>CM075885.1:19251639-19761639 GCA_038021265.1 Cyprinella venusta | reverse complement strand
CAAAAGAGACTCTCGCTCAAATGCATGTCCACACACACACACACACACACACACACACACACACACACACACACACACCGAGAGAGAGAGAAAATTAACTTAATTAGCATTATTTTATGTTTATTTCTGTTCGATCATAATTGCTGTTCTCTTATGAAGTTTTTATTACTTATTGAATAAAAAAATTATAAAAAAAATACCAATTTATTGCAAAATATCTGTAAAGTGTTTTAAATTATCACTAACCATCCCTTATTTTGCTCAATTATTTGAATGATCAAATACTGAGTAACACAAATGTTTGCATTGGGTTTCCTTTCTAACCAAATGATATTATTCGATTTTAATCATAATGCAAAACCTGATACACTTATCTAAAAAAATGATAAAAAAAATTAATTAGTTGTCTTTTAGAATATCTAAATGTATATCTAAATTAAAAAAACCGAATAAGATAGAGAAATCATGTCTAAAACAAGAACAGGAATCAAAAAGCCTTTCCATGTATTTACATAGGAAGCTATGGGCAGCCTACAGGCTGTGCAGGACATTGCACACATTTAACTATGTTTTAAAGCCACAAGGTGGCGCTCTTCTACTGGAACATTTTTTTTTATTAAGCTGGCACTCTATTTTGATGTGAATTGTTGCATTTATTAAAAAAATTTAAAAAGAAATATAAAATAAAAAAATATATATTAATTCTAATGAAAAAAATAGCTCTTAAAAATTATATAATTAAAGCAAAGTATCATAAAAAACTCTGAAAATTCTAAATAATAATCAGAAAATATTATAGAACAAAAATATATTTGAACGGTTATCGTGGGAAAAAGTAAAGTTAAATTTTAAGGCTTCGTCCGTTTTTGACCGGGAGGAAGCTAAGTGTAACCCATTTACGAAGAAGCCCAGAGGGTTAATAAAACAATATGAAAATATTGTCTTACACTTAATAGCCTTGTAGAAAGGAGGGAGGTATAAATCAAGCCATGGGCCGCGCTGTATGGTAGCCTTACCTTTTCCAGTCCGCTCTCCTGGAACCCTGGGAGGCTGGTTTCTCCTCTGAAGTGTAAAACGAGCGGTTGTACCTCATCGTCCTCCTCCACTGCAAGCACAATGTCGCTCTCATTCTGACTTGTTGAACCCAAGTTCTTTCGGTGTCTCCCGAAGATTTACCACGGACCTGGTCTCGGCTTTAGAAACTTGATAACTTGTCTCCTGGTGACACTGCATCAGTGTTCTATTTAAACATTTAGCACCGGGTCTTTTGAAGCACAGAGGTGGTTAAGAGGTTGTGTTTGGCTTCTGTCCATGCGGGATAGGTTTCATGACTTGATGCTGGTGAAGAATGTTTGAATGCAAACTTCAGATGTTGTACCCCTCGTGGAACCTAATAGAGTGAGGGTGATGCAAGGAGGAGCTACAGGTCCCACATAATATTTGAGGGAAAGAATTATTGGAATCATAAAACAACTAGACGGAAATCATCAGATCAATTGCAGTTTATTTCTTCAATATTTTATCAGTAAGAAATAATAAATGATCTTTTAAAACTGTAGACCGATATTTTGTGAGTTTACTTCATTTCTCACAATTGCAACTTTATATCTCATAATTAAGACTGTATGCGCGTCCATTTAAAGGTTTGGGATTAGTAATCTCTTTTTTTAAAGAAATTAATACTTTTATTCATCGGTGAATGTGACAGTAAAAACATTTTCTAATGTAAAAAAAAAAAATGTTTAATTTCAAATACATGCTGATGTCTTGAACTTTCTATCGAAAAACCCTGAAAAAGATCATTTTTTCAGGATTTATTCCACACAAAAATATTACTGTATCGGCGATTCAAAGTTTTGAAGGAGATAATAATTTTTAGAAGCCCTTGACATTTGCAGGTTGTTGTTGTAGAAAGATTTGCAACTCTATAACTAAACGCAATACCAGTCCATATCAGTGGATGGCACTTAAATGCATGCAGGCGTGTCAAATCTCAGGAACTCTTTCCATCCTCATTCTACCTGCGTCTTGACACTTTTCCTAATCGTATTACTGTCGTGCTGTCTGGGCAACTGAAAGAAAGTCTGAGCCAAGGCAAACACCTGGTACAGTGCAAAATGCAGTTCCTCAACCCTGATTTTGTCTTTTTGGCCATAGGCCAGATCATTTTATTGTGATGGACTCTACAGAGTGTCTCTGACGGTCTGCTCTGGAGTTGTTAGTTCTCACCTTTGGCTGAACATCTGTTCTATTGGTGCTCTAATGACCTTCTAGAACCACACTGGAACAGAAAGTAACTCAAAGTCATCTGTTATAGCAGTCATAATATTGCCGTGTTTTGCTTTTTCTCGCACAATCAGAATTTTGACTTTTGGCAATTAAGTCTGGTCCCAGTTTGTACTGGCCTAAAGCCGCCCACTTAGACTTGGGTCAGCCTGATTGCTTATATAAATGCATACGTTTCTAGGTGGACTGGTAAAAATTTGTATATATTTAAGTTTTCTAGGAGCCAGCCAATGAAACAAACGGAACTGACTACTTGTGAGATCGCCTCACTGTTTGCATGCTAGCATGTTTCTAACCTACAGTGACATTTTAATGAATGGCTGAGCAAACTGTGCAACTTTGTGTAAGAAGGGCATCCTCGCCAGATGAACTCATGCCCAATTTCAGCTCTCTATCAGGAGAGATCCCAGATTGCAGCAGCTGAAGTGTGAGGCACCACGCCGGGCGGCGGTCTGTCGCTCCCACACGTATCGGCTCCACTACAGTGGGAGTACCGACATTGTGGCGTCGGATTGAGCCTGAGAGGGATATACACGCAGGGATCCACCCGAAAATTCAAACAAAACGGGTGAATATTTAGAAGCGCCGGAAATACGCCATTTAAATTCAACAAATGCATTTTCACAGTGGCTAGCGGGTAACCTCACATGTCAGTGGAAGTGGTGTGGGCTCTGCCGTTTGGTAGGAGATGTCTGCGGGGTGCCCGCCAACCTCACCCAAACCAGAACAGGCCTTTCCGCACCTCCGCTCCCAAATAATGACCCGGCTCGACAAACCAGAGCAAATCTCCCAGCACTGCTTGAGGTTTCCAAGCGAACCAAATGGATTTTCGAGAAAGAAGGGCGTTTTATTTTCCTTCACCAGCACTCATCAAATTACAGTTTCGTTGCAGATTCTAGCATCTAATTCAATGTTGTAGTATCATATAATTGTGACAGCTTAAGTGCAGGGTGCCAGTCAAATTGACATGGAGGAAGCTCCACCAAAAGTGAGACCTAAGAACCAGACACAAGCTAAACGAATATAAAAGCTTTGAGACAGATTAAGTCTGAAGCTAAAAATGCTGTAAACATTGGTTGAGAAGATTCTGCTAGTTTCCTGTCACATACAGTATCAGTGTAGTTATCTGCATCATTATTGTGAGGTTGTGCATTAAAATGTACATATTAAAATACAAATATAAATGGAATATGAAATAAAAATTAAAAACATTTTTATCCTAAATAATATGATATTAATGTTTTTTTACATTACAGTCATAGACTGTAAAAAAAAATATGTGCGGAGTGTCCGTTTCTGAAGAGCATTTTTTAAACCCAAAGTGGGCGGAGCAAGCTTCATCACTGTCACTCCCATAAAACCGAAAATGGGCCAAGAGGATTAACTGAGGAGACGTGACGGCTAACCGACAGCATACAAAAGGCTAGTAGTGAAGCCAGCAGCAATCCACCTGTCACTCAAGTGGCCATGGCCTTAATTATGCAGAACTTTAAGGCTTAATATAAAACGGATGATTTATAAAAATATTCACCCCCCTCACAGTTGTCATGAAGCGCGAAATTAGCTATATAGACCAAAACCACTTTTTATACCAGGCTGTAAACATATTTATTTCTTCTGTAAAGTTGGGCATATTAACATGGGTTCTATATTGACTCTCTTCTGGTGTCTGTCTCTAGTGGCCAGTCGATGAATTGCAGTTTAAGTCTCTTCCGCGTTGGATTCAAGTTAGAAACCGGAAGGTTGCCACTTGGTTTTGCCCAAGTTTTGCCCACATTCTTCATCTCTCGGTGAGCGGTAAAAAACACAGCGCTTCAGTGCGAAACAGACACTCAGCACCTTGTTACGCTCCTGATGGTTTAAAAACTCCCATTGAAATCACTTTTAAAAAAATATAGCTACAGGAAAAAAAATGCGTTGGTGGACACATAAAATACCTCAAATTAGAAGCATTTTTAAAAATAAATAAATAAAAATTTAATTTTTGTTTATGTTCATGATTAAGAAGCTGTAGTGGTAGATTAAGATTATATCCAAAGTCTTGATCAACACCTAAAAAAAGGCCCTTGAAGCATCAATACTTCAGAAATATTTGCTATAATACTAGATGCTGTCCGTCCTTTAGCTTTGACTTTGTACCACATCTCCGATCAGCCACTTTTTTGGTCTAATGTATCTATAATGGCCCAAGACTACAAATCTACTTGATGAACCAGGCTCAGGTTCTCTGCGCCGTTCAAAGCCACTTCATTACCTCCACTCTCCCTCTCTCGACCTCTTCATTACACCTGCAGCGAAGAAGCACTCAGATGGCTGCCTCTGCAGAGCCGTGTTTGGGATTCAGAAAGCTTCCTGACAGGACTAACCGTTCAGACAGATGGAAACACAGTTGGCATGAAGCGTTATTTTGTTTCCTTCCATTTTGTCCCATTTTGTTCATTTCTGTTTTATTTTACTTTCTGCTGTATTGTTTGGTTTTCTGCTGTTTCGTGCAACAGTGCTTGGTGAAAAAGGCATATTCTATAATAAGACTGACTGATTTGCATAGAAAGAAAACAATCAAAAATAGCAGTGACAATGGCTTAAACATGCAGCAGTGCTATTTCAGTTAAGTTGGTATTTTGCTAAGTTGGATAGTGAATAATAAGCATGTTTAAAGTACGTATGTTCGAAAGTACTGTATAAAAATGTGGATGACTTGTTTAGTGTATTTACAAGATCAATTTCAATCTCTATGATACTTCATACAAATGTTTTAAGATTGAGAAATGGTTCTCATCATTTCTTCATATCTCGGTGTTTTTTGGGAGCACATGTGTAACTGCTAAGCCACAACAACGACGAAGCCTGTTGATTTTGAATTGTTGAAATGCTGAACGATCCTGGACAATTAAGAAAACATGATACTGGCTGTATTCTACTATAGGTGAGCTTATTTACACAGATCATATAGTGCATTACTATTAAACTGGAAAGGTTTCAAAATGATGAATAGATTGCATCCTGACAGATGGTCTGTGAAAGATTGACCTTTGTCCTTCCACTATGACAGTAAAATAAAATTAGAAAGGAAGGTTGGAAACCAATATCTAGAACCTTAATATATAATTTAGAGCATGTGCATGTGGCTCTACCAAAGGTCAACCTGTTTATGACCTTCACTCAGCCCATTAAAACTCCTGTTAGAGATACGAGTGGGACCCAGTTCAATTAGCAATACATTTATGTGCTAAGCGAAAGATTTCTTACTAAATTGACACATGGATGAATCTCAGTTCCATGTCCCAAAGCACATTACACATCAAAATCAAAAGAAATAAATAAGAAATTAAGTTGTTTCTTAAATTGTTTTAATGTTTATTGTAGTTTTAACACTAATAGTTCTTAAAATTATATTTGAATTGTTATACAGTGCAAAAACTAATGCAGTTAGTTAAATAAATGACATTATATAACGATTTAACTACTAAAGGTGTACTGGCTTGTCATAACACTGTCAGCAACAGTGGGCTTTATTCACCATGGCTGCCTTTTATTTGTATACATGTGATCAGATCCCTGGGGAACATCACACATCTTGTAGCCACCTCACGTTAGTCCTGAAGGAATGAGATGTGTCAAGATTCATAGAGCCGCTCTGACATGGATAGACATCCTGTATAAATGGACTTTATTGATCCCTTTGGGGAAATTCAGTAAAAATAATGGAAGCGTTTCTGCCTGCTTTAGTGTTAGCCAGTGAGTCATGCGAACAGGAAAATAAGCCTAGTCACTACTGACTGAAAATGCAGATTTCCTTATGCTTATGACTCAATTTTGTGAGGGAGCTAGTAGTAGATGTATATATGAAAAATATAATGCTCATACCCATAGTTTATGTGACATTTTGGAGGCAGGGGAACCATTAGAGATAATTAAATATAATGTATCGTACTTCAAAATTTTGTAAAACGTTCCTGTCGCTCTATATAAGTGAACAATATTGCATACTTTTATTTTCCATAAGCTGATTTGCACCTTACATTAAACATCTAAGTTGTCCACGTAACTTGTGCCAGCTTGGCAGGAGAAAGATTGATTAGGCTCTCTAAAATAAGCGAGTCAGTCGATGGCGAGAGTAAATAACTGCTGACTCTGAGGCCATTAGAGCCTGTCAGACTATCTGTCTGCTCACTGGCTGCTGTCTGTCTGCGTGTACAGCAGTGCATTGTGAACGATATTTGAAAAGCTTGATCAGGAAAGATGTCCGGAAGAAATCTCCTTTCCTTTGAGGCTGTGTCTCTGCACACCACAATCTGAGGTGTTCATAGAGAATCACCACTTCACGACTGAAACACTGCCATCTATTGGACATACTTGGTATGACAGGTTTGTCTGAGTTCAAGCAGTGCATATTGGCCTCTCTCCACCTTTATGTCAATGTCTAGTGCTTCTTCCTCTCCGTAGATTTCCATCACAACCGGCATGAATCCACAAACAGTGCCGGTCAAACGGAAGTCGAGTTTTGCACACTTTTGCTCCTCCTAAAAAGAAGGAGCCCTTTGGTTTGTGTAATGAGTGCAGTGAAGCTGTGCCACTGGAAGCTCGGATGACTCCCCTGATTATGTGAAGGTCAATTGAGCGTGCTATTAGGAAGTGGAGGAGTTCTGTAGAATGGCGGCACCACAACCAAAGCGCTTCATCAAGAACAAAAGGTCACGCATTCTGTCAGCCAGGTGCTTATCATGAGACATGTCTCCAACTGTGTGTATTTGAAAGTTCACGGAAACTAATTGCATGAATATTATGATTTTTAGTAGTTTGTGTATGTGTGTGGTTGTTTCAAGGCTTAAATGTGCTGTGCTTCAAAGTCATCATTTACTCATCCCTCTTGTCGTTCCAAACCCATATGACTAACTTTCAGTTTCAACTGAGGAACACAAAAGGAGATATTTGGCCAAATGTTCTGGCTGCTCTTTTACATGCAACTACAATGAATTGGAAATTAAGCAAATTAAGTATTAAAAAGTTTCACCGTACGACTCTTACTCTTATGTCTTACGATGTCGGTAACGCTTCCTTTTACAGTACAGTACTTACAGTGTACTTACCTAGAAAGTATTGGCTAATATAAGGTAAGTACATGGAACAGGGGTAGGTTTAGGGGTAGGTTCAGGTTTAGTACTAGTTATTACCCAGTAATTGTAGTTACTAAAATAAGTGCATAGTATTTACATGGGTAACTGGACTGTAAAAGGAAGCGTTACCACAATGTCTTATGATGCTATATTGCAATTCCATGTCTAAATTAGTTATAAAATAGATTGAATCATTCAGACCAGCTTTGCAAACTGGACCAAAAGATTCATTGAAAAGATCCGAATGATTTGTTTGGTGAGATTCTAAAGATTCAGAAGATTTGGAATAAGTCATATGAACTACGTTTATTAAAATGTTATTGTGCTTTTTTTTTGGAGCTTGACAGTCCACATTTAGTTGAGTTCTTTGAAAATAGTAGGCCAGAATATTCTTCACAGATTCACCTTTTGTATTAGACTTGTCAACTTAGACTTTTGGAAATCTTAGGATCTATTTACACAGAACTCGATTTGCTTTTAAAACTGCAGGGCAGTGAAAAAAGAAAGAAAAGAAAAGAAAATGTCTGAGCGAGGCATTGCAAAAGACACAAGCTCATCGGTCAAACACGTCCACCTAACTTGTTTACATGGAAAAACGATAGAAAAGCAGCGTTTTTGAATGCAAAACCAAATTTTGCTTGAACACCGCCTTTGAGTAATAGACAGAATTTCCATTTTGAGTGAATTTTCCCTGTAAGCCTTATGTTTGTGCTCAGGTTTCTATTGGAAAAAGCCTCACAGCAACTACAGCGGATGAACTAAAATGACATCTCTTATCACCACAGCAATGATCAGTTGCACACTACCCTTTTGTTCTCATATCATCCACTATCTGTCTTTGAATGATGATGGATACGATACATAGAGCTGCTCTTTATGTGGAATGCACTTCCATCTCTGTCCTAATCTTTCTTTGTTCACATTAGATGTGTTTGCTAGCAACCATCACTATTGCTCATTCTTAGCATTAGGAGTAAGTTCAAACCCCTAAGGATCATTTTTTTATGTGCATAATTAATCCCACATCATCCTACAGATATTTAACGAAGCCTCAGCTACTTTTCTAAGACATCAGACTTTTTTAACAGAGAGACAGAGAGAGAGAGATATGTTTTTATTCCAAAGATCATAGAGACGAGACAAGGGGTGGGTTATTTTGCCTGACAATGAGCCCCCAGCCATAAATTAGGTAATATGTCAGTCTCTCTGTAGATTTCTACAGATTTTCCATCACATATGTGGATTATTTACTTCTCAAGTTAATACAGCCTAACCTTTGATTTAAACCGTTGAGTTGAAGTGTTTTACACATAAAGTCACTGCGATTATACTACCATAGGTTGTAGCTCACTGCATTATCAGCGAGATTAACAAACCATTGTTCATTCCACGAAATTCAGTACAGTTATTGATGACTGAACGCAGCAGACCACCCATGTTTCCCTTCTGTTGCATCACTTATTGCATAATACTATCCAAACTACACAGTTAGGTCATATAAACCAGCAGCAGAAAGTTTTTACTAGAGGTCAGATCTGGATAAGAGAAGATTACTGCCGTTGATTCAGGATCCAGCCGGCTCAGCCGAACCTCAACGAATCGCTTCCAACGGCTTCTGAAGATCAGAGCAAAGCCCCAGCACACAGCAACCTGTCGGAAAAATCACCCCGCCACTCTCTTCAATGCGAGTTGCAGGCCCGTCTGCGTTTTATTAATCTTATCTTTGACAGGCTTGGCTTATTCAACAGGAATTTGGGGAAGAACTGAAAGAGAGGCCTTTCATAGCTGCGTCGGTCTTTCTTTTCACGACCGTCTCGTCCTTAAAGGACAAGCGTGTGTCAGGAACGATCTTTCCATTGTCTGGTATTCTTTCATGGCATTTTCTTTTCTTTGTTTTCCTAAGCTTAGCGACTGTAAGAAAACACATGTCAAGCCGTGGGGCATTTCCTGCATGCACTCGCCTTTCGCTGGAAAGCAAACACCGTTCCCTCGTCGCCTTTCAATGGGGAGGCCGCGTTTCCTCCCTTCGCTCTCATCCCTCTTTTATTTATGAGCTCACCTCATCAGAAAGAAAGAGAGCTTCTGTATGAATGAGCCACTTTGTTCCGATGTGTAAAAGCATTGTATTCTTGGATGTTTTTTTTTTTCTCATGCATACGCCGAGTCACCGTAAAGGCACTTTTCAGAGCAATGGAAGTTCACCTCACAAATCACTCACCACTTTTGGCTCCGAGGTGGCAGAAACCCTCTCGGTCGCGGTCGGAGGAAGTACTTGAGTCCAACCTTCAATTACACACAGTAAATCTGATCAGAGCCTGGAGAGCGCAACAGGGCTGCTATCAATCAATCGTATCCCGAACCAGAGCCCAGGCTGACCCCATCCTCAAACCAAAGATGAAATTAATTATGAGTTTTCAATCCAGGCCGAGGGGCTGATCTGTCACTATCGCTGCTGTACAGTAGAAATTAAACCTGAGATTCCAGGATTTCAGTCTTAAAGGGGAATCATGAGCCTTACCTGAATGTGTCTCAAAGCTATATTTCTTGCCGTACTGACGTTTTTATTTCAAATAAATGGAATTAATTTACACAGTTTTTAAAAAGATTTGAAGTGGCCACTTAAATAACTCTTAAACACTTAAAATCATCTGGTTTTCAAAATACTGAACCACTTAGCATTTATTTTAAAGGATTCAAGCAAAAAAGTCATTTCTGACACAAAAATTAAAGAACAATTTGTCATATTTCCTTACACCTCGTGCGTGGTATGTAAGGGTGACTTGAACTCAATGAATATCCAATATTCCAATAACTTTGTGGCAACTGTAGCTAATAAAGAATGCTTATTAACAAAATTACCATTAATTAATTGAAATTTCCATTAATTAATGGAAACATTTTTTTCTACACAGTCCAAAAATGTATCGCTCCAAATTTACATTTTAAATAGTCCTTTGAAATATTCAAATATTGAATTACATTTTATTCTCAGTTATTAAATCCACATCTACTGTGTATAATAACTTATGGATCTTACACCTAATTAATGTATTGAAGAAGGTTTAAATTCTTTTGGGGAAAAATAATTCATTTAATGATTGGTGTATAGGAGATTGATCTGCTTGAGCTGAAAGTGTGTGTGTGTGTATTTTCCACAATTTTTAAATGATCCACAACATAAACGAAGTGATATAAATTAATTCTTAATGAAACTATTAGTTGAATATTAAAAGTTATATTTAATGTTAATGCTTGTTTTATTAATGTGTGTGTGTTGTTTTTCTATAGGTTCATATTATATTATCAAAATTACATGCCATTTTAATCAGCGTAAAATTGACCAAATTTATCACTGATATATTGATTCAATTTAGGCCCCGTTTACACGAGAACGCTCACGAGTGAAAACGTAAAAATATTTGATCGGACGTTTTGGGGGCTTAAAACTTAAAAAAGTGAAACCACCCTCCAGAGTGGAAATCTTTAAAACGGTCCACCGCCACATTCCCGCATAAAGGGTAAAAAGTCTGCTTGACAGTGAAGGTTGTACACAGGTGCGCGAACTTCGTGTTGTTGTGTGGCAGTGCTTCACATCGCCACCTAGCCGCCTGGAGTGCTTACTACATTGAATTTCACACACTTTTGCGTCACCATATGCACGCAGATTTCCCACTCAAAACGCTCTTCTAAATGCAGAATAAAAAGTGATAACGCAACGCCACTTTTGCGTTTTCTCTTCAGATCGTTTCCATGTAAACATAGCCTTAAAGGACATTTTCAACACTGTGGTTGTCAGACTCCAGCATTACGTAATGAAGCACACCTGTGGTTACTCCGCTAGGACACCTGTAGGAATGACATCTTACATCCAGCCTTCATAAACAAGGTCTAGAAACACCTATGAATGTGATGCATTGTAGCCTGGAAATAGGCTTGAAGCCTGAAGCATGTTTGAAATTGACAGGAGCATGTAAACAACTTTACGATGATATCTTCAGGTATCTATTAAAACAGGCGGTTTTGCGAGGCTTTACGCTGTCAGTGACTCATACTACAGAAACCCGTGCTGCCAAATGCCATGACTTGTTTGCCCTGGAGGAGCTCGAGAGGTTTTCTGTGTGGCCGCACGTGTATGTGCGCATGCTGGCGATGTTCCTGTGTGTTCAGCCTTATCAGCTTGGGTTTACATTTGATGTCACACTGATTTGATTTAACAAGATAACGGGGCATCAATAAGCCTCAGCCTTCGCAGATTTCCAGAGCTAGATGGCAATTTGAAAAAAGAAAAAAGAAAAAAAGAATGTCACGGAAGCGATGATAAGGGCGCCATCCAATGCTTATTTGTTTTGTCTAAATTGAATTAGTCATTCGTTAAGCTAGTGGGAGAGTTAATTGGATTTGAATTCATTGAAGAGGGGTAGGCTGAGAGAGGAGATGGTGTATTATTACCATATCAAACATAGAGAGGGAGAGATGAAACCTAATGCTGTCAATGGCAATATCTGGACGGATAGTTTCCGGATCTGCATGAGCGAATCTGTGTTTGTCAAAGCCGTGATACTCGATGACACATTTATTCATTTATTTTATGTTTTGTTAGACTTCAAGTGTGAGGGTTTCTGAGTGGATGTTGAAGAGGCGCAATCGTTCATTTAATTTTAGGGATATATTTTTTGAATAGCACACATAAAATGGCACTTCAGCCTGACAGATGTTACTGAAATCAATGTCCTGAGAAATCCCGAGGCATTTTAAGCTGTAAAAAAGAGTTAGGGGTGTAGCCCACACTTTTAAACACTCTCTGCATGTCAATATTTTCACACGTTCATGTTTGCTGACATCAAGTTTGCAAGTTTTGGCGTGAGGACATGGTCAAATGTTAAGTTAGCAAAGCGACTTATAGCTCCTCGAATGTTCATTTATGGTTTTGATGACTGCTGGTAATATGTTGTTGTCTTTATTTTACTTTCCTGACACTGTTGTTTACCTTACTTGAACAAATCAATATATTGTAATGACTTTATTAAATGTTAACACAGCTCTGCACCCTAATTGTGGAGCATTACTTAAATCTTGTGTGTATGTGTGTTCTTGTTTATGAGCCATGTCTTATGGCTTAAAAACACACTAAACCATTTTTTTTTTAATAAATACAAAAATGGTAAAAGTTAACTGTGATTGGTAGGTTTATGGGTTGGGTTAGTGTAGGAGGATAGAATATACAGTTTGTACAGTATGAAAACCATTACGCCTATGGAGAGTCCCCATAAGCCAAATATACAAGTGTGTGTGCTGTATTGGTTTGACTCTCATGTCACTGCACCGTGACCAGCAGAGGGAGCAATATCAAATGGACGCATCACTGGACCTTGCGTGTGGCCGCACACACATTCCTGTGGGATACAGAATGGATTTTCTTTCCAATAGTGCATTAATCAATCCGCTTGATTTAATGACTGTTCTCACCTCATTCGAAACACTCGCACATAATTTTACAACCATCATTGGTCACTACTACAATTAATAGACAGCGCAACCTTTTTAAATGTCTGACAGTAATGAACTAATAAATTCAGCTTTCTTACACCTTTTATTTTTAGAGTCAGCAGAGAGAGAAAGCAGGGCGTTATGGGGAGAAACATGGGTTATTGAATGGGAAATTATATTATAATATATAAAATAAATTCAGAAATTCTATTTCCCTACATTCATTTTATATCTGATTTTGATTTATAATAATAACAATAATATTATATTATTTTATTCTATGACAAAGGTCATTATTGTTTACATTGTTCTTTCAGAAACAGAAGGTACGTTACACACAGCCTCTGTCTCAGTGGCAGTGAGTGTGTGCTTTGGGAAGTGCAGTGATGAAGACTACGGAAATGAGGGTTTAGGAGATAAGCATGAGACATGTAGCCCAGAGGCTGATGTCTCTCCCGGACCCAGTCCGCTCTGAGAATAGTAATTTAACCGTCTGTCTGCGAGAGACAAGAGGAAGCTGCCTTGGCTATCTTATAGAACAGAAAGTTTTATCTTGCAGAGTTAACACTAGAAACCTTGTCTTCATTGAGATGGTGATATTTAGCTTTGCTTTTTATGGGGATGTAATTGACACTTTTTTCCCCCTGTGGCATATATATGCTGTCACTTCATTTTGGCTTGCGTGATTTCTGCTCGAGTTGGTTTTCGAGGCACCGGTGTGCTCATTTGAAGATTGCGCTCTTGATGGACAGTTTTATGAATGAAGGCGAGGGTGATTCTCAGTTAAACTGATATTTCAGCATGTTTTCTTTGAAAATACGAGCATACACCTACACGCTGACTGAAAGTGAGAGGAAAGAAAAAAACTGCTGGAGGCGCACGCTAAAACTCTCTCACGCTCTTTATATTTGAAGATAGTGCCAGCTTGTCAGGTCTAGTTAGTTTGAATGTTAAGTCTTTCTAACTATCTGTCCTTCTGATGTTTGGTCAGCTGTCTGTCCATCCATCCTTATTGTGTGATATTACATAACTTAATCTCTACACTCAGTTTTGGGAGTTGTTTGCCTCGGGGTATTGACTTTTCTCATTCTGTATATATGTGAACATATGTGTCTTTGCATGCAAGGTGGGAGTGCAAGTCTGTCTGTGAGTTATTCCTCCATATTTTGACAGGCATTATTTTAAAACTGTTCTTCACAGCCCATCCTTTACAAAGATCAAGCTACAGGTTCCAACAAGATTACTTCTGTGGCACAAATAGCTTTCATTCAGTTCCATTCTTCTCTTGTTTCACCCCAAGAGACGATCACAGTCGCAAGCTTGCTGATTCAATAATGATGAATAAATGAATGGAGCGTGGCCATACTGTATCATCCATCCTTAACAAATTTTGCTTTCTGTCAAAAGATTTCTTGTTTAAACGAGCTGTGTTTTAGATGGCTACATATGTGACCTTTTTATAAACTTAGAAAAATCTGTCATCGTTTAATCAGCCTCATTTTGTTCCAAACCAGTGTTGTTTTTCATACACTGAATATCAAATGAGACACACACTGTCAAGCTCCGAAAACAACATGGAAAATGCTATAAAATATCATAATAAGAGTCTGATATGACCAGTTTACTACACTATATTCACACACTAAATCTAATGTGTGCTTAATATGTATTCACTATTCGCTTTCATGCATTTGTGAAGGGAAATGTAGTAGAGCCAGGCCGATATATCGGCCAATATTAGGCATTTTCCAAAATATCGGTATCGGCAATTATAATGGCCGATAAATGAATATTTAAAAAATGAAATAAAAACGGACGAAACACGCTTCAATCATCTCTCCTTGGCCTGTTTCATTGAAAATGTATGTTTTACAATTTGCAGTATGACGTTATCAATTGCTAAATTATGGCTCATCGTAGACTAGCTAACCACAAAGCCATCTAAAGCCACTATCATCAGTGGAAGACCGCTAACGTTAACATCAATGAGCTTGGAAACCACAATGAACTTTTTCTGCCTAAATAAAGTAATGATTACTGTAACTAGCATATCTCTAGTTACAGTCCCTTCATTGTAAAATGTAAGTTATACTTGCGAGGAGTGAACATTTAGACATAGAGAAAAAGTATCAAACGTATCTTGTGCAGAAAAGTTAGCTTTTCTTTTACACGTGTGTGTGTGAAATCCAACAATATTTAATAAAAAAAAAATATCGGCCGATATATCGGAATATCGGATTTTAAAACCCCGAAATATTTGTATCGGTATCGGCCTTCAAAATCCTTTATCGGTTGGGCTCTAAAATATAGGTTAGTTTGATAACATAATACATAATAATATTGATAGTACATAATAATTAGTTTCAACACAGCATTAGGATGTTTTCTTTACATACCCTCTTTTGTTCATGTAATGCTGCTGTTAAATGACTATAATGCCCCAAATATGTAATTACACAGAAGAGACACGGTTCCAGAAAGTAGTAATTGATGTAATGATGCGGCAGGCCAAGACATTTAGCCTTGTATGTTCAGCCACACAACTGCAGTAATTACCCAGTGGATCAGTATTGTGTAACCTGGCTAAACCAAGACACTTCTGGGCTGGCAAATTTGTGGCAGATGTTTTAGAGAGCCTTGGAGAACTCCTGAACTCTGGTCGTCTTATTTTCAACCATCTACACCTATCTGACCTCACAAAATGTCGTCCTGTTGATAACATCTGACACAAATGACCTATTTATGGCAGGGTGTTTATGCCGAGCAGCATGTTTCCTCTCGTCTAACCTCCAAAACAACAAAACAAGCACTCGGCGAAAGACTAACAGCCATTAGTTTTGTTGAGCAAAGAGGAAGCTGACCCCATAATCAGATAAATCATGCTGTTTGCCGTTTCTTTTTTTCCGGGTGGTGTTTGGCAGCACTTGATTTCCCCCAGGTGTCTGGAGTGAGGACCGTGACTGAGTCTACAAACATTAGCGCTTCCGATCATTTTCCTGGTGACTTTGCATGCTCAGTAGTACCAGATGGTCCATTTGAAGAGCCCTTTGGATCTGCTGCCCATGCTTAACCGCTGCTACCACCCATTTCTATTAAACAGCACCGTAAAAATGGCTAGCGGCCCTATGCGTTTAGTCATGTTGGTTTTGGTGCCGGTGCATGTTTTTATAACGCAGGCAGAGCATTGCGTTCAGAGAGAGATAAAGGCTGCTTTCACACTAGAGCTTTTCGTTTTGTTCGGTCGGTGTGAAAGCACTTTTCCAAACTCGGGTGCACACCAGCAAACCGCAAACCAAGTGTGCAAAACTGCCAAAGACAGCTTGTTCTTCAGCATCCACACCAGATTTCACATTTCACATGTGATGGAAACAGAGTAATGAAATGGAATGTTCTGTGAAACACGATTTTGACACAGTGAGAGTGAGCTGAAGTTGAAACAGCTTGAAACAGTAAGAGATGATGAATACTTGTGCTTGGCTACAGCCATTATGCGCTCTGTTTCTCAGATGCTGGGCATTCTTGTGGTCAGAGAAAGGAAATGTCACCCGCAATGGACTGAACTGGTGGTCCTTGCTGTTAACGTACACTCGCCGCTCTGGGGTCTACGCTCTCTTAGGTGGTCTGCAGAAGTAATGGATGTGGAATTACAGTACTATACAGTACCCATTATAAACACCATTGGGTAGTTCTCAAATGCTTGAATTATTTAAAGTATAGCAGAGTTAAAAGACAAAAGATGTTTTGTGCAGAGTAATTTTTTAACTTTCCCACCTCTAGCGCCAGCTGTGGTTTGAGATCTTACCGTATTGGAAGTGTAGAACATACACACATACACTTTTTTTAGTTAGGTCTGCACAGTTCATCTATGAGTATCAAAACCAAATATTGTTACGCACAATTGTTAATTCACATGTAGTATTATTGTTATTAATGCACAGTATACTATTTTACTGGGCTTAAAAAAAATATTGTGAATGAAAAGACTACAAAGAGATCTGAGTCCACTTTAAAGTTTAAATAAAATGTGAATGCAGTGGAATGGGTTTGTTTTGCTGTTGTTTTAACCCCCTAGGGACCAATGTGTATTTGCGGTCCTTGAGATGTTCTGACATGCCCTGACATCTGTGCTTTTTTCAGTTGTGTATAAATGTATTAATGGCACAGGTTAAATTACACTATAATTAGCACAAACAGGGCTACCATAATATGTGAGCAACATGTATGTACATGTTTGTATTTTTGAGAGAATATTGTTTATGCGTGGTTATTGAAAAAACTAAAAATGAAAGTTTCTGAAATAAGGCCACAAAACTCATAAGCGTCCACAAGACTTTTGACTAATGGATGTTGTGGGCTAGAGTTTTTTCTTCACAATGATCTGAAAATCATCCTGCCTAATTGGTCACGTAAAACTGTGAATTGGGTTATATTGTGAAAAACATTTTTTGTTTGCCAAGGCAATATGCGAATGGGCATGAACAATTTTATTTATATGACCATTTAATGATGGAATATTTTAAGTCTATGTTGCAGCTATGTCCAGGGGGCGCGTTTTTGGTCCTCAGGGGGTTAATGTTTTGCTTTGTGTCCAAATATATTCCTGCATTTGATTATACAACATGAATATTGATTATTAAAAACAGTCTAATAACATTAGATTGATGGCTGCCTCACAGTTTGACCCTTCACAATCCTGACAGCGTTTCCATCTTGAGACAACTGTGGGAGGGCAGATGAATAAAACATCTAGCGGTGGTTGATTGAATCATCACCTGCATGGAGAAAGAGAATTATGCTTCCATTTCTAGATGATAACTCACGCCATGCCACCATTCCACCATGCCACGCAACCTCCGTATGAAACAAAACGCCAAGGCGATTATTTATCGGGTGTCAGGTCAAGGGGTGCTGAACGCTCAATGAAAGCTTATAGTTTAAATTGTCACAGCATGACAAAGGGATTTCATTTGATGAAAGTAATTGGTGTACTGAATTCTGCAGGGCCTGTCTGTTGTGACCCTGACATTATGGAGATCGCTGATCTGATAGGAGGGCCGATTGCTTGTCCCCAACATATTAAGTTTTGGATGCGGTGTAATACTGTATAAGAATGTGAAATGACAAAAAATAACTATGAAAGTATAAAACTGATCCAAATGACTTGTCCTCTATGTCCACTTTGTGAGGAACAGTTATCAAATCTTGATAGCTAATTCATGAGAAGTATTATATTCGTGAACAAATTGTTATTCTGAATCTGACAATTTAAATTAATCAGTTGACAAAACCGTAATTCATTCACGATTTTAACTGATATTTTCAACTCAACTTCTGGTCTGTTCCACACACAAAGTTATCATATGACATCACCTGACTTGAAGATATAGTGTGTGAGTTGAATGGGCCATTTTAGCCACTTTTGAAGCCTGAAAGCCCCAGTTCTCATTCATTCATCTTTATTGTATTAAAACGTGGCCCATATATTTTGTGTTCCATTAAAGGAAGAAAATCATAAATACAACATAATGGGTGACCAGAGCTGGTTTAGCCATTTATTTCAATATGGGACAGATGTTGTTTTTTTGTCAATTTATTTATTGTAGTATTTAGAAATAATACAATCAAAAGGGGCATTTGGGGCTGGTAATGATGTTGGACATCCTTCAATCACGCCTGTCTCCCTGTTCTTCGTTTATAGCTTTTTTTCCCTCGTCCACTGATGTGAATCTGCTTTACAGAGCTGTAAAATACAAAGGCATGCACACATAAAGGCTTCTTGACAAAATGCAGGTCCTCGCCCACACCGTATGTTGAGGATGTGTTAAATCTAGGCCAGCATCTGTGTGGGATCTGCCCATGATGAATGTATCCTATTGTTTCCAATGGTATTCACTCTTAAACTGGCATGATCATTATAGGGGAGTTTTACATGCACTCGCCCATGCGTCCTGCTGAAGTGTCTTTGCCAGTCGGGAAAGAAACTTTTACAGCACCATTAGCGGTTTTGCCAGGATTGTGGTGTGTTATCTCTTTATAGCAGAGCGGAGGGACGGAGAGAGAAGGAATAGGATTGCTACAGGACCGTTGTTCGCTAACACAGCATGCAGGGAGCGCAGCCAGCCTCACAGGGCTCAAAGCAAGGCACACTCTTTTGGATCTGCTGTACTCCATCACTGAGAGAGCGAGTGTACTCGTATATTCTCATATTTCTGTTGGCAGGCGCCATTAGCTCATTTACTCTGGTTTGTTTTGATGTCAAACAGAAATGGTTTTACACAATTTTGGAATCGCCTGCGCTAATGCACTCCACCGCAAATCAATGAGAGAGAGAGGGAGAGAGAGAGGGAAACAATAAAGACAGAAGTAAAAAACGTTGTTTGAAAAAAATAGATAAGGTCAAATCTGTGCCATTCAGTGTACACATTAGAGATGTTGTCTCAGTCAGGGACGCAGGTTTGAATCCAGCTTAAGTGACGTACCAAAATATAAATATTAGACCTTAACCTAAATGAAAATAAAAAATATTTGTTGTCTTGGCAAATAACTGAAATAAGTTTAGGTTGAGGCACTAAAATGACTAACTGGGAATAAATAAAAACTAAAACTCGAAAAAAAAATAGTATAAAACTATATATTAGTATATACTAATAATAATCAATTAATTTAGCCAAAAAAAATGCCTTTCTGACGCTCCAATAGTATAGACCGTCGCACTAGCAACGCCAAAGTCATGGTTCGATTCCCAGGAAAAGCAAAAACTGCCTTTAACTGTTTTTTTTGTCAAATACTAAAGTAAATCTACAACAGAATGTTAAAGCTGCTTTTTGTCAGATTACGAAAGTGAGGATAGTGTTCAATTTAAAATGTTCATATGCGATTCTTAGTCAGTTACGACGCACTCCAGAATCAAGATTGACAATTGACTTTCAAACATAATTTATATACTGCAATATCCACAAGTATGAGATTTGAGACATATGGAGGAGGGGAATATATATAGGAAATAACAGCTTAAATTTTGTTCTTTGCCCTCACACAGATCTGTCAAATGGCTTCATGGAAGTGAGAAAATTATTGGGCTCTCAAGCCATAGATATCCATAATAAAGTCTAGATGTTTGATGTATCATCGTCGGCCATCTTTCTGGTGGGCTCTGTGGTACCTGATGTAAGATGAACTCTTTGAATCTTGTTGAAATCTTGACGAATTTACAAATGGTTTGGTTTTTTACAATCGTTATTAACATGGCTACCATTCTGGACAATTATTTATTTATACACTTATTATTCATAAGTATGCAGTGTCATAACTACATCTCTGACTTAGAAAATTGAGCAAGTTATGATTATTTAAAAAGTACATGCACCATTAAAACACAATGTTACGAGTGAGCGAGCTGCCTGTGACAAGATGGCCACCAGGTGCGGACGTCGACCTCCATTGGCCAGCAACGCGGACACGACATCTATCTTTAATTATGGATATCTATGTCTCTAGCAATGCGCTTTCTGATTATTTCTGGCCCTGTGTTTGAGTTGATAGTGTGTAAAAGATAGCATTAGTGTGCATTAGGCATGACCTATGGATTGCAATCAATGGAGTAGTCATGTTCTTGCTGTTTTGAACAACATACATTATTCATATGACTCACAGGTCCCAAATGACAAGGTATTACACCATATTCAATATCTCGGCTGACTCATCTCCATCCTAGAAATCTGTGCTGCACCGTAACATGCTTATCTAATAATAGGGATGAGTCTATCAAACTCAGCTTGGACGCAGAACATCGGTTCTGTGGCGCCTTTTCAACACTTCTCAGAAAATGGACATTTCCATTCAATAACAATATGTTTATCCAGCAGTTTTTTTTCCTTCTTCATTTTTCTTGTTTCCCTCCAGCACAGTGCGGTTGTCTTTTTATGGTTTTTAAAAAGGATGGGAGTTTTCTTTGTGGCAGTTTCTGCTGTGCATGCCAAAACCACAACAGATGCGCCACTCGCAGGCCACTTTGGCTGCTCATTAGTGATTGGCTGCTGTCTGTTAGCCCAGCTGAGAAGTTAGCATTAGCCGCAGCATGCGCCCAATGAGTCTTCCCCGCTGGAAAAACCAACTATTATCACCTTAGACCAGCTAATGAGCTGCTTAGATCAGGTTAGTTGCCATATTAACTAGCTGAAGACCATCTTGGACCAGTATAGACTAGCTAATGACTATCTTAGTATAGATAATGACCAGTTTAGATCAGTCAATGACCATCTTAAACCACTTATTAAGCAGTCTAGACCAGCTAATGACTACCTTAGACAAGCTAATGACATTGTTAGACCAGCTTGGGGCCATCTTAGGCCAGGTAATAACCACCGATTGACTGTTTTAGACCATATTAGACCAGTTAATACTCAGCATAGATTAGCCAAGACCAGTTAATGGGCAATTTAGGCAAGCTAATGACAATTTTAGACCAGTTAAGAGAAGCTTAGCCCAGCTAATTACCTTCTGAGACCTGTTTATGACGAGTTTAGACCAGCTAAAATGAGCAGCCTTGCCCAGCTAATGATCATTTTAAACCCACTAATGAGTAGCCTACACCAGCTAAGGACCATCTTAGGCCAGGTAATAACCACCAATTGACTGTTTTAGACCATATTTGACCGGTTAATACTCAGCATAGATTAGCCAAGACCAGTTAATGGGCAATTTAGGCAAGTTAATGACAATTTTAGACCAGATAAGAGAAGCTTAGCCCAGCTAATTACCTTCTCAGACCAGTTTATGACCAGTTTAGACCAGCTAATGAGCAGCCTTGGCCAGCTAATGATCATTTTAGACCCACTAATGAGTAGCCTACACCAGCTAAGGACCATCTTGGACCAGTTTAGATCAGCCATTGACCATCTTAAGCAACTGATGATCCTCCTGAACCAGCTTAGACTAGCTAATGACTATTTTAGACCAGTTTAAAACCAGTTAAAGTTCAGATAGAGACCATCTTAGACCAGTTAATGTGCAGCTTAGGCAAGCCAAGAGCCGGGTGAACATCTCAAGGACCAATTCAAAGGTTAAATCAGGTATCATGTTTCAAAACACAGCTACCATCTCAAACTGGATTTTCCAGAAGGGTTATCAAGGCGATACAACAGGAAGTGTCTTAATCGCACAGATTAAACACACAAAGATAACACAGTATTGAGCGATGGGATAGACCTTTGATTGCACACCTGCAGTGTTGTGAAGCCCTGTATTTTGTGCTTTTTCAAGCCCCGAAAACACTTACAGGTCCCGCCAGGTCATTGTAAGGACAAAGGGAGGTTGTTTACACTCCCTCATTGCTCGTTACTGAAAAGCGAGTGAAAGTGCTTCTAAAAAGGTTGTGTTTCTTTTCTGCTTTGTGAAATCCTGGAGCAGCCCTGGTGCATTGATCTAAGTAAAAGTTGTGTGGTTTGGGGTGTATCGTCTGACCCTTTGCTCTGCTTCTGAATGCTATTATTACAGCGCTCTGATCCTAGATGCTGTTTGTACCGTACATGCTCATTTAAATCACATTAGCAACTTTCCCAGGGAAACTTCACCAGCAGCTCAGAGCATAAGCAAATACCTGACGTGCACACACTCACGCACGCTTAAGTGGACGCACAAACATGTGTGGCTTTGATGTACTGCACAAACACTGCGGTGTGCCACTTTTCCCAAGCTGCACCTGCCAGACGTGCAGGGAAAAACTGTGAGATGAGGAACATGTCTTATTAACCTGATTGCATTGTCAGGAAATGCTATGATTAATGTGGATGTAATGTCTGTAGCCGCGGTCCTGTGGGATTGCGTGGTTCCACTGTCTGGCCATGGAAAGGTCTCGCTCATGAGAAAGACTGTCTTCACAGATCAAATGCCTGATCATAAACATATATTTTTCATTTTTGTTTTGTTTTACAAGAACATTGCATTTCAGTCTTTCTACTTGAAAATGTCATGTTTAATACAATGTGTTGAGACTGTTTAGTTTTGACTTAACTGGGAAATTTCCTTGCAATGTGTCAGTGAAAATGTTTAGCACCTTTTTTTTAGTGTAGCAAAAAATACACAAAGAAAATAAACAATGTTAAATCTTTAATGCATTAGATTGAGAGAAATCTATTAATATCTTTAATATGCAGATAATATGCTTTGGCGAAACCCCAGTTTTCAAGTTTTTCCTGTGTACGACAGGGCAACTGTGTTGTTTTTGGTGTAGTTTGTTTTGGCAGGACCTCCGTTTCCACCAGCTGTGGTGTGAAAGACCAAATCCGCCCGTGTTTCTGCTTTTAGTCACCCATCCCTCTCTAGGCTGTCCCAGCTTCTACGCCCAGATGGGTTATTGTCTATGATGAACACTGTCGATAAAGCCTGCCCTTTACTGCAGACACACAAACACATTTTACACTGCACCCAGATCTGTTCTGCACCCTGCTGCCATGCCAATGTTTTGTAACTCAGGGTTGGTTTTGTTTTTGAAAATATGAAAAAAGGCTCTGCCCGTTTATTTTTAGATCTGGCAGTGTTGTAAATCTTATGCGAGTAGTAAATTCAGATTACAGAGAGGCATTCATAGCTTATTTTCCAAATCTTTTGTGAGGTTTTTTTTAGTACTGAAGAATCAGGGCTGTTTTAAATGTTGTGCTCTGAAAAGCTCACAAAACTGTGACAAAACATCATCTTTCAAAACATCGTCTTGCAATAAACTTGATAAGGAAATTACTTTTGTCACTTTCAGATATGACGTGATATAATGTGCTTCTCACAGTGTGGAATTTTTCATAGAAGGGGATGGGTTAAATAAAACATGTGGTCTGTGGTGATGAAAAGGAAAACTAACATCTTTCAAAATTTAGTTTAAAACAAATGTGACATGTTCTTAGAAATGTACTCTTTGTTGGATTTATACATTTTTGAAAATAAATTGATGAAAAGTTAAAGAAAAATAAAGAAAAGTAATGATCCCCAAAATGTCAAGGGGTATAACTAATATTTAAAGGGTGTAACTATTATTTACTTTTTAAGTAAATAAAAAAGAATAAATATAAAGTATATAGTCATCAAATATATTGATTTCCTTAAAATCCTCATGATGTTTTTGCAGTTATACCATTTGGAAAGGACCTTGACACAGTCAGAAGGGCCTCCAGTGCAAAATTACAAAATTACAGACATAATTTTCTGTTTTACAGATTTACTACGACATTAAATACTTATAATGAAATATAATATATTATAATACTGGTATTACATAGATTAAGCCAAACAATTTTGTTTTGTTCAGCCTTTTTATAAATTTTTCTTTGACATGATTTTTTTGAATAATAATAATAATTACAACACCTCAAAGTCTTTGTAAAAATTCTGCTATATATATATATATATATATATATATATATATATGGTTATAGTTATAGTTATTTGTCATGAATCATTTGCACTAATAAAGCCGGTGACATTTTACACTGGAAAATTCTGCTTCAAAAGTTCTGTTGAGTGACGCAATCTGTGTAGTGATCTCTTTTGTTTATCTGGCCTCTGTTGGAGCGGCCGCACAGTGGCAGGAATTGGACGGGCTCTTCCAAAAACTCCGGGCTGGAAACAAGTCTGAGGTCACTGACCAGTTATTAACAGCAGGACTCAATTAATGCAAACACTGGGGCTTTAGTTTCACTAATGCAAGCCCATTTCCAATTGTCATGTGTGTCGGCTTGTCTTTAGTTGTGTAATTATTTGCATGTGTGTGTCCATGAGCCGTCGTCACAAAGCGAATTGTTGCTGAAAGTCTCTGGGAGGCGCTGGCAACGGATAAGAGAGACAACAAGGCTATGTAGGCTTTATGATTTTGTTTGTCAAATCTGTAACCTTGCAATTTGTGGTATCAATGTTTGCGCTGCATATGGTATCGAAAGTCCTTCCTTGTGCATTGTGACGTTCAATTAAGCTGATCTACATTGCTTTTGCTTGCAAACAACCTGCCACTCGGGACTCAAAAAGCCATATATCAAATCCATGTTCTGGGGTGGAATTAAATACAGACTGTTTATATCGTCTGAAGCACAGACTAGACACAACGCGTGACATTTCCTTCTTGACAGCGCTGCCCATTTGATGTATAGGGATGTCTGAGAGTGGGTGGTGTTTAATGGGATTTATAGGATGTTGCAGAGGATACACTGTCTTTTGAAACGAGGAACTCTGAGGGAGTTTTGTTTGATAAAGGTTTCAAATTGTAGGACAGAAATGTTTGTTCTTCTGTTTTAAAGTATGCGTGGGGCCTCATCAAGGATGGTAACATTATAAACTCTTGAATATAAGGAAAACTCAACACTTTCAACCCTTCAGTGATTGCTCAAGCTACGCTCGAACTGTAGTCCAATAAAAGGACCTGTTTACTCACTCTGATCACACGCCAGAAACTTGTTAGAGGCCTACTTCTCTTTAAAATTGTGCCAGATTGTATCAGACAGGTTTTGTGTGTGCTTGTGTACTATTTGCTCTCTGTCATGTTCCATTTCTTTAAAATAGAGCAATACGATACTAGCGCTCGGCTGCATTTATTTGATTGGAAATACAGTAAAAGCAGGAGTATTATTACAATTAAAAATTACTTTTCTGCTTTAAAATGTCATACACATAAATCTCTTCATTTAACAAAAGTCTGTCAATTTTAAACTTGAGGTTAAAAATAAATGGCCCGTCATCTTTCTGCATGTGAATGAATTGGGTTGGCTGCATGGCTTGGTTTGTGCTAATAGCTTACTTATGGGGAGATGGTTACGGCCCTATTGATTTTCCTTCTAGCCGCCTGGCCTAGGATGAAAGATCAGGTCCCCGGCAGGCGCTTGCTATAGAGTGAGTGCTGAAAAGCAGCGGTGGGATAGCTGAAGTGCAGGGAGAGGATCCAAACCAACGTCCCCAGACCAGGCCCTCTTTACCTTGGGGTCTGCGGAGGCTGAGGGAAGCCTGGCCGGATCCCTCGTGAAATGGAGCCAAGGCCTAACCACCATTTGCTGTTGTTGGAGGAGCAGCCATAGTCCTGGTTGGTTAGGTGAAGATAGTGTTTATTTTTCTGTGAAAGAGTGAACTGGCAGTGTATTCTACATCCTGGCCTTTGCTTCAGCGGGTCACATCATGAGGAATCAAAATTTCCTTTGAGATAAAATAGCTTGATGTACTATGAAAACATGCTGAAATTCAGAATATTTTGAAAATAAGGTACAAAAATGTAACCTCACAGAGATTCAGTTACCACCCTCTTTTACATTTTAGTGATAAATATTAGGTGATTAGAAACCTGGTCTGCTCAGCCATGCTGAGGTATAAAAATAAAATAAAAATATTCCACTTAAAGGAGTGGTTCACTTTAAAAAAAAAAAAACTTGCTGATAATTTACTCACCCCCATGTCATCCAAGATGTGTATGTCTTTCTTTCTTCATTTGGAAAGAAATTAAGGTTCCCTTTCGTAGTCACTCCGAGTTACGTCAAGGAGTGACGGAGAATGGGGGTTTCGCATAGAAAGCCAATCCTCTTCGAGTATTTAACAACGAGCCAATGGCATGAAAATGCCATGGGTCTGCGGAATTTGCATAGCGTACTCCGCCCACCCATGTGGGTATAAAAGGAGGAAGCAAACGCAACCGCAGTATGTTTTCGCTTCGGAGCCAAGAGCATTCTTCTCTCCACAAGCCATATCACTAAGCCTCTTCGAGACGAGCGTCCTCTTCAGTGTTGGTGTGACGGCGGTACCCAGCGAGATTCTGCATTGCCTGCGATCTGTGCAGTGGTCTGCCAGACTTTGCGCTTCTCCCTGGTCGCCTCGGCGCTGAAAGAGTGAATTTCCTCTCCTTTGAAAGAGCTGCACGCGGCACGTCTTTTTAAAGATGGTTCGCCCGTGTTCTTCTGGGTGCGGTCGATATCTGTCCTCCTCTGATGGGCACGATCGCTGCTTTGTATGTCTGGGTCTTCGTCATGCTAAAGCAGCGTTCGTGGATGAGTCATGTGCCCATTGTGGTAACATGACCATCTCAACACTTAGATCGAGACTCAATGATCTTACAGTGAGAGTCCCCGCCCCCGCTACCCGTTCAGCTTCCTCTACCCGGGGAAGCTCTTCGGCTCGCGGCCAGGGTGATCTGACGGTGACGGTGTGGAACAAACCCCCGACGCTAGCTCCTCGGGTCCCACCCACCGCAACAGTGTTGCAGCCAGCGAGCGCCGAAACGGTGCAGACGTCTGCCTGTTCGCAGGTACCGTCTGTTTCGTTCGGCGCTCCAGAGGAGGATGCGATGTCGATCGCGGCATCACAAGGCGAGCTGGATTCTTCGGGGTCTGAAGATGTGGCTGCGCTGCCTCCCTCGGGAGTGCCAGCGCCGCCCGTCTCGGATCCCGAGATGACGGCTATGCTGTCTCGGGCCGCCGTGAGTATCGGGTTGGATTGGAATCCTCCGGCCCACCCCGATCACTCACGGATGGATGAATGGTTTTTGGGCAAAGCCGCCGCTGCAAAGCCACAGCCGACCCCAATACCATTCTTTCCCGAGCTGCATGCGGAACTGACGAAGACGTGGCAGGCTCCTTTGTCTTCCCGCGTTCGCCCGTCAGCTTCCCCCGCCTTTCCTCCCCTCGACGGCGCAGCTGCCCGTGGGTATGCTGGGGTGCCTCCGGTGGAGCGCTCTGTTGCGATGCAACTGTGTCCGCAGAGCGCCTCCTCCCGGGGGCCACCCAAGCATCCCTCCAAAGCCTGTAGGTTCTCGTCGTCTATGGCGGCGCGATCCTATAGTGCGGCGGGGCGGGCGGCCGCCGCTCTGCATGCGATGAGCACTTTGCAGGTTTTCCAAGCCAAACTGCTCAGAGATATGCACGAGGGCGGGACTGATCAAGGGTCGTTCAATGAACTGCGAGCGGCCACCGACCTCGCTCTCCGGGCGACTAAAGTGGCGGCTCGTTCCCTTGGTCAGGTGATGGCCACTAGTGTGGTCCAGGAGCGTCATCTTTGGCTCAACCTGGCGGAAGTGCGGGACGCTGAGCGGACCCGTCTGCTCGACGCCCCCCTTTCACAGGCTGGCCTTTTCGGCGGTGCGGTTGAGGACTTTGCCCAGCAGTTCTCGACCGCCCAGAAGCAGACAGAGGCGATTAAACATATCCTGCCCCGACGGCCAGCTGCTGCCTCCACCCAGCCGTCGCCGCAGCCGCCTCAGTCTGCTCGCCGCCGAAGACGTCCCACTGCGGCCCCCCTCCCTCCGGAGCGACCCCAGCAGCAGCCTCCACCCGGGTCGCGCCGTAGAGGCGGTCGCAGAGGAACGTCACAGCCCCCTCAGGCCCCGCCCCCCGCTAAACGCCGGGCTAAGCGGCGTTCCTGAGACGGGCTGCTCAGTGATGGTTTCGAGTTTTTCCCAGGAGGAGGTAGCAGGCCCCCTCCTTCCCCCGGTGGAGGGCCGGGGGAGAATCTTTTGTTCTCCGCTCCCCGCTGCTCACCCACGGGTGGGCAGCACCCTGAGTTGGTTAAAGAAAGACTTGACACTATCACTGAGCACACAGACCGGGATGAGCGCGCACGATGCTCCAGAGCGTCGCCCCGCTCATTCCTCTCTGTCTCTGAGGGCGCGGAGAGGAGCGTGCGTCGTCCCCGGACCGCACCGCTCCTTTCCCCCTCTGTCGCCAGACCCCCGGCAGAACAGACCCCCGTGGAACGCTGGTCCTTCCCTGGTCTCTTCTGTCGGGGAGCGGAGCTCGACTACGCACCCGCATGTGGTATCTCCCGTGCGCATGCCAGTCACTCCGCCCCGCTGCCCCTCCGGGGGGACGTCTGTGGCTCGTATGACCCCGCTGGTTCGGTTCCTCGGAGCTTGGCTCGAGCTCCCCGGTCTGTCCCGCTGGGTCATCAGAACGATCAGATTCGGCTACGCGATTCAGTTCGCACGATCTCCTCCCCGTTTCAGGGGAGTTCGCTCCACTATAGTCGGTGGCAATGCCCCGGTTTTGAGAGCGGAGATTGCGACCCTGCTGGCGAAGGGTGCAATCGAGACGGTCCCTCCAGCCGAGGTGAAGTCCGGTTTTTACAGCCCCTACTTCATTGTCCCCAAGAAGACCGGTGGGTTACGACCGATCCTCGACCTGCGCGTTTTGAACCGCACTCTGCATCGAATGCCGTTCAAAATGCTCACGGCCAAACGCATTTTCGAATGTGTTCGACATCAGGATTGGTTTGCAGCGATCGACCTGAAGGATGCGTACTTTCATGTCTCCATATTGCCTCGACACAGACCGTTTCTTCGGTTCGCTTTCGAAGGCCAGGCATATCAGTACACGGTTCTCCCGTTCGGTTAGCTCTGTCCCCTCGCGTCTTCACGAAGATCGCCGAGGCAGCCCTTGTTCCCCTTCGCGAACACGGGGTTCGCATCCTGAACTATCTCGACGATTGGCTAATTTTGGCTCACTCTCGAGAACAGGTTTGCGAACACAGAGATCTAGTGCTTCAGCACTTAGCCCGTCTGGGCCTTCGGGTCAACCGGGAGAAGAGCAAACTTTGCCCCGTGCAGAGGATCTCTTTTCTTGGCATGGAGATAGACTCGGTCGCCATGTCCGCGCAGCTTACGAGCGAGCGCGCACACTCACTGCTGACTTGTCTTCGACAGTTCGAGGGCAAGAGTGCGGTTCCACTGAAACTCTTTCAGAGGCTCCTGGGGCATATGGCATCCGCAGCCGCGGCTACGCCACTCGGATTGCTTCATATGAGACCGCTTCAGCTGTGGCTTCGCGATCGAGTCCCGAGGTGGGCATGGCATCGTGGCTCGCTCCGGGTTCCAGTAACTCCAGCGTGCCGCCGAACCTTCTTCCCGTGGTTGAACCTCAGCTTTCTTCGGGCAGGTGTCCCTCTCCAGCGAGTTTCCAGGCATCTCGTTGTCTCCACGGATGCATCTACCACGGGTTGGGGTGCCATGTGCAATGGGCATGCAGCCGCGGGTTCCTGGACAGGACCCCAGCGCCTCATGCACATCAATTGCCTCGAGCTGCTGGCAGTACGCCTGGCCCTGCACCGCTTTCGAGCACTGCTCAGGGGTCAACACGTACTTGTCCGCTCAGACAATACCGCTACAGTAGCGTACATCAACCACCAGGGGGGTCTACGCTCACGTCGGATGTCGCAGCTCGCTCGCCACCTCCTATTATGGAGTCAGAAGCACCTGAGGTCCCTTCGTGCTGTGTACATTCCTGGAGCCCGGAACCTGGCAGCCGACGAGCTGTCACGGATCCGCCCTGTCTCCGGCGAATGGCGACTCCATCCCCAGACGGTCCAGCTGATCTGGGACCAGTTCGGGGAAGCTCAGATAGATCTGTTTGCCTCCCGGGACTCTTCCCACTGCGTCCAGTTTTATTCCCTGTCCGAGGGCACGCTCGGGACAGATGCGCTGGCGCACAGCTGGCCGCGGGGCCCACGCAAGTATGCGTTTCCCCCAGTGAGCCTCCTTGCACGGGTGTTGTGCAAGATCAAGGAGGACGAGGAGCAGGTCCTGCTGGTAGCCCCTTATTGGCCCACCAAGACGTGGTTCTCCGAACTCATGCTCCTCGCGACAGCACCTCCTTGGACTATTCCTCTGAGACAAGACCTGCTCACTCAGAGACGGGGCACTCTGTGGCACCCTCGTCCCGATCTATGGAGGCTACATGTGTGGCTCCTGGACGGCACGAGGCAGGTTTGAGTTCGCTACCACCTGCGGTGGCAGCAACCATCACTTCCGCCAGAGCGTCGTCTACTAGACACCTGTATGCGTTGAAGTGGAACCTCTTCGTCAACTGGTGCTCTTCTCGTCGAGAAGACCCCAGGAGATGCTCGATCGGTGTTGTGCTTTCCTTCCTGCAGGATGGGTTGGAGCGTAGGCTGTCGCCCTCCACCCTCAAAGTTTACGTTGCGGCTATTTCCGCCTCTCATGATGCAGTTGAAGGTAAGTCCGTTGGGAAGCACGACCTGGTCATCAGGGAAGACAGCTCTCCTGGTTGCATTGGCCTCCATCAAGAGGGTAGGGGACCTGCACGCATTCTCCGTTGACGAAGCGTGCCTAGAGTTCGGGCCGGCTTACTCTCACGTTGTTCTGAGACCCCGGCCCGGTTACGTGCCCAAGGTTCCCACAACTCCCTTCCGGGATCAGGTGGTGACCTTGCAAGCGCTGCCCCTGGAGGAGGCAGACCCAGCCTTGGCACTGCTCTGTCCGGTGCGTGCACTCCGCACCTACGTTGACAGAACGCGGTGTTTCAGGACCTCAGATCAGCTCTTTGTTTGTTATGGGGGGAGCCAGAAGGGAAGGGCTCTCTCAAAACAACGGCTGTCTCACTGGTTAGTGGACGCCATTGTTTTGTCTTACCAGCAGCAAGGTCGACCGTGCCCCCTTGGTGTGACTGCCCACTCCACTCGGAGCGTGGCTTCCTCTTGGGCTTTAGCGCATGGCGCCTCGCTAACAGACATCTGCAGAGCTGCAGGCTGGGCGACACCTAACACCTTCGCAAGATTTTATAATTTGCGAATCGAGCCAGTTTCCTCTCACGTACTCGCCTCCGCTAGTGCTGGAACCGCTTGAGTGTCTTCGCTTGCTCGCCACTCCACTCCTCAGATTGGATAAGTGCGATATTTCCTCAGTTGTCCTTCGTTGAAGCCCTGAGTCCTCCAGCACTTATGATGCGGGCACCACTGCGCTTGCTCTGGTGCCGGCTAAGTGCCTCCATGTGCACGGTTCCCCTTTGGTAACTGTCTCATGTGTATTATCCACTGTAAGCCTCTCTGAGCATGTGTCTTCCCTTGGCAAGCCATCTGCCACCCCTGGAGCTAGTTGCCACCTGCGGTTGGCGCTCCAGTATTCTCCATATGCAGCCCCAGTGGCCATATGTGTTTTGTAAGTCCTCCCTTCGGTAGGCATCTGGTAGCATGTCCCTCCCGGGATATGTTTCCCAGTGTACCTTGGTAATTCTGTGTCAAAGTGGGACCTTTGTGTAATTTTCTGTTAGAGGTCTAGACTTTCGCAGAGCACTGGAAGACAGCTGGAAGATGGCGTGATGGCATAGACCCCCATTCTCCGTCACTCCTTGACGTAACTCGGAGTGACTACGAAAGGGAACGTCTCGGTTACAGATGTAACCCTCGTTCCCTGAGTAGGGAACGGAGACGTTACGTCTCCTTGCCACTTCTGCTGTACCGCTGGGTGACGCCTGAGATCAGTCTTGGCTCCTCAGCGAAGACATACTGCGGTTGCGTTTGCTTCCTCCTTTTATACCCACATGGGTGGGCGGAGTACGCTATGCAAATTCCGCAGACCCATGGCATTTTCATGCCATTGGCTCGTTGTTAAATACTCGAAGAGGATTGGCTTTCTATGCGAAACCCCCATTCTCCGTCACTCCTTGACGTAACGTCTCCGTTCCCTACTCAGGGAACGAGGGTTACATCTGTAACCGAGACGTTTTTGATGAAAACATTCCAGCATTTTTCTCCATATAATGGACTTCAATGGGAACCAAACAGTTCAAGGTCCAAATGAGAGTTTCAGTGCAAACTGCAAACTGTTCAAAGGGCTTTTAAACGACACCAGACGATGAATAAGGGTCTTATCTAGCGAAACGATCGGTAATTTAAAAAAATAAAAAAGTTTACGTTTTATAAGCTCAAATTCTGTGATGAGCGTTCATGACTCTCCTGTTCAGACTCGTTCATCAAAATGAACAAATCTTTTTTCGAGTCATGACTCGAAGGGTCCTAGATAAGACCCTTTTTCATCGTCTGGTGTCGTTTAAAGCCCCTTGAAGCTGCACTGAAACTCTCATTTGGACCTTGAACCGTTTGGTTCCCAAAGAAGTCCATTATATGGAGAGAATCCTGGAATGTTTTCATCAAAAACCTTAATTTCTTTTCGACTGAAGAAAGAAAGACGTGAAACATCTTGGATGACATGGGGGTGAGTAAATCATCAGCATTTTTTTTTTAAGTGAACTACTTCTTTAAGGTCCACTTATGAGGCTAGTAAAGTTGTTGTTTTGCTATGACTCTTTACATTTGTAATAGACTGTAAGGAGGAAACTGCATTTCCATTTTGCTCTATGATGTCAATAGTATTGAACTTCCCAAAATCACTGTTTGGTCAATAGATGCTTGTGGTGTTATTTGGACGTAGCGTAACTGGAAATCTAACTCAATATTGTGGGGAGATTTATGGAGCACAACTGCTTGTTTTTTTAACTTTGTAAACACTGTGATGTTTCTACATTCATCTAACCACACATCTAAATAAGTTGATTTTTCAGATTCAGCCCATAATTGCATTGCTGAAAGTTGAGTTTGGAAACTATAGTGCACTATTCCAACTCTGAATTTGTAGCACTCAACACCGTGTGAAGTCTTAACACATACCCTCTCACTTTAAAATGCTCACTTGCACACAGTCCAAATCGATTGATTTATTTTTACACTCGTGCCAAGCTTTTTTTTTTTCGCTTGTTTTAGCTCAACAGATGCTGAAAATGAAGCAGATATGGGGTCTTCCTATGCTGAGTGATATGGATCTGCCAAGAACAAATCCATTCATTTCAGGGGCTTTGGGTGAGTTATATTCATAATAACATCTGAAACAGATTCTAGTCAAGCGGCTGAGGGATATTTTCTCCATCCATTGTTCTTTACCCTCCCTCTGGGGCTGTTTAAACTAGGATATTGTTCTGTTTGGCTTCGTTTAAAGCTTAATTGGATTGTTTCAAGGCCGGAACTGAATGATTTTACATATAGAGCAAGTCTATTACGTGCTGGCATGTAAACACAATACACATTACGTATGACAAACGCGTATCCCCCGCAACCAGTCTAAAACGGTTAGATGCTTAAGAGACGGAATAATGGGAAATGAGAAGGTAAACCCCACAGCGACAAAGATGAGATGATTTGCGTCTCTCCTGCAAGATTTGTTCTATCCTTTGGTGAATAACCACATTTTGACACATCTTATTTGCCTCATAAAATATATCACTCCCTGTTCTCACGTTCATCCTTCCAAAAGTGAGAGTAAAATGCGGTTTGGCACAGTCGTTCTCAGTGTGAAGTCGTGGTGGTATATGAAAGAGATTACCCAGACAAGTTAAGCCAAAGCTTTCCATATGATTTCTGCTTTGTAGTATCCAGCTCTCCACAGACGGTAGAGCCGGAGCCATGGGCCACAGATGGTGCAGCCTGCATGTCTGGCCCTGTCAAATATGCCTCTCTTAATGCAGAATTATTAACGTTATGACACGCATACTGAAAACAGGTCATTTTAGATATGTACTTTAAGCAGTAACTGACATTTAGATCATCGCCATGCTCCATTTATGACAACTTTTTTGTTATTTTCTATGTGTTTTTGACAGGTATAGCTCTTATTTTAATTTTTACTTAAGTTAAATAGTCTATCCAAGTCTATCCAAAAGAGGTTATAGTAGTACAGTTTCAAAACCAAGTTTGCTGTCCACATAGACAACATTTTAAGGCATCAAAGCGTACCAAAAACAGATATTGCATAATTATGTTAGCTTCTAAGGTACATTTGCCCACACTTTAAGGATGCATTGCAACAAGTTTAGTTTATTTTTTGTTAAGAAAAAAACATTGAAGATGGTGGACGAGTCAAGATAAAGGTTTATTTTATTGTATTGTGTGTTCCAAATCTGAAATATAGATCGTTTAATATAGAGCTATAGTTAATCTAGATTCATCTTCTCTCTATCTTCTTTGTTTGGGCTCATGTCCTATCGTGTCCTTATCAGAAGTTTTCCGATGTGTCTTTCTTCATGTCTGTACAAAGAAACTGTGAAGGCATGTAGAGCATAAGAGAGTTTGACAAGATGCTTCAGGACAGCATTTAATTGAAGAATAAACACCGCTGGGACTGAGTGTATCCATGCATACAATGTCACTCTTTAGACAGTTAAAGGGGTAGCTCACCAAAAATGAAAAACCTTATATCATTTACTCACTCATGTCATTCCAAACCTGTATGACTTTCTTTCTTCTTCTTAACACTGAAGAAATTTCCAGCTTTTTAATTAATTGAAATTCAATGAGGTCCAAAACAACATTGGACTCCATTGGTTTTCATTGTTCGGAGAAAAATAAGTTGTTTGGGTGAACTGCCCCTTTAACTGTATATCATATCTCCCTTTGTATTCTTAGTTCTTCTCAATAATTATTTGAAGTCATTTAAACACAAAAGAACAATATCTGGAACAACAGAGAGCATGTTGAGATATTTGTTAGCCAGTGGAAAGATTTTTCTGGTTTGGACGAAGCTTATGTTCAGGCTGTGTCCGAAACGGTTGGGGGTCTGGCTCACTACTGAGTGCCCATATCTGCGGCTTAGCGTTCTTCATTCTGTCCAGTGCACCCTAAGCCCATACGTCCAGTCTGTTCTGGTTTAAACAGTCTGTCTATAGTGCTTCCCTCCAATGCTATGTTAGCTCTATACCTAGCACTTCCCAATGTGATTGTATTGTTTCGAGACTTAATCCGTGTTCAAGAATCTAAGCGTCAGGCTGAATGCCGCTAAATCAACTCAGTGATCTCAATTACAACATGGGACACCCCAGGGGGCTGTGCTCGGTCAGAGACTGAGAAGTAAGATGGGGTCTTTGGAAGGGTGAGAAGGGGGGGTGGCAGAGACGGAGAGAGACACAGACAGGGATTGGGAGGGGGCGAAAGGGAAAGCGACAGATGGTGGAAGGAGAAATGCAGGAAAAGGATTGAGTGTCACTCTGCTGGTGGCTGGTTGAGTAAAGGCAGGAGGGGGGATCAGAGAACGACAGGACCTGTAAAGCAGATCATAACCAGTCCGCTCTGTAATCTGCTCCAGTATCTGGCCTCTTCTCCATATGTACCTCTGGACACGTCTAACAGGACTTCTTCAGAGGATCTCACTGTTCCAAACGGATCGTTCAAGCTCGTCGGGCCTACTAAAGCTGTCCAGACTTGGAATTCAGAGGTCCTGTCCAGGATGAGGTGGTTGGAGACAGTACGATCGTTGTTTAAAGGGGGCAGTCGCAGTGCCCCGGTGACCCCCACCTCCAGCCCATGCATGCCCTCAAAGAAAGACCACTCGGCCAATCAGGTAAGAGACTAGAAGGGAAAGAGATCAGGCATAGGTTTTTAATAGATTTTTTGTTAGTGATGGATTCATGTGATGCTTCATTTGGGAAATAATAATAAATAACAATTATATAATTGTTTAAATAAAGAAACATATTTTTAGCTCAGAGTGCAACAAATTCATAAACTGACTTTATCAGTTTATGCAGTCATAGTGGCAATGCATTTGGATGATGATTTTTAGCGACCTTAATCCATGAAGCATCAGTCATTTTGAACATAAAGTCTCTCAATGTGCGCATGTGAATATGTGTGTTTTAATCGTAAGTGCTCTGTTTGGATTTGCTTTGTCTGGATTTCACGGCGTGCTTCAAATGCAGTAAGTCCTGCAGGCTGGTTGATGACACATTTATTGTATGATAATATCTTTATGGCTTCCAGGCTTATCTCTGAGAAGCACCCATAAATTCTCAATCAGGAATTTAATACCACTGTCCCTCAATGTCATACTTAACATTAAGAGCTTCATGCCACACAGTATTGCAGCACATTATTTTTATTATTATTCATTTTTCTTTTAAAATGTATTTGATAATGCCCTGATCAGTCAAGGACCATCCATTTTTAGTTTCTGTGCACTATTTTATTTTATTTTTCATGTATTTTTTAATCTTTTTTCTTGCAATTTGATTTGTACGTGTATTTGTTTAGCATTTTCTTTGCTTTTTCCATTCTTACTATTATTCATTTATATAAATAATTTCATATTTCAAATATTAGTTTAGTTCTTAGAAATTATTAGACACTGTGTTTTCACCCTTACCATATAGTATCAAACACATCTGAAAGACATCTGATGTGTATCATTATGTTATGACTTTACTTGTTGGGGCACATCATTATTAACTAGTCATTTAGTAATTGTAGTCATTTTTTTCTAGTGATACAGGAATGTCCATTAGGCGTCACATGTGGACATTGAAATGTGAGTTTGAGGGTTGAGATATGTGGGTTATGAGGTTTGTGCCATGTTTGGACGATCTCACGGCAATTGACGATCAGCCAGCGCATGTTAAATTACTGTGTTCTCCCTCGGACGGCAGACGAGGACTACAGAAACCGACTTGAGGTCTGACAAAGGCTTAGTGCCTGCCTCCATTAGTCTAATGATGGATAATGATGGCTCAACAACCCACTCAGCACAGGACTCGCACACCCACCATCAACGATTTATGACCTCTTACCATCAAATCACCTTGATGTCTAAAAAACACTTCTGGGTAAAAAAACAAACAAACTAATTCAGTTATCACTGATTATGTTTGGATGATATCCCAAGAGAAAGGAGGAGGGAAGAGTAGAAGAAAAGTTGTTGTTCTTGGTCCTTTAATGTCTTGTAAAGGTGGCTCAGTTGAGTCTAAATTGAGATGTGGACTCAGTCTTGACAAGACTCGACACTATTCTTGACTCAGGTAGAGCACTGCACTTACAAAGGTCATGGGTTCAATTCCCAGATATAAAGCACATACATTTTGAATGTATTGCAAATAATTTTTTAACAACTGTGATGAACTTTCTTTGGCAACATCTGGATTCTAATCACAGTCCATTTTTACTCAATCTCTCCCTCTACTCACTAACCTCAAAGGAATGAGTACACTAGCCAGATTTTAACAGCAATTCTGTTCTTTTTCTTTTCTCGATAACTACCACACTTGTCCATCAATGTCAACCACAACACTAGATTCAGTTCCGATTCTGCCAGAAAGTGCTCTGCTCCATTTACTTATTCATGGGAGAAAACGCTGAGTCAGTGCTACTTTAAATCCTCTCATTATATTCCCATGCTGAAGAGCGTACATCATAAAACGTTCCTGTTTACAGTAGTTCGGAGAAGTCGCATTGGACACATGCAGTCAATGATGCCTCTTGATCATTTGATTGCATTGTAGACCGGGTGTGAAGGTTAGTCCTGGTTTGGTTACAAGAAAGTTATGCTACCTGCTCACTCAGCATCTTTGAGATTGGGTGGCACTGCTGCTGTTTGTCCAAGCCCTTCAGCTGCTGTTGGAATAATTACCCAAATCACCCAGCTCTAATGTTAGCAGGCCTCTCACAGACAGGAAGGAGCAAAATAAACTCTACTCTCTTTGCATCTTGTTCAGCTGCTTTCTTTCTCTTGGTTACTCTCTCTTGTTCTAACATTCGACATATGGGATGTCTGCTGTCAGACCTGAGAATAATCATCGGAGATCAATGCCAATGAGATGAATGGGAATTCCAATAGCTAGCCTTTGCTAACTGGTTTTGAGGAAGATTTTGGTTAAAACATTCACACATAAAAGGAGTAAAGACCAATTTCATGTTTGATTTAAAGGCTATAATAGCGCCATGCTTCTAGGTCAATACCTCAGAGAGGAAATAAAAGACAGTGAGCTAACTTGTGTTTGGGTCTTTCAATTTGACAGTACCAGTCAGGTTGGGTCGGGTTAAGTCACGGGGCCTCATTTACAGGCTGAATTCAGGCTTTAACTCAATGCCTGTGCAGACCTCTAACACACACACAATGAGCCTCCACTTCCTCAGAATGCATTATGAGGAGTAAATGAGGGCTATTAACAACATTAACATTTGACCTCAACTCTCTGCTCTTTTCCCTTTCCAGACAAAAAGGGCCAGATGCTTATTTAGGCGAAAGCATCAGCCCCAAAATATCTGATTTTAGCTATTGTCCAATGACTGGAATACTTAATTTTGTCGCGTTCCATGAAGTCTCGCTTCTGTCATCCCTGCATCTACCTGGAGTTTCGTGCGCCCTGCAGTTTTTTCATCCAGCCTCTGCAGAGCACAGCTTGACGTCTTGATGGTGCTGCCACGTCCATCTCTCTCTCCACGCTTTCGTGTGGAGAAGCTCTCCAGGACGCTAACAGCATGTGCGACTGCTTCGTCACACGTGTCAGTGGGTTGTTAGGAGGCAGCTGCGTTTCTGATCCGCTTCCTGGCTCTTTTTTTTTCTCTTTGCAGCTCTTCTCCGCAGCTGCCGTGAGCTTGTGCGGATCTTTTCCAAGGAACAAATGAAGGGAAGAACTTCATCCCTCTCTTTCCGTCCTCAGTTCAGCACTTCCCCTGTTTTCATGTAATCCTTCATGCGGCACATCCCAGATTAGCCAACCCACAGTGCCTTGCAACAAGGTCTCTAAATCTCATGCCTTCTCAAAGGCTTGGAAAGAAGCATCGTCTACTGAAAGCGTGAATGAGAAAGAAAAAGCGAATGTTACGCAATGCATTGTTCTTGGGAAAGTTTTGTGTAATCACTCCAGTGTGCCGCTAAATAAAATTGTGTGGGTTTGAGGATGATTATGTGCAAGCTTTCCCAGCATGGCTGGTTTGTTTGAGTGGTCAGTGCCTGTTTCCCAAAAGTGGGCCAGCCAGAGTATACGAGACCGACCTCGGATGAACTGGTCTAGTGTGGTGTGGACTCTGCCTCACAGATGCCCAGGTCTTCTCTCCAACATCCGTTCTTACTGTCCATTCTCACTACAGTATACATTCAAAGGGACATGCCTTCACAATGCTGCTGTGAGAGAAGTAGTCCGCTCAGTTTTCTCCTATAGAAGTCTTGGTAACACTTTACAATACGGGTGCACTAATAAGCATTATGCTTAACTAATGCACAGATAATACTGAATTAATGTGTAACTAATGATTATCTAAGCTATTCATTAATGATTACCACATTAGGAACTAATTAAGAGTCTTTAAGGTTAATGTATTAGTTCATACATGAATTGTTTTTAACTAAATATGTCATTGTGGATTAATTCCATAATAGCTATTTTTTTAACTAAGAGTGTTAATTAATATGTTAATGACCAAAATGAGCCAAAGCCTTGTATTTCAACTTCCAGATAATATGACAGGTACACTAATATGCATTAATGCATGATTAATTACTTAATTGTTAGTGCAAATTCATGTGCAAATTACTACAATTACTAAATGACTAGTTAATAATGATGTGCCCCACCAAGTAAAGTCATAACACAATGATACCTTTGCAAATCATTAGCTAATGATTAATTAAAGCAGACAACTGGAAGTTTTAAGTGCATAGCTTTGACTAATTGTGGTAATTAACACATTAATTTACACTATTATTTAATAAAATATGTTATTAAGGAATTAATGCACAATGACACATTGGATTAATAGCAATTCGTTGCTAATGCAGTAATCATTAATTAATGGTTTAGTTCTTCATTAGTTATACATTAACTCATGATCTGTGCATTAGTTAAGCATGAATTAATGCATATTAGTGCACCCGTATTGTAAAGTGTTACCGAAGTCTTCACTTCGGATCTATAGCAGTTTCTTCAAAACTGGCTATATTCTCGCGAGCGGGTTTCAACATTGTTAGAAATTGCAGGCCACCTTCCAAGGCCATAATCAGAGAGAAATCCGCACTCACAAGGGTCTCATTAAAAAGCACTTCATGAATGAATAGCTGCCGTGTGGCAGCGTGACTAACTCTGACTCACTACTCCGTCAGAGCAAGTGGGATATTCCACATATTCCGAGGTTTCGATGACATTCCTTTCTCTCGCTCTCTCTTTACTCCCTCCCCTTTCCTTTGATTTTGTTCCTTATTTTAACGTCCTGTGGCATTTTACAACTATATACTGGCAAAATATCCTAATTTGCCTGAGGCCTGGATATATATGTACTCGCATCAATCAAGTCGCCATAGTTCAGCTTAAAGATGTCTGCATTGGTTACTTGCACCCAGGCATTTCCTGACTGTCTTATAGATAAATGAGCTTCATGATACTCTAGACTAGCAGTATAGAATGAGGCATTTTGTTGATGGTATTCCAGTAATATAATAGGAAACACATTGATGAATGACAGATCATTTATATTACCGTGTCGTAAGTTGATAGAGGAAACGCTGCCCTAATGAAAGGAGTTACATGAATTTAATTGGAAATTATGAAATAGCATGGTTTCTTGAAATTTATTGGACGTCAGAGTTGGCTGCTCTTAGCATTCATTTGAAGGAGATGCAAACCATCGTCTATTATTTGGGTAATTATATCGTAGTGGTGCCAATTGCTGCAAAAAGCCCTGCCAGCAATTGGGAAAATTCTATTAAAAAAATTATATGTATAACACTAGTTCTTCCTAACTGTAAAAATACTTGTGGTAAATATAGAGTATTGCTTTCTTTATTCTATAAATAAGAAACACAATTATTCACTAACTAAATTCAAAACTCACTAAATCTTTCCGAAGTACAATTAATGCATTTATTTATTTGCATTCTTTTTTAGGCTCGAATGAAATAAACTAAAGAGAGAGAGAAATTCATTCATTTGGTACGTTAGATTGAATAGTTGCTTGACCATTGCACAGTAACAAAAGCAGTAACTTTTTTTTTGACCAAATCAATAAATAAAAGTTGTCATAAATGAGCAGATTTACAGCATTCTCTCTTCCTGTTCCTGACACCTGTTATAGATATTAGCCAATGCTGTCTCTGTCAACCTCGTTGTGTGAATATGTGTTTATTTGGTTGTCTTTTGTCTCTGCTAATGGAAATACGGAAATCAAGGCTTTTTATTCACACAAGAAAATGCTCCGGTTACGTTATACAAGAATGTGTTTGTAATTATGTTGGCAGCGTGAGACTCAAGTGTCATTGTTGAAGAATACTGTGGTTTTAATCTGTGTTATGACAGCTCTTTTTACCACAGAGTATAAGCAATAGAGCGCAAGTTTTAAAGAACAGAGAGACTAAGCCATTTGCTTTGCTCATTCTGATACTAAGGAAAACCTCTATGGATATTAAATGGCATCCATTATGAAACTTACTTATACAAAGGAGCTTTTTAGAACACGTAGCTTTCTTAATTGTTTACCCGCACATTAGGCAGGCTATCTACAGATCACACTCTTTGCTTATGCTTTGTTGTCACAGCATGTGGTGGTTTCCCCATATTAGCTCTTATAATCTCAAACGTACTGTCCTTAAACAAATACTTGATGTAAAATGGAAATTACCATCTTTTACTAACTCATAATGTTCCAAATTCATACAACTTATGTTCTGCTGCTAAGCACAAAAAGAATACATTTTATATAATATGAATACTTTCTTCCTCATATCTCATATTTTTAGGCTAAAAAGGCACCACAAAAATGTTTTATATAATGCATGCATCTCAAGTCTTCTGAAGCCGTGCAAAAGCTTTGCATGAAAGTGACTCAAATTGAAGTTTGAAAATCTCAAATATGATTTGCATTTAACCACTATTTAACATCAGTGGCACCAAACTCCAATGGTTCTCAACTGTCACATGTCCAATTCCACGGTTTGGAATAACATGAATGTGCGTAAATGACAAAATGTTTATTTTTTGGATGAGCGCTTGGTTGCAGAAGAACTTCATTTTTAATCAGCCTCTCTATCCGTTCTTACTATGCATTCAAAGGGACAGGCTTTCACAATGCTGCTGTGAGAGAAGTAGTCCACTGGGTTTTCTGCTATAGAAGTCTTCCCTTCAGATCTATAGCCCACACAGTCTCTGTTCATTTATATTGGATCAGCAGAGGTCTACAGGGGAAAGGTCTTCTTCTGTGAGCATGTCAGTCCCAGTTTTAGATCTACTCTATAGTCTTGTTTTTAGTGGTGTGCTGCAGTGTTTTACAAGCAGACATAATGCCTTGAAGTTCAGTGCCTGGAATAGTCGCAGGCTTTCTTGTTTAGAACAGTTGTTATCTGTATTTCTGCAGATACCCAGCTGTGTTTGGAGCCCCAAAATGATTAGATTAGAGTTTGTCTGGATACTGCAGTCTTATTCATGCCATGGAAGGGATAGCAGTATCATTCAAGCAAATTAGCAGTGTATCCGTCACGCTTTGACTCGATAACATACTTTAACCTGAGGTTGGATTTTGGTTGCAATGGAACACAATCCTTATGTGTTGACATTACACAGTCTACTAATTTTGCCTCGTGAATTTCACAAAACCTGTCAAAACCATGTCCCAAATCACTCAAAAATTAAAGAAATAAAATAACTTTATTTTTGTTGTATATTCACATATATATATATATATATATATATATATACAAAAGATATTCTCTTAATTGAATGTACTATGTTATTCTGTAGTTAATATAAAGTATTTTATTTAATTTTAAACCAGTAATATATTTATTTAGCATAATGGCGCTGTATTTGAAATTGTTACCATAATAAATGAGGTAGAAATAGCAGTAGTCAGAATTGTACCTTCAACTTCACAAAGTGTAAAAATACGCTTCTTTTTTTTTTTTTTTGATATGCCGGAGATGTTCTTGACAGGTTTCGTGGGATTACCTCACACACTGAACGTCACGTTAGCCATGAGGACTATGAAATTTCTCCCACTAGAAGCGTTGCACCAGGATAACAGAGCCTTGGCTTAGCCCTGGAACCTCACGACCTCGGTCTGTCGTCCATGCCAGCTCACCACAACAGTTTGTCCATACGTCAGCCTTTAAGTGTACTCTGTTACCATAATTAGTAGGTGCAATCCCATTTGTGCAAACATTCAGCGGAGCATCTCGCTTGCATTTGCCAAAAGTGTTTCCCCCCTCTGCTATTAGCTGCCTGCCGAGTGTATTTCTCCATGCCCCCGTTCAGCGTCTCCAGCGGTATTAAGCTGAGAGAAACTCTTTCCCACTGATGATGCCCGGCCAAGCCCGAGCTCCCCACTGACCTCATGTTTAAGTGGGTGTGCAGAGAATGTTGCTCTGGGTTAAAAGAAATAAAAAGAAGGAAAACTACAAACGACTGAGGAAAATCATTACGTGGATCTAATTATGGCTTCTATCACCCTGCATTTACTGTTTTTGAGGTTTTCTGCAAGCCATATTTAGCTGATTTATACATGTATTCATGGCCTTTTTGTTGTTTGTGCATGTGTTAGTGTACTTGGCTGTGTTGCAGCTTTTCTGTGGTGCATAAACATTTTTCATTGTATCAATGGATGTCTTTCTGTATCTACATAGAGAACATTCATTCATTTATTTATTTATTTGCAATACCTCATTTTTTTCTGCATGAAACTTATAGGATTTTTTATTTAATTGTTTCTGTTTGTGTATGTAGTGCTGAAAATGGTAAATCTGCAATCAAAGCATAACACTCGGGAGGATTTCTTTGAAATTAACATTCTGAGAGTAAAAAAAAAGAGAGATTTCTTGTGTATTTGTGGTAATTTCACAGCTCAGTGATCAGAGTATTTCCCAGAGAGCCTCCTGCCTTTGAATCTGAGATCTCACTGGCTGTTGAGCTCACCGGCTCCCCTTAAGCCTCACAAGTGCAAACCAAAATCTGAGCTGTGGCAAAACTCTGACACTCGTCACCAAAGACAAATTTGTAGAAAGGCTGAATGCAAATGGAGACGGGACAGGCTGCTTGTCTCATTTCAAATATTCAAAGACTCTCTTACATCATTCCAGAATGCTCCTAAGTCTGCGAAAGCTGCTTATTTTTCTAACTTAATTGAATCCAATCACACTAACCCAAAGGTTCTGTTTTCAGTCATTCAGTCTGTTGTAAAATCCTTCTGTTAACACATTGTCTGTTGCCTCAGATGCTCTATGTGAGAAGACTTCCAAAGATTTTTTTCATTAACATAAAGACTAAATTAAGACTTACGGCCAGATGTACTAACGCTTTTGCGCCCATTTCAGGCGTATTTGTTTCGCAATGGGCGCATAAAACCATGGCGAGGTATGTACGAACGGGAAGTGCAAACTGCCTGTCGCAGGAACTGAAAATTTGACCGATCACGGCAAGTAGGGGCACAAGTCAGTTTTGGGGCATTTTGAGTTATTGATAGATTCTGAAAGTGTAGTCTCCAAGCTTTTCAACAATGTGTAAGACCAGCCCATTCTCATCCCAAGAGGTCATATAACTGACGCTTTTGACCATACGTCAGCATCCAACGTTTTAGGGTACCCTTTAACATCGGTTAGATGACGCTATCTAATTCAAACCCTACCCCAGACCTAAACCTACCCGCGTCAACTAACTGACCCTAAAGGTAAAGCGTAAGTTGGATGACGCCCTAGGATCTTCATCTAACTGACGTTAAAGGTTACCCTAAAACGTTGGCTGTTGACGTATGGTCAAAAGCGTCAGTTAGATGACGTCTTGTGACGAGAATGTGTTGGTAAGACATGGAAATCTGAAAATATTTGGAGAAGTTGTTGCCATTTGAAGGTAGGCTCTCAAAAAAGCTCAAAGGGGAAAAAACAGCCTCTAAAGATTGTGCAGTTCTCACCTCTCTCTCCTGCTGGGAGTGACAATAGGGCTCTTTTAAATCTCATTTAGATAAGCCATACCCCCTGTAAAGCACGGGTGAGCAAAAAGGTCAGGAAAATGTGCCATCAAAGAACAAAAAAAGTTTGCAAACAGCTAATAAATAAATAAATGTCTCTTAGCATCTACTGATAAAACTGTATAGGCAACTCTTATGTAAAAAATAAGAGAAACTTATAGAGAATGTTCAAATCAAAAACTGGATGTGCTATATGATTCAGTATATGAGTGTCAATGAATCCAAATATGAATCAGAATCAGAATAGATTTTATTGCCATTGTCAATGAAAGGTTTCACAGACTAGGGATTTTCTTTGGTGTACTTGTGCAACATGAAACATTAAATTTTGCTAATGATAAATAACAAGCAATAACATAGGCGTAATTTGCGGGTGGGACATGTCCCCACCACCTTCAGGTAGGACAATAGGTCAAATATCATCAAGTCGATTTGCTGTCATCCTTAAAAAGTATGAAAGACGCATAGCAGCATTTATTTGGGTGGAAAATTATATCACAGCAGAGTCATTATGCTCACAGAGTGAGTCCGATGAATGATTCGCAACGTTTTGACTGAGCCAGTAAATACTAAACAGAATGCAGGTTTGCAGGCTTTTGTGGAGAATAAAGAATAATCAAGCATTCGGTTACCTTTTTTTATCAAGAACAAAGCATGACGTCTCTGTCTTTGAATAAACAGGTACAATAGCAAGGGACGCAACTGATTTGGCCCGGGTCGGGCTGAGTGGAGAATATTGCTGGAGCCACCGTATCAGTAAAGCCAAACATGTGAAGCGAGTTCTACCACATTCTTTCCAGATAAGTAAGAAAAGCCCAAAAGTGGGGCTAATTACTTACCAGGCTTTTGTTGAGGCCAAGAAAACGAAACCAGGAACATTCTGGTTTGTCTTAAAACGACAGGAGGTTGATGAGCCGATGCAGGAAGAGAAAACCCTGAATCTGCGGGAACGCCGTGGTGTGTTTGCGAAATTATCTGACTCGATCAATCACTGTGCGTCTAGACCTGCAGACAGACTAATTTTCCTCATTGGATGAAAGCACTTTACAAATTGCACGCTGGACCGTATATTCTGTGATGTTGAGATAATGCATTCATCGGCTCTTTTGAAGACACAGGCAAAACTGATTGTTCTCCTCCAGCCAATCTTTTTCAGTATCAATCACCTCGCATAGCGTTTCGTAGCGCATTAATGTAAACAAACAGCAGGGAAGCTCTGCGTAATAAGAAAATGTAAGCCTTTGTGTGGAAAAACTGAACAGACTTACAAATGTGATGATTCAATCTCCTTCAGAAAGCTTTTTTTGAATATTGAAATCTTCCTTTAACTGGGAGATTGTTTGGAATGACTGTTCACTGATATGTGATTGTCCTCTAGGTTCCTCTCCATTTAAAAGAAGCTTTCAATGAAGCTATTCAAATAAGCTTCACATTTCTAAAATTTGGCACTTTCAGCCCTTATGTTTGAGGAAATGGCTACGGTTCCCCTTTCAGTTTCTCACAAGGGGTTGTGCTGCACACGTACACTCAGGATTAGACGGCCCTCATCCTCTCTGAGGCCTTTTATAGGTCTCTCCCCACGCGCCAGTGCCCACCCATGAATGATGAAGTGTTGGGTCATTCATAAGGCAGACATGGCACAGATTAGCACTGCTGTTTATGCTCTGGCAATGCCATGCCCTGTTCTCCGCTCAGGCCCTTAATTGGGCACCACGCGCTCTGGCTTCCTGCCGGTTCCAGCTTCCCATTTGGTTTTCGTCAGCAGCCCATAATGAAGAGAAATGAAGTGAGTGCTTTCACCTCTCAGCACCACACTACTTAGCCACATGGTCCCTGAACTTTAACTCAGAGACTCTCAGGCCACAGCTTGGCCGTACGAATCCATCTTAGGAACAGTTACGGGGCCCCTGTAACAACAGCAACATGGTGGCCACGTTCTCAAAACTGGGTGCTATAGGAAATATTGCTTCTAATGGCTTTATCTGTTTGACACATTTAAGCAGACTTTGATTAATTACCTGTGGACCCCTTAATCCAAAACACCGTGTTGTTATTGCCTTTTGGAGGCAAGTCAAGGTCTGATAAGATTGTCACAACAGTTTACATCCTGTTAATCTCGCCCGTGAGTTTGGGGGTAGCCCAGCCAAAAGAGTTTGTTCAAGTGAACAAGTACATGTGTAAGGGGAGAATGGGAGTGGGAACTCAAGACAATCTGAATATGTTGACGGAGGTGGGATTGTCGTGCCAAACCTAACACATTGCTGGACGCTGTTCCAGAGGCCGGACCTGCTTCCTGGCCAAACACAATACATCCAGTGTTAGAAAACATAGCATCTCATGTAATCATGTCCTGGAGGCCACACGGTTCCAAGAGTTAAGCAAACAGGCTCTGAAAATCTCTGCTTAAACTATTAGATTCATGGCATTTGGCAAGCAGAAGCCAGATGTTATTGGCTATGAGATTAGTAGATTGCAGACCTGGATATTGATTATTATTTACATATTCCTGTGTATTTTATTTCTAAATTAAAATAAAGATGAAATAAAATGGGATATGAATATTTACCTAGTTCTGGAATTAAACTCTTGATGGGGCAAGGCTGATAAGTCTTTGACTCAGTCCCCTTCCACACTCCTGCGTTTTCGTTTAAAAAGACTAAAACGGTCCCATCCAGACTAAAACGGATAAAAATGAAGACCTAAAACGGAGAAGTTTAGAAACGCTGCAGCTCTGTTTTGCATTTTGAATTTCCAGAAGGCGTTTTAGTGAAGACGGGACAAAACGGAGTACTTTAGAAACGATGACGCAGTGGCTCACGCTCGGCTCTATGATTGGGTGTCGTCAGTCATGATGTATCCTTCCCTGATACGTCAGCTACTGTTTACACCGGCACGTGCATGCCCAGTATTGGTGAATAGTCACGTGATCCACGTTTTCAGTCGTTTTAATGTGGACGGTAATCAAATTTTAATACGCAGATTAAAATGTTGGTGTGGACGGAGATCGTATTCGTTTTAATTCTCCATTTTTAAACGAAAATGCAGTAGTGTGGACGGGGCCTCATTTGGTTGCAACAAATTGGTAAACAATTTTTGTTTACCAATGCTGCTGGTAGCAGTATGCAGCGTGCTTTAAAAAACAATTGAAAATGTATGTAACTAATGTTTAGCTGGAATAGGAAAGATGTTGGACGTTGGCTTCACAAAGCCTTGTTTGAAAGTTTTGAAAAAAGTTTTAAAAGTTTCCCTCACAGGTAGAATTCCCAGAATGCACCTCTGCGCATCCATTTTTTTCTTTTTTTCTTTGTTTAGATGGTCAATTCACACTCATGAACTGAAAGAGAGCCAGTTCTTCAATTCTGAATTTTGCCCAACCATGTTATGTAGCAAGTGTTTGTGGCCTAACTCTCTTGTAATATCTAAGTCACGCTAAAATGTCTTTCCCTAATCTTTGTGAATCTGAAGTTTGAATAGCTTTAGTGGAGAAGATTTCTTCAAAGCAGTGAACTGTATCCGTGGGTGATTAGTAATAGAGCATAATGCATCTGATGTAAATACAGTATTTCGTAGCTAATGAGTCAGAATCCATTAGAGGGGCCTTTCTTCTTGCATCACGGCCACTTGGGCATTTTAAGTTTTTAGAGGAAGGCGTGGATTGAGACTCTCATAGCTGATGATAACACAGAGCAGAGGCCCACGGTAAACACACTGCTGCAGATGAAAGAGCCGTGCTTCACTCAAGCACACGCAAGGCTCAGATCTGTGCAAGTTGTGTGGGCAAAGCCCCATTAAGCTTTTAGCTTGCTAACATACATACCCCAAAGGGATGACTCCAAAACCTTTAACCCCCATCTAACAACACCTATCTGTTAATGAGGGACAGAGTGAAGAGGGATTATTTACTCTGGAGTTAAATGTCAGCACTTCCATCCCATATAGGGGTATTCACATGGATTATACACAGCCATTCTCATGTTGTATGCAATTGTTTTCTGATGCTGCCAACCTGAGACCGTTTGAATCACAGCTTTTGGGGGTGATGATTGTATGATGTTCCTGTTGCGCTGCAGGTAAACAGCTTCCCGGACTCGTTGAAGATAAACAGGAATATGCACTTGGGAAAAACTCCTTTTCCCATCCCTCTTAGGAGGGCTGCTAATTTTGTCCACAATCTGCCTAAATTTACACAGATGCACAAGCACTGAAATTATGATACTGACAAGCCGAAAATTATTTTTATGACAATTATAACCAATAAATTGCCGCTATAGAGTGCCGAAGTGATGACGTCACTTTGTAGGACAACTCGGAAACTAGCGGCGCAAGGGTTCCCTCGATCAAAAAACTATGCATTTTCTCCATAGACTTTTGGAAAATCGCAAAAACTAAGATCTGTGTTTAACAAAGAGTTGTGACCCTTACACGTTTTGTCTATCAAGATAATCTTTACAAGTTTATCCAAAATGTATATATTTTGAAGCCTATGTAAAGTTTAAAAAAACACAATCAGGTGTGTGTTCTATGTCATAGATCAAAATGTGAAAATATTTAGAGGCTGAAAATATTTAGAGGCCAATCCCATAGACTCAGAGCGAGAGAACCGGTAGTGCTAAAATTCTAACTCACTTCCGCTTTTTGGCCTACAGAGTGACGTCGTAACTTCAGCACTCTATTATACATCTATACTTGTTTTTTGTTATTAAAAAAAACCTCCTTTTTTAAGGGTTCACACGTTTAAATAAATCATAAAATAGGGGATTGGCCCCTGATTGGCCAAATTATATTATAAAAATTGTTATTCAACTATTGAAATATTTAAAAGTAGTTCAATTAAAATGAATACTAATAGAATAGTAATATAATATTTATTTCACGTTGAGGATGCACAGTATACTGGTAACCACAGATTCCTTTTTCTGGGGCTGGTATTCTAAAAATTGCATATAAACAGAGTATACGAGTATGATGAAGTATTTCAAGATAAGAGAAGATAAGTGTCTTAAACAAACCTTTGGATATTTCAAAGATTTGATGCCACACATAGTTTATGATGGTTAGCTAGTAGTAGTCTTAAACCTTAAGCCATGCTACAGATGGTCGACCAGTACATAATGGCTAAACTTGATGGTTAAGTTAGTTAAGAAGCCTGTCTGAAACACCAGCATCAAACATATGCACATCACACGGTTCATAAATGTCTGAGGGTGTGCCGTCTGAGACCTGAAGCGGTCAGTGTGTGCAGACTGGGCTCAAAAACCGCAAACTCATCAAGATTAAGCCTCGAGACGAGCCAAACACCCCAGCGTATGCAGTGAGTGTTTGGAGTAATGAGCTGGAAGAGAGTTAGCACACACCACATGGGAGGCCTCCAGTAATAACCTAGTGTCTCCACATCTGGAGCTGCTGAGCTGAGGCCTGCGCAAGGAACTGATAGTGGAGTACCACAGGAGCGCAGGCTTGTATCCCGAGCCTTTAATCAGATTCTCTCTCTCTGGGAGCCCTGCTCCAGTGTTATGAGCGATCTGTAATGAGTAGGAGATGCAGCCACAGGTGACAGCGCTGTATGTTTATCGCATGGAGAAACTGTGGGACTGAGTGCTATTTACAAGATGCTCATGCTGATATCCACAAGCAAACACTATAATGAAGCTGGGGGAGAGGAGGGCCGTTCTAGTAATAAAGATGTTTAAAATAAGAACAGATACAACAGACCTGTTTACATAGGGATTGTGCAGTAAACACAACTTGGAGGGATCAACATTTTATAGAGATGCCATGTTTCTGGAGCCACTTGTTTTTTTTGTTTTTTTTGTTTTGTAGCTTTCACCCCTTTACCACTCATTAATAAAGTTTCTTGCATCAAGTTGCTATACTTTTACATACTTTTTTTAAAATTAAAACATTTTTCGCAACTTTACCTAAGATGACATCTTGTTCTGACTCCTTAGCATTATGGTCTGAAACAAACTTGTTTTTTTTATTTTAAAATAATAAAAAAGAAATATAAAATATACTTAAAGACTCACCTTTTTATTACTATATGAGGTTAGGGTTAGCTGCTTTTTTTAAGCCATCCTTGGCTTTGGTGAATGCTTTTACCCTGTAAGGCATTGGATAGCCGTGATTCCATGCTGTTTGTTAAAGGCAACTAGTGCCAGGATAAGCCACCTTGGAATGCAGGCTGGTGTGTTGGTGTTGATGTGAAAAGACTACTCGCTGATGAGCCAGCCGTGTGTGTGTGGATGTAATCTGTTAGGATTTGATATTGAGCCTCAAACAAACAATTTAGGAACCTGGTCTGGTTAGGTCTCTCTGAATGCTCTGGGGACTTGTATAGTTCAGTTATGTATAGCTTTGATTAATGTAAGTAATGTTTATTTCTAAAAAAAAAAAATAAGAAGTTGAAGCTGCTGTGTGAGTATTGGTTATGATTATGAAGATAAAATATTGAAATTCATAATGCACTTGTGATTTGTGCGTGTGTAAATGTGTGTGGCGTGGTAAACCCTGCTTTATAGGGCCAAAATGTCTCCACAAAGTTGCAATATCCAAAATCCTTCTCCTTGTGGGGACATTTTTTGGTCCCCATTAGGAAAACAATGTGTAATGGTGTAATAGGATAGAATATACAGTTTGTAAAGTATAAAAATCATAAAACATGAAAACACAACGTGTGTATGTGGGAATCTAATTTCCACAATGTCTGGCGTGCACATTTTTGGACCCAACAATTCCTGTCAGTTTTGCCGTGGACTGGACCTTAACAGTTTGTCTGTGTTTGTTATTCTAACCTTAGCTACATAGCTGCTGACTCCTGGGCAGCTGAGTGTTCATTGATCTACTATTGTGCTTGTCCATGTTAGTATAATTCTGCTGGGATATTTCGTTGGGACTGAGCCCAGTGTTGTGGTGGCCTCTTCCTCTGGTTCAGACTGATGGCTGACCTCCCTTTCATGTTATTTTTAGGCCACAATAGACACAGTTATACTTACTGTACATCCCTGCCTCTTGCTTATTTTTTCGGTTGGTAAGTGTGCATTGATTCCCTGCTTGAGTTCAATCAAAACCAGATGCAACATGTTTAAAAAGAGACCAAATCTTGTACCAAAAATAAAGTGATGGAGTGAGCAAAACATGGGGGAAGACCATAGTTAATATCTAAAAATATTGTACAGAAAATAGTGCAGTATCAGAGTGTGTCTGTATGATTAGTACTGTTTTATGGCATCTGGGATAGGATTCTCTTTAAATTTGTGGCTCAAATATGTGACATTCCCCCCCTTACATTATCTTATAGTCTACTGAAAGTCTTATGTTCGATCATTAAAAAAAACATCTCATCTATGATGATCATGTTTTCAGTTTTCGGATTTAAATTCAATGAGCCATTTGGCAAATAAAAGAAAAAAAATCAGACTGATACAACTTTTTTTAAAATCAAAATGAAGGGGGGAAAACGCCTTCTTAAAACAATGACATTTTTGGAATGATTGTGCCACTGTAATTTGTTACTATCTTTTATATTTTTTTTTTCTTTGGAATGCTTTAATACATATACAAGTCTTGATTTTATTTTCTCTTTAAAATGTACAAATAAAATTGAACAAAACAAAATCTACATTTTAAATATAAATGTGTTTCAAAACGACATGAAACCAACATTAACTTGACACGTGTTTAAATAATAATAATAATAATATATATATATGTATTTGTGTGTGTGTGTATATGTATATATATATATATATATATATATATATATATATGTATATATATATACACACTTTTTCAGATGTCATTGACACCTGTGCCTGATTATTTAGTAAGTTATGTTTAATTGTTATTGAAGTTGAAATATAAATGTGTTTCAAAACGACATGAAACCAACATTAACTTGACACGTGTTTAAATAATAATAATAATAATATATATATATATGTATATGTGTGTGTGTGTATATGTATATATATATATATATATATATATATATATATATATATATATATATATATATGTATATATATATACACACTTTTTCAGATGTCATTGACACCTGTGCCTGATTATTTAGTAAGTTATGTTTAATTGTTATTGAAGTTGACCACTAAGTAGGAAAGTGGCAGCACTGTTTTGGGGGGAAAGTAGAAGATTTCCTGCTGGGATTAGGATGCGGCTTTAATTCAATGTAGTGTTGTTTCCACCCACTCTTTTTGGGATGGGGCCAAGCCACCCGCTCCAAACATGTTTCTCCGGGCAGCTGGAATTTCTTTGACGTTTTTGCTAAATGTGTGTTTATAAGCTTTGCTGTTTGAAAAAGGATAGTTCACATTCCATTTGTTCCGACCCCTTTGAATCTGAAACGGAGCACAATTGCTCCCACAAAAACGAATTGTTTCAATCTGTTTCACTGCTCGTCTCCATCATGGTGGCCTCAAGGCTTCAATTTGAAAAAGACACGATGACTAATAAATTGAATGGAAGTTCTTCCATCACCTCCAACCCTGCCATGTCCTGATAATCTCTGATTCACTCCAGACTAGAAGTCTTTGCAAGGATTAGCATGGCAGGAGAACCTTGAAAAGCACTCTTCTGATGCTAATGATGAAAAATGAATACCATCATAGTGCCACATAAAGCTTATCTCTCAAGCCTGTAGCCCATCAGGCAGAGAGCGAGAGCCCATGGAGGTCGTCAAAGGTTGACTGGGGAGTAGGAATCCATGACTCCAGCACCCAGTGTGTGTGTGTTTTCTTTTCCATGCCATCCTATTTGCAGAGCTGAGATAAGCATGTGCTTGTGGTGGGGACCAGGTGCGTGACTATCTGTCTCTCAAGGGATTTGTATAGACAGGGGAGGGTCCAGTGGGGATGTAAGAGGGTCAACCCATCTCTCGTTCCTCTTTTTCAGTCTTTCATTCTGCCCATCTCTTTGCCCCTGCTTGTTTTCACAGGGAGTGCAGGCCACTCTCTGACGTCAGGTTCCATGCATGGATGTTCCATGTTATCAAGAACCACTGCTTTGGTTCTGCCTGGTAATTTCTGTAACCGGAGGGATTTGTTTTTGGAGAAACACAACATTTAGAGTGATGAGTGGACGTGGCTCGTCAGCTGGTTCATTAATGCCGAACCCTTGCTTTTATCAGTCACAGAGAAAAGAGAGTATCTCAGCAAACATAGCTGCAGATTTCCTTCCAGGCTCTTTCGTGGAAAGCAGCAAGTTGACTTAATCACACGTTATGATGTTTGGCCAGGAGGATTGAGTCTTGAGATGCAGAGTTCCTATTTCCTCTCTTGGGCTGTGGCTTTTGGGTCTTCCATAATTCTCCCCCAACCCAAATTTCTTGAGGTTTCTCCCTCAGCCCACTCTTTTCCCCAGTTCTGTTGGAATGCCCTTTTTCCCTGCCACAAGATACTCCACTGTGGCTTTGGAGGCCACCTAGAATGGAGCAACTCTGCTGAGCCCACATTCAGAAATAAAGATTGAGGCTGTAAATGGAGCTCTTATCAGGCCTCTACCAAGAGGTATTGCCCGATCTTAAAAGACACATTGTTTGTTGTTGGAATTATAGCACTTCTGAGGTACAGGCCACAGTTGTCAACTGTGCCTCACTAGACAAGCCTGAGGAAGTGAACTCTATCATTACCATCATCACCCTGCGGCATCAACAACAATGTTTCTGTCATTCCCATCATCATCCTCATCATGTTTTATGATCTTTGTCCCCGCTTAACCAGCCGGCTAAGAGTATACTGGGCCCTCATGTGGAGAAAAGCGGTCAGATGGCTAAACAGCACATTAGCCATGACCCACCAAGCTCCGACGGAACTGAACCCGGAGGTTGCTGTGCTCCTGTTGACTTTGGCTTTTCTAAGACAGTTAGCGGCAAACCTTCAGCTCCAATTTACCGCAGTGCTTTCGGAAAACAGGTAACTGGAAGCCCATCGTTTAGCAGTGCTTCGCCAGAGCAGTTTGATGAACTCTGTGAGGGAGACATGAAAATTAAATTCGGGCTTCACTGCTCAAGTAGGAACACACGCGGAAATGTTTTGTTTTTAAATCTGACCTTCTGCCTGGAGCGTTCAGTTACGTGTGATACACTGAGCACCTGGAATCCTGCAGAGGAAATCAAAGCATTTTTTCCCCCGATATATAATTATATATAATTTTCTCACATTGAAGGTATAGTTGGTGGATCGCACAGTAAAGTATGTTGTTAATGAAGGAGCCATCTCGTTAAATGCACTTGATTCTAAATATACCAAACAGACACGAATATAGGCTTAGTTGTGTGAGCATTGAGTCAATCCCATGAGGTATTAAATAAACTGTAGGTGCTCAGGATAGGCTTAGGAACTGGACGTTGCTGTGTTAAAGTGTTCCGATGTGGTGGAAATCCTTGCTGTTCCTCCACACATCCCTGCTTTTAAACTGAACCAGATGGGCTCTTTCCATATAAAACTTTCACTCTCTTTTAAGTCTCACACCAGGCTAACAGCTGTTAAAAGCCATGGTACATGTCATATTTTGCCCACTTAATAAAGTCTTTAATACATCAAGGCCTGCTCAGTTTCACACCACAGTTGAAAATTCATGTATACAGGCGCTTTGCCAGGTACAAAACGACAGACCGTTTAGTGATCATGGGCAATGATTCGTTGTCCTCTAGTGGGAAATGAATCGTATCTCCTGGGCTAAACTCAAGAAAATTCCCTGATTATTTGTTTGACGTGAATTAGCAGGGAGGTAAGTCAGTGCTGTCAGCATTGCTGTCATGTTCTTGCTACGCAAAAAGTCTAACACACAATACACTGTCTCCAAGCCTTCCTGTCTTTTTGACCCTTTACCAACTATTTCTATAAACTGGGTGGGGATAATAGATGAGATGAGAGTGAAAGTAAAGTTGACAGCACAAAAAAAGAAAGAGGGAGACAGTGAATTGGAGTTTGGCAGCTAAGTCCAGGGAACTAGACAAACAGCTTAATTGTGGATTGTTTCCGGGATAAAAGAGAGTAGACCTTTTCTAACATCTGTTTGTGTTGGCTGTCACATATACACAGACTTACTTTTACTCCAAACAACCCCAAATGTTTCCACTGTCTTTCGAGTGCTCTTTTTGCACTCATTCTTTCATCGCAGCTTTCAGTTGTTCCAGCTGCAGCCAGTGTGAGGTGTCTATGTCCACCGTTTTGAGCTGGGTTACGAAGAGACTGTTTTGACAGTTGCAGTCGGAGTGTGACGCTCTGCTGTGGAATGTTCTTCAAATGACAGAGGAGGAACCAGTGAGTTAGATCAGTCAGTGTGTATGTAAGAGAGATACGCAGTCAGATCTGGGTAATCAGGCAGTGAGAAGAGCAGTGGTGGTTACCTTCCCGGGAAGTTCACGCCCCCGAGAGCTGTTTGGTTTGTAGTGGCGCTTTGTCAGTAAGGGAAGAGGAGGAGTGGAAGAGAGAGAAAGGAGGAGGGGAGAATGTGTAGTGGAGGAGCCTTCTCAGTTACTGAGAGCAGCACACGCTGTCGGCAACAGAATGAGCGTGTCCACACTCTCACCCGCTAGCAGCACTCTTTAAGAGACCATACGCCCCCCTCCCACCTCTTATAGCCCCTGCCAGATATCAAGAGTAGACACAGGGCTCTTGTCTCTCTCTCTCTCTCTCTCACTCTCTCCCTTGTGTGAGAAAACCACGAGAGACAACTCCTCAACTTTTTCCCCCTCCTTATTTCTCTGTTCGACTTGCACTCTGAGGGACTATGCCAGTAGTTGGCGTTGCATCGAAACTCCGGCAGCCGGCTGTGGGGTCCAAACCCATCCACACTGCACTGCCCATCCTGATCCCAGGGAGAAGCAGCATGGCACATGGACTGGCACCCAGGAGCTCGGAGCTCAGGGTCACAGAATCTTCTATGCTCTCCTGTCAGCTGTCATTCAAGACGGAGATCCATGATAGGAAGTCAACCATGGTCCCAGCTCCAGCCGCAACTTTGGCACGTAGCAGCAGACAGGCAGAAGAGAGCAAGATATGCAAGGTCAGTGAGACAGATGATGACATGTAATCCAGGCATTCATCCATGTGGACCAGGTACTGGTTCACTCTACAGGTGTTGCTCTTGGAGAGAGCTGGTTACAGTTCTTGTTTGATTGATTTGGAATTATAATTCAATGCGTGTTTGGAAATAGATCAGTCAGATGCCTGGCAGACTATTGGTCATTTTAGAAGGTGCCATAGATCTAGACATTTTGTCGTGCAGATGTATGAATTTGGATGCTTTACTTAAATAAATTGAATTAGTTATATGGTTTGTTTGTTTTATATATTAAAATGAATAGTCACCCAGAACTGAAAAAGTCAGACAACTTTTGAAAGGTGAAGAAATGATGACAACATTTTCATTTTGGCTGAATTATCCCTTTAATATCTGAAGGAAAAATCACGCGCCTGATACTTCCAGTTTACGAACGAGCTGTTGGTGTTTTGCTAAGGGGCTATTAAGATCTCTATCTGTGAAATGAAGCATGGGGGTAGATTTAGGGGGTGTTTTGCGGGGGAGACTCGGCCACCTGAGGAACTCTTGTGTGAAACAGAGCGGGGCAGCACACTAACTCCCTATCCCCCACATGTGGTGCTCCATTACAGATATATGGCTGGTGTTTTCCCCTGGCTCTACTGCTCTTTTCTCAGGCTTCATGATATTAAAACGGCAAAGATCAAATTGCTAGCAAATGATAGACATGTAAGGATTCCCATGAACTCTTACCCATTCTAAAGAGAAGCATGCCAATATTTCTGAAAGCAATTTTCATACATTTGGCTGGAAACCGAAGTAGAGACAGAAGGAAGGCGGGGCACTACGAAGGATGTGAGAGTCTTTCAAAATCCCCGCCAAGCAGATTCATTTGAGGTTTTGCTAGTCACGCCTGTCACAATTGGAAAATGTAAACTGTTGGTAACAGAAAGACTTTCCTGTTTAGTAAACTCATCTTGACCATTTTCTCAATTGTGACTTCCTTAGATTTACCTCCTCCCTTTTCACAATTTTCCCTTAAAGACTGAGTTTTCTTGTAACGCGCAGGAAGTGCGTGCTAACTTCAAAGCAGGGTCGTGGTTGACTGCTCAGGGTTTCTGGTGCAGTGGTCGTGAGCATGTTCGGGGTTGCTGGAGGGCAGTGGGGCCAAGAAAAAGGGGATGTGTGTTTTATTATTAACTCCGTGCTTCATGACACACTCAAGTGTCGTGCTCTTTAGTGCGAAAAAAAATCACCAGCCTTGTCTCCTCACTTTAGTTTGCTGATAAAAATGCAGCAGGACTCTTAAGACTAATCATAAAACTCAACTGAGCAAGCACTATTTTACAAAATTATTAAGGAATGGCACTGACTTCTTCCTATCTCCTTAACTAAAGAAATGTCCCACCTGTCCCTTCCTGACTGGTCACAAGGGAACCATTAAGACTAATGTGGGCTTGTCCACTCAGGTCTCGCTGCTCTCTTTGAAAAGGCTGAAGAGCCTTAGGCAGTACTTGCTTTCTCCTGACAGTCTAGTTTTGGTGGGGCTAGTGAAGTTGTCTAAGATCGTAATGTAGTGGCATGTCAGTGCATTCAGGACAGGTGGATTTGTTTATACCCACATGCCTGTTTGGACATGTTTGTAGTCGTTCCCACAGAGGGCAGCACATTCACCTTGTTTGGTGTTGAGACAGTCTCTGTGCGGCTGCAGTTTGATTTGAATCATGTGTCGGGACAGCAAACCCATGTCAAACTTTGCAAAAGAGGACATCAGTCTACCGCGCAGCTGGCGGTGTTGTGATCTGCTTGCGCTATTTATCAAGTTTCCAAACAAACAGGAGCTCCACAGAGCAAGATTTAAAGTAAACCCACGGAACAACTTAACGGTTAATGTGAGAACAGATGGCGAGCGTTCTGTAGAAGCTCTTTTGGACACCTTAAGAGCAGTCATCCAAGGGAGTCTGCATAGTTTACATTATGCAAGGGCCTCATCTCATGACAGTGTTAGAGATTGTAAAAAAATGATGGTTGTGCAAGTATCATTCTAGCCACTTTCTTCATTGAGTTCTCAGTGCAGTTTCCCATGGTAAATGGAGGAAATATGTGGTTCTTCTGGTTGGTGAACTGATTATAGCTTACGCTGTACACTTTATACACCTGAGACTAAGGGTGGTGAAGAGGGGTGTCTGTGGCAGGCTTGATGAGAGAGATAATATGTGAGAAAGTCTGAACAAAAAGAAGGAAACAACAGGGTATTTTAATAAAATCTGTCTAGGGAATAGGAAGAATATGAAAATGTTTAATAATTTAGACTTAATTTTATGAACTCTTATACAACTAGTAGATGAGAAATTTGTTCTGTGTTAGAGAGCACTTACTTAACTGACTTGAAAATGGAATGACTCCACAGGGTGTTGTTCACTGTTATACAAGACTGAAATTGGGACATAAAGACTTAAAAGTATGAATTCTCTTCTTGTTCAGAGTAAATATATATTTTTATTGTGTTTAGATCGTCAGATAAAACCGTTGTTGGTGTAAATCCAAAATAATGATCCAGAAATGTTGAGATGAATCCATCTGTTATGTTTTATTACTCATATTTATTGCATTATTTATTGTCCTAAACTGCTTTTTGTAAATCCTCCTTTGAGTGCTTGGCTTTGAATGCAGATGGACTGGGGGAGATAGTCTTCCATACTGCATGAGGTTTGTCTGATATGTTGTTCTAGCATCCAGTGAAGAATTATGACAGCAAAACCCCGTTCTCAGAAGGACACATGTTTTCCACCCTGTGCAAATCTTCCATTTGCTTTGCCATCTTTTGTGCTCTATGAGTCTTTTATATCAAAGTTATGTGAAATCCACCAAATGCCAAGGATGTAATGCAGGTTCAATATTTACTCATTTGTTGTCCAATGAAAAGCAGCCTCCCTTAAACTCAGACCTAGTAGCTTATAACATATAATTTAAAAAAATAAAGAATTTTTAGAATAACTTTTAATGGGGTAGTTGAAAAGTTATATGAATATCTGTGATAGTCACCGATCGTTTGGGTGCTCGAGGGCTTTACATCGTCATAACAAGTGAAGCCACCACTCAATCTGATTTCAAAATGCAAATGTTACTTAGTAAATCAGTGTTTTTATATCGGAACTCCTTGTACCTTCTTACAATGCAAACATCCTAATCATGTAAATGGTTATTTATTTAAGTCGAGAAAATTACCTGATTATTAAGTGTCAGCGAGCTACATACCTAATGCAAATGTCAAAGTGGTCATTTTCATTTTCAAAGTATGTGCATACAACTTAATTCACCTTGTAGCCTAAGGGTTACATAATTTTTTTTTTCTGTGTTATAAATTAGAAAGTTGTTTTTTAATACTGTAACTTAATTTAAATGATTCGCACCCAACGGCAGGAACGTAAATCGGCACCTATGCGTTCTGTCTTTTTGGAAAAAAAAAAAGAAAATATTTTGAAGAATATTCCAACTGTTTTTATTCATGCAATAAAAGGCATAAGAGTCCAAAACAACTTTATATAGATGAATAAACTCTTTAACTTCACAAATTTTTACAGTGATTAAATATGGATTATATATTCACATTATCATTAGTTGTCTTGAGCCTTTTGTCATCTCAGGGCATCTTGTTACATTTGGGCACAGACACACACTCGCATATATAATCCTCTTCATTCTTACTGAGTTCAGCAGTGTGGTCCAATAGCGAGGTTCCCCAGAGCTCGGTACTTGTCCCATTTAAAATGTGTATGTGTGAGATTAAGAAGTCAGGGAATGTAAACAGGCCACTGGTGGCTCACAGTGTGTTAGATGGGGAAGGGAGGGGAATGTTGAGAGTGCAAGGGGACAGTGCCAGCGTTTCCCAGCAGCAGAGGTACTGTCGGTGCTGAAACACTGAGGCTTGAGGTCGGCCAGTGGGGTGTTTCTTGTGTCTGTGCATGTCATAGCCATGGGTGGTCTGGCGTGCTGCACTCCTTATCTGGAAGAGTACAGGACACTGAAGACAAGTGATGATGCTCCCCCTTAGACAAGCGGAGATGGGGGCTCAGAGCCATTATACAGCTCATCTTGAATGGAAACTACCAACTACCATTGGATACTATCCAAAAGCTCGCTAAACAGTTGAGACTTGTAAAAATCGACTTAATCTAATAATTAGCTCATAAGTTTTTCCCCAGTGCGCCTAGGGGTTGAGTGATGATGATGTTTATTGAGATAAAATCAGGCATAACGCTGTGCGTCCTGAAGCACGTATGGAATCAGTCCAATGGAGAGACGGAACGTCATAGGCGGGTGACGTCATCGCCCAGGAAACTATAAAGCACCCCAAAAAACACAAACGCGACAGCTTCTGATTGGCCGAAGCAAGTGCTAGCGGGCATGCTGGGAGTATGGCAGAACGACGCAACGTCTTGTTCTCTGTTACATACGTAACCAAGATGTTTTTCTTTCAAGGGAACTCAAGCTGTGTCAATGCTGTGGGAATGCAAATACCCACGTCGCCATACGAACAAGTGCCCGTCATGTGAAATCAGAGCACACAGAGGACGAGAGCACCTGCGCCTCTGGAAACGTGTGCGGTGAGGACCATCCTGAGGGCAGACATGAAGGGGACATCATGAAGGGCAACTCCTGACAATAGAGTTTTAGAAGCAGCCATACTGCTAGTCGAGTATGCATCCCCACAGTGTTGACGCAGCTCAAGTTCCCTTGAAAGGGAACAGTTTTTATTCAGCAATTATATGCAATTAAGAAATTCAAAACAGATGCAAGTGCACCATAAAAGTATTATGAACGTGGTCTATTTGTAAGTCTTCTGAAGCTGATCAAAATACTGATTGATTATTGAACAAAAAATGTGGTATTGTGCATCACTGTTGTGTTATTTATATATTTACTTACATCCTTTGAGGTAAAAAAGTTTCTCCCATCCACTGTAATTCCATGGAAAAGAACAACTAGCTCATTGTCAAACATTTCTCCTATTTTTTGTAAACTTTTTCTGTAAGTGTTTTGAGATTGCATTGTGGAGTTTGTTTTCAAAACAACCGTGCGAGTTTATATTTAACGTCTCTGGAAGCCAAATCAGCCTTTAGTTAAAACAGGAAGAAAAACTGGTGAGAAAAACAGCACACAACCTACAGGACAGATCTTGCCAGGCATCCTGTTTTTTTTTTTAATTTTTTTTTTTTTTTTTTTTTTTTTGACATGGGTGAGCCGTCTAGAGGCCAAGAACACTTTGTGCACGCAGACAAAATTACATCTAATAACACTTAACGATCTGGCATGTGTCATTTTGTTTCCCTCTGTTCACCAGAATCATTAAGTGGCCGAGCACTTCTGCCACATCTGAATCTCTTGAATGGTATTTATTGATGCAGAGCTGCAGAAAAGTTTCTCACCGCTTTGCACAGTACAGCCCATAGACGGAAGTCACCCACATGCTTTCATACTACTCACACACATCAGGCCATATCCACAAACACAGTACCTCCAGGCATTGTGCTAGTTCAAAGGTATAGCCAATAAATGATCAGAGAGAGGGAGACAAACTGTACACTGCCACTTCTGTGTTGTTTAAAAGAGCAGGGAACTAGAGCAGGGAAATTTGCACACATTTAACCAGTTATCTCTAATAACATAGCCTTCTGTAGATCAGTGGTTCTCAAGTAGGGGGCTGGGGTCCACTCGTGGGCCTCAACAAGCATTAAAATAAGCTAAAAATCAAGATATTTCTTATTTTAATTCACCCCTTCAACAACATTAACTTTTTTTTTCTTTTTTTTTTTTAAACCACGGTTCCCACTGTCTTGGAACTGGGATGAAGGAGTTAGCTAGAGTTATAAAATTACATTGCAATTTTGAGCAAATCCTGAGTATTTTTCCTAACAAACAACTGAAAAAGTAATGGTGCCTTCAAAAATTGTTGTGGACAATGGGTAAACTTGGTGTCAAAATCGTTAAGAAAAACTTCTACAGATTTCAATGGTTTTGATCGAAAGCTATTACTTATTAATTTTGTATGCATAATTTTAACTTTAAAAACATGGCTTTGTCAGATGAGTTAACTTCTGGGGACACACAATGGGTGGCTAATCAAACACATTGAACACACACTCAAGTAGTTCATGTCTGATATTAGTCTTTTACCTTTCACTCCCTTTTCCCAGTTCCAGTCTTCTAGTTTAAAATTTCTGTTCTTTCACTCCCTTTCCTTCATTGCTCTAATCAGCCGCATTTGTCATTTGTTACATAAACTTTGACAGCCTTCCCACCTCTCTCACTTTCTTTCATGTGCTCTTTTACTTTCTCTCATTTTCCTGGAGAATTCACTTCATTCCAGACCTCTGCTCTCCTTTACTTATTCTCACAGTCTGTGCTCTCTCTCTCTCTTACTGACATTGTGCTGATAGAGGGATGGAGGCAGTGCACACACCTGGCACTGTCTGTATAACTGGCTCTGATTACACGCCACGAGCCCAGTGCCGCACACAGAGGTCACACACAAGCGCACACACACACGTACACACTTTCTCTTGGCTTGACACAAAGGAGGAACATCTGTGAAACCAAAGCATGGGGCTCATTACCAATCAGCAGGGACCGGGACAGAGCGGACATCCCAGCATGACATTAATACACACCAGGAAAGGAGAGGAGGGATGCGCAAAGCTATTTTCATAATCGTCTATTCGTCAGGTTGGCTGAACAACTTGAGTAGTGATTCAATGCTAGCGTAAGGAATTTTTTTCTTAGTGCGAGTTCAAACAAGTAACAATGATTAGGGTGAAGATGTACCTTAAAGATTGAATATTCATTTAGGACTATTCAACCATCCTGACTCATCCTTAGAGGAGATGAGAGGTAAACAGAGCGAGTTCATTTAGTCTGCCCTTCTGTGAGTCAGACTGCGTGATAACATCGTGACTCGCTACAGAATCATTGGATTTTCTGGCCCATGGGCAAAAGTCCAAAAGTCCTTCTTCAGTAGTGTTTGTGCATTGACATGCGTGAATGTTTAGAGGTTATTGGACACCTCTGGAATCTTTTGCTGGCTACCGTTTAACAATTTTTCTTATCGACGATGCCACATGCGTCTTTAAGTGTTACAAGATCCCAGAACCCCCCTTGCAGTCTGTCTCAATCTTTAATACACTACCGTTCATAAGTTTGGGTCAGATTTTTTTTGTTTTAAACTTTTTTTGTACGCTTTTATTCATCAAGGATTCAGTAAATTGGTCACACGTGACCTTATAAAGACGTTTACATTGTTACAAATGATTTCTGTTTGTAATATTAGTGAAAAATATTACACAAATATTGCTCAGCACAACCTTTTTCAAGACTTGAGCAAGAAATCCGAAGGATCATGTGACACTAAAGACTAGAATAATTCAGCTTTTCCATTACAGAAATAAATTACATTTTGAAATATGTTAAAATAGAAAACAGTTAAAGGGATACTCCACTTTTTTTTTTGGAAATAGGCTCATTTTATAACTCCCCTAGAGTTAAACTGTTTTGAGTTAAACTGTTAAAGAGTTTTATCGTTTTTGAATGCATTCAGCCAATTTTTCTGATATTCAGAAGATTAGTAACCTGACAGTTTCTGGTCTCATTGACTTCCATAGTAGGAAAAAAAATATACTATGGAAGTCAATGAGACCAGAAACTGTCTGGTTACTGATATTCTTCTAAATATTACAAAAATTGGCTGAATGGATTCGAAAACGGTAAAACCCAACTGTTTAACTCTGGTGGAGTTATAAAATGAGCCTATTTCCAAAAAAAGTGGAGTATCCCTTTAATAATTGTAATAGTGTTTCACAATATTACTCTTTTTACCATTTTTGATCAAGTAAATGCAGCTTTTGTGAGCAAAAGAGACTTCTTTCACAAGCTTGAATAAATTGTGCACACCCTCAAATGTGATACAAAAGTACAAAAAAATGTTGTACTGATGCAGAACTGCCAAGCGTTTTAGGAAGTACTTAGGAACATTGAAGCAGTTTGAGGTGATAATTTTGTTGTGAGAAAGTTTTAAAGTTTCAATGCCTTCTACAATGGTTTACTCCATTACTGCATTAGGTTAAATGATTAAATCTGTGTTTTCCCCAGATGATCGCAGCAAATGAACTGTGAAGTGCACAGACTCTGAACTTGCTGTGCATGTGCGGGCGTGTGTCCGGTTACACCATGCCAACAGCCAGTTAAAAAAAAAAAAAAAAAGGGAAAAAGTTGTGCCAGCAGTAACGCATTAGATCAGATAAGCAATTTTCAGAGATGGCTCATTTGCTGTAACACAAATGTTTTTTTAATTTTTATTTTTGCACTTATTTACTTGTAGCTATATATTTACCTTTGCATATTTTGTTCCTTTTGTATATATTTTTGAATATTTATGCTTGTATCCCACCTTACCAACTTGCCCATGCAGATCAGAGGTTAAGTATTTCCCATCATTCAAAGGGTGTTAATATTATTTTGGGAAGGTGTTAAGCTTCTCATTAGTGGTGTTTAAAACAGAAGTGCAGGCTTATTGACAACAAAACTGTTCATGTCAAGACCAGGGTGACCAGACATAATGGGGTCTGGCTTATTACCACAAACTTTGACTCTCTCTCTCTCTCTCTCTCTCTCTCTCTCTCTCTCTCTCTCTCTCTCTCTCTCTCTCTCTCTCTCTCTCTCTCTCTCTCTCATGCATAGACAGCACACAAACTCCTCTCTGTGCTTCCTTGACGAATAGCAGATCCTCTTAATCTTATAATTATGGTGTAATCTCCTTAATAGCATAATGCTCCTAAACTTTACTGATTCTATAAATATATAAAGAGAGAGAGAGAAAACCAAACTATTCTCGAATTGGTTCATGTTTGCATTTTGGTTTGGTCAGTCATTAACGCAGTGGTTGATGTAGATTGGCCCAGGGGCGGACTTTACCATTTGGCAAAGGTCGGCAATCGCCTTGGGCCCCAAGCTACCTAGGGGCCCCCAAATTGCCCCATTAACTTATGCTTAAGTTTTTTTGTTTTTACTTTTCGCAAATTATATTTCTAAAAAACTCCATTTGCGAAAATTGGCAACAAATAATTAGTGTCGCAGAAAGGAGTTGGCCCCCCCACCTCATTGGATATTTCTGCGAAAGTGACAAAGCTGTAATGTGCCAAAAAAAACAGAGTAGTAGACAGAGTAAAAATGAATCGAAGCTACCCAAGCAGTGCTTAAAAAAGCAGGAAGTGGGAGGAAAGCAAAATGTTTTTAGCAAAATTGCCGAAGTTAACAAACTTTTTTGTGATGCCTGCTGACAATGACAACAACGCTAACGCTAACGATACAACCACCATCACGACTGTTAGCACTGCTGCTAGCAAGGAGCTAGCCGTTGCTTTACCTGCCTATCAGCCATTCAGTCGGATCTAATGTGTGTTGGTGCCGAGAATTTTCGCATGAAGAAATACATAGATCCGACAATCACACGCATGCACTTTAATGGTCCAGTAGCAAAACTTTTGCCATTTATCTGACAAGTTCTGGAGAAGTTTTGCAGTTATTCTATTCATTTAAAAGGCTGGCAAAAAACAAAAAAAAAAACAATGTTGTACTGTATGTGAAGGCATGTGTAAACCTGTACATTGTGCAATATGGGTACCTCTGACATTTTAAAGGCCTAGGTCACCTGACATAATTATCATACACGTTTGGTTTGGAAGAGTGAGCGGCAATCCTTTTATTTGTTAGTTTTATTTAATTCGATAATGTTTCAAATTAACATTTTCATGTTTTCAATTTTCATTTCAGTTTCAGTTTTAGTGATTTGATTATGTGCTTTTGTTTGTTTATTTATTTTTATTTCTATTTAGCTTTAATTTCGGTTTTAGGCATTTTAGTACACCAGCATTTAAAATGCTTCTTTTGAGAAGGGTTAGTTCAGTTGAATTGCGCACTTTGTTGCACACTGAAGTGGTCAAGTGTGTTTGGCTTACACCCCCGCTCACCTTGAAAGAAGATGTGCATGAAGAAGACTTACTGTACAGCTTTGGAAGCAGATGGAAGCACCGACTGCAGATTTTTAGAGCTTTAATAAGCCCACATCTGCCTGCTTCCTCTCTCTTTTGCTTGTGCTTTATTGTGACTTCATAAAGGAACAACTGAGAGACGAAGGGAAAGGATGGAGGTGCTGGGTAAGGGAGTAGAGGAAAAGGGATGAGCAGTTAGCTTTTATGGATCACAGCCCCTGTGTAGTCTATAAGTAAGCCAATATTGCAGTAATCTGGAGTAAATCCGGTTTAATTAAGCTACAGAGGTTTAAGGGGCAGCGTTAGATTAGAAGCACATTGTACATGGTGGGAGTGTGCCATGCTTTCTGTCCTTTGATCTAATACATACACACACATATGCCACACATACACCCATAGAACTGGCACAGTCTCCAAGTGGGCCGTCCCGCTGGTGCGTATAGCCCAAGTGTGCTCTGATATTCATTTTCCCAGGTTGACATGAGCTATTAGTCATGCGAAGGATGGCTATGTTACATCGCTACAGGCTAAAGAGCACCACATTGAGAAAACGCTGTGCTATGTATCTCTGTACTGTATGTACTTCAAAACCGCAACAGCCCTGGAACTACTTGCCAACAATTTTTGCTTTTCTGTTAAATTGTTTGTAGGTGTGGCACATGTGACACCTCTTTTATTATGGGCAAAATATGTTCCTTGCACTTGCTGCCTTAGGGGCCAAAGCCTGTTTTGCTGAGAGTTGCATAAAAACAGGATGCTGCAGATGTGCAGAAAGATCGGGCGAGGTGAAGAGAAGTGAGCGAAAGTTTTTCTTTTTTGCACCAACTCATCAAAAAGGTGACTTTTGGGTAAAAGAGTTTCTTATCTCATGGCTGGAGGTTCTTTGCATGACCGTTATACATTATAGGGCTCAACAGTAACTGTGAGAAAGAGTCTTGGTTTGGGCCTTTAAAAACAAAACTGTCATGTTCTCTACATTGACTTGTAGCTGTGCACCTGCATCCAGATGTTTTTTACATTTTTTTAAACCAAAATTCATTCAATTTATAAAACAAAAGGTTTGTGGTGAGGCTAGTGAAAATATTGGGTGGGCAACTTACAATGGGAACGGCTAGCCTGACCAGGCAAGCCAAAATAATATTAATTAAAAAAAATCATATTAAACCCTGCATACGTTTAAAAAGAATGTAAGGTCAGACAGAATTTGGGCCCTATTTTGCATTTATTTTGGACTTAAAAACTGTGTAATTCTGAAATGGAGGTGGTAAAAGGAGTTGAGGCGGTTATATTGCTAGCTAAATGCATAATCGCATTACCAAAAATAAACAAACATGTAAAGATCAAACTAGGAGTCAAATTGTGTTTTAAACCCATATAACTCTTCATGGAATTCCATTTGATTCCATTTGATTTGATGCAGGCCTAGTGATTAGTCAACCAGTTGGATGTGTATCCCGGTGGTCCAATCAAATTGTTCCCACGTAAATAGAAACGGAGTATGATGGCAAACATTTAAACTTGGACCTGAGGTGTATCGTTTTTTGCACAATATTTTACTGTGGGTAGTCTTCGTTTTGTTTTTATTTTTAATTACCTGGCAGACAGAAGAGCTACAGGCGTGCCAGGCTTGCCCTGATCCTTCATTGTTTATGTGCATGTTGAGAGTGTGATTGTGGATCTGAGCTTGTTTTCCCAGGTTTATATTCTGAAGTAGCACTTGGCTGCGGGCTGAAAGCAGTTACACTTTAATAGGCCAGTTGTTTACTCTTTTCTGGATGCACTCTAGTTTAGATCCCTCCTCTTTGCTGGCAGGTACGCTTTGCACCATAAAATTATTGTTGTATCGTGCCCACCACATCTTACCAACTGATTTTAACAATCTGCCCAAAAAAAGTGCCTGTCTTTTATAATAGCTGTAGGTAATGCAAGCAAGCTTGAGAAATAGACCAACCTCTGGTTTAGGTCTACCCCATTCCGACTTATTTAACACCACAGGGTGACAAACACCGTGAACTCACTGACTCAGAAAAGATGCGGTATTCACATGGCTTGCATGAATAGATTTTGGGCCCATAAGCTTTCCATTGCACCCTGAAAGGAATAGATTAAAAAGAGACGGGGGGTCCGGTGGGGGAGTGTGAGCGGTAGGAAGAAGGGATGAAAGAAGAGGTGTGCTTGCCAAAAGCTGGACCTTTTTACGTCTGGCCAAGAGGCAGCATGAATGCCACATGCACCTGATCTTTCATCTCCTCTTGCTCGTAGGAAATGGGGAGCAGATTGGGCTTTGGTTTACGTGATGCTCTTGATTGAGGACAAAGAGGAAAAGTTGTTATTGCGGTTAGCCATTGCGTGATCTACAATATAAAAGTCTGGCTTTGATGGGACCAAAGTGTAATGGTGACCAGAGAACTCATTGAACCCAAGAAAGGGGTAACAATAGCTGAGCCTTCAGTCGAGACCTTAAGAAGGGCAATCCTGGTAGAGAGAGAGAGTCTTAACCTTGGCAGACAGCTCCTTAAGGAATGTTTGGGTTGGACCACATCTGCACTGAGGGGTACACCGCTTACACTATGCGGAACATAGACTTATGCAGGATGGTGAAGCTATCGGGCCACTTTAAGTCAGACTTGAATTTGTGGTCTCTCCAACATGATCCCCTGCTGATAGCTCCAACAGGACTTCCATTCCCACTACTGTAAGACTATAATTTAGGAAATTTGTTCAACTATTTGTTGTACTTGTTGATGGTCAGTGACATGTAGAATTAAGTCCGTCTCTCTCATATGGCTGGCATCCTTTTCATAAGGGCCTGGCTCTTGGAAGGAAGAGTTTGGTCACTGCTCTTTTCGTCCTTGCTGAAAATTGCACAAGTACTCTCCCAGAGGTTGTGAGTAATTGATGAGTACATATGTTTTGGGGTTTTGCTCTGTAGATTCTGTCTCGCTCTCTCCGCTTGGTCAGTGGAGACTCTGTCTTTTTTCACAACTTTTGGCTTGGAATGTAAACCTCCTCCTCGGGCTTTAAGCCTATAGATTATATGACATGACCATTTAAGGGCCATTCCTAAGCTGTCCAGTTCTTCGGCAGTTCTTTATAAAGGTCACCTGCTGATTTCCATTGGTTTATCTATGAATGGGCAGGTCTCTGAAGTCTATTCCTCCACAGTGGTCCATAATGAATCATTTAACAACAGTGTTGGGCTTCCTCAGTAAAAAAAAGTTACATTTGCGTCGGATGTTTTTGATTTGATCTCTCATACAGGCTGTCTGGCCCAAGCCTAATGTCTGGATCCTCTAAGCACTTGGTGTAGTTAAACTCAGGGGTGGTCTGCTTCCCTCAGAAGAGGCTTTAAGGGTTCACATCGAGCCAAGGCTGATTGTACACAAAAAGGTCAGATGCTGGAGGAAGCCCTGTGTATTTCCTATAACTGTGAGAATATAGTGTAATAGCTGCACCTGGCTTAAACACAAAGAACTAAACACAGTGCTAAGTAGTTCATCCAATTTGTAAAACCAGCATCACAGACTCTCTTGCATCTGCATGTTATTTGTTTACATATAATATATGATATATATTAATATATACTGTGTATATATATATATATATATACAGTGTTTCCCACAGAATTAGATTCTATTTGTGGTGGTGGGGTGTTTTGGTACGGGGGGGGGGGGGTTCTTATATGTGCCACAGGGGCCTATACGTATTGTAAGCATGTTATCAATAACCTTCATTGGAATATAGATGTACATAAGCTTAACTGCAGGAATCTGTGAGGGCACTGACAAGAAAATTGGAGTACCCAGGCCTAGTAACAAAAACCCTTGTATGGTTCTTGTCTATACTATACTCTAAATATTAGTGCTGTCAAATTGAATGCTTCGATCAAAGTGATTTATCTAAAAATAAAAGTAACTCATAATCCTGATTGATACCTTCCAGATTGATACCTTCACTATGCTGAATTATATAGCAGGGCTCAAGTTTTGAAGAAAGGCAGCAGGAGTGAGAGAATTACGTGAACAATTTCAGGATATAATTTTTTTTTGGTTGTTGCATTAAATCTTACCCGGATACAATAATACTATTTTCTGATTGGCTATTTTATAGCAATTTTCTTCTTTTTTGATAGGCTGATAAATGGCAGGCTTGACGGCAGAACTTCAGGAAAGACGCGCTTGATTCCGGCCGGCCGGTTTCCATAGTGAGAGCGGCGTGGCCAGAGACATTTTGGGTGCTGCGACTATGGTGCTGCGCATATTAAACATATTATAAACAGTTTTTACTCGAGATAAATAGATAAATACAAAAGACCGAAACGAGTGACTGTGACGATCAATGCGTGACACTTCTTGCAGGTGTGATGCACCGTATAGGCTACAAACCGGAATAATATGTTTATACTTCTCATCCAAACACAATCAAATGCATTCTATCTGGATGGCGCGATTTATCTGGATAGTTTTTTTATGTCAAGCAGAAATGAAAACAAGCCGAAATGCCATAACAGCAGGCTATTTATTAAAATGTATGGAGTAGAGAGTAGCCGACAGATAGCCTATGTGAGTAGAAGTAAAAAGTCGGCTGAAAAATAAATAGCCTAATTACTCCGGTAAAGTATAGGCTACGTTTGATACCCAAAATGTGTATTTGGACAGAATACGAGAGAGAATTATTTATTAAATTCATAAAAGACGAAATACAGGAATACTGGCTTCTAAACCTCAAAGAAATGCCATAATCAAGATCTCGGAGGCACGGAGCAGAAAGAAAACACCTCATGCACCATGAGAAAACACCGCTCACAGCATAAGAGTCTTTCCTTGCCATTAATGCTTGGACAACACGCTTAGGCCGTCTCTTTATCAGTAGGCTAATAATATAATAATGTCTAGTGTGGTGACTCTGTGATATATTTATACCTAACGTTACCAACTTCCGTCTCAATGATTTTTGAATGACTGATCGCGAGAGGAAAAAATGACGTTTTAGTAAATTGCGCGAATCTGTGGTGGAAACGCGACAGCATTTAACATAGACTAACTTTTTAGAGTCATAGTGTTCATTATACTGACCATTCAACTCCGGATTGATTCTGGAGGAATAAGCACTGCCAACAATCCGTCCTCCAACGCATGCCCATGTTTTGATTCATATTATATCGCGCTCGAGGGGCCGCTATTCGCGTCTTCATTGTCAGTTTGTGAGAGTGGGAGGGACTGAGGGAGGGAAGGAGCGCGCAGCGCGCAGCTCTACAATAAAATAAAAAATCTTGAAAATCAATGCGTGGCGGTCAGTGTTGATATTGTGGCGGGCCGCCACAAATTAATGAATGTATGGGAAACCCTAATATATATATATGTGTGTGTGTGTGTGTGTGTGTGTGTGTGTGTGTGTGTGTGTGTAAACCGAGACCAGCAATGGCTAAATGTCTTGCATGCAGACACTATTATAAAATCCACCTGTTTTTTTATGTTGGCTTCCAGCGGTGTAACACTCGGTACCATGTGCATTCAAGCGAATATGTCGTAGTCTGTATTTACACAGCTGCAAGAGGACAGGAGCAAGTCAGGTGAAGGCCCTGGCCTCATGCTGGCCCAGCAGGATCCTTTGTGAGCAAACGTTGGGCCGTGATTCAGAGACACTGTCTGTCTCTGCAACCGCTGCTTTCACTCCAAACATCGTCTTTCCTGTCTGGAGAAGAGCGATATTCAGAATCATACTCATACAAACTCTAAGGAGAGAATCTTCAAAGTAACCTACTGAGGTGTGTTGGTTAAACAGTAAAGCAGGGTCACGCTGGTTGCTGCCGGTGGTGTGGTTCGAGACTTTGTGAAAAACTGGATGGCTTCTCAAGGGTGACTGCTGTAACCTTATACTGTTGTGCTTGGCAGGATTTCCTCAGACTCACCGATACATGTCTGCCCTATTTGGACAGTCTCTGAGCACAGGGCCCCTCAGGTGGGAACTCTTAATGTGTGTGAGAGGGAAATAAGAAGTAGCAAAGCTAGACAGGGACAAACAGTCTCTAGCTTTTTGTCCGACTCCTGTTCTCTAGAGAGAAAAGAGATGCCAATCCAAAGATTCACAAATTGATTTTGCCCCCAAGCCTGGTTAAATTCACTTTTCCAACATGATAGCCGAACAGTCCATGTCTCCAATTTCTTCTGTTCCTCTTGAGACAGTTTGAGAGCTATTTTTTGCCCTTTGAATCTATTATTAAATCTCTAGATAGTAAGATAATGGACAGCCCTTATTGCATGGGTGTAAAGAGTCCTGGCCAAGACTGTGACTGATGAATCTATCCTCTCATTGACAAGTTTTACCTGTAATTGCAGCCATCATCTCCCTGTTAAGCCTGTTCTAAATTTACACTGTCCTGACAATGAAAACCGCTCTGCTAGATCATTGGGGTTAATATGTTTTGTAAAAAAAAGTGTTTCCACTAGATTCTCAGAAGGGAGTAGCATAGTTTTCTTACAAGCTTTCTGCACACAGTAATGACCCTCTGGCCAGAGAAGAAGTGTTCAAAGTTTGTTCTTAATTACTCTCTTGGTACCCCAGCTGTGATCTCCAGCCATTATTTACTGATCCAAGGCTACAAATATTCATTGAGCTTCACATATGAATTTATTAACTAATTGGGGATGAGAGATTGAAGATGCAAATGGCAGGTCTGCTTTTTTAAAACCAGTGCCTCTGCCACAGTGTACATGTAAAGTCGTTTTTTCCCATGTGTTAAAGTAAAAGCAAAATCTAATCTGTAGTAACATACTTTGTTTGTGAGCTTGGAGTCTATTAGCATAACACTTAGAGCTACTGAATTCAGTGCTGTTGTGTGTATTATCAGTTGTTAGTGTCCTGGACCAATGTACTTTTTCCCCCCGAACTTTTCTGCCTCACAGAATTATTTGCTGACATCCCTTCTAATCTCCAGCTGTTGGTCTCTTGGCAGGTCTGCAATTTTCGAAACCCCTGGGTGGAATTGTGAAATTTGATCTGGCGTTTGTAGACAAAATATTTTGAAAGTGTCTAATGCCACCTTGCTGCTTTACTTGGAGAGTGAAGTGATGCAGATGTATACGTTAATCGGTCGAATAAAGAACATGGACATCACAGTCCATCACAGGGTATATCCAGATGTCAGCATAGGTCCTGCTTAGTAATGGATATACACTCGATAAGAAGAATGCACCAATGTCCATTCAGGTCGCTGATGATAAGATACACGGCTTTGATCCTGTTGCTCAAGGCTGGACAAATACAGATAGTCCTATATTCACAATCATTGACAAGCAGGCAAATCAGCTAACTCTTGCAGCTTGCTTGATACAAGCACTTCCTTGAGATGGTCGTTGACATTCCCACATCGAGAGCCGTTTGATGATAGTTATGCAATACCAACTGGCAGAGAGAGTGTGAGAGAGGATAGGAAAGCTATTAGCCAACTCTTCTTTAAAACTGCTGTGATTGCATTCAGGCTTTCTCTGTCCTCATTCCCACAACCCACTTGAACCCACAGGAAACCATGACTCTACACAAAGTCTCAAAGGAAACACGCGAAAAGTTTGTTTTCTTGAATTAGCGTTGCCATAAAGTGTTTAGAATCATGTTTTACTGCTAAAATGAAGATGGTTCCTGTTCCTACTGGCTTAACTTGATTGGCCTGTACAACTTGTAAAAAATCAAAAGAACACACATTCCCAGAGAGTAGGTTGCACATAAATTGCACTGTATGTGTTATGCTTTTATGAAATTTGACTTCAAAGACGCTGTGATGAAACACAAACTGCCGTCTCAGGCAAGTGTCAGGGTGATCTTGCGTTCTCGTTTTTCTCAGTTGTATCTGCCGGTGTACACTTACAGATAGATGGCAAGGTCATCCGGAGCCCCGTGTGATCTGACACTGTGAGAAAGATACTTTGATGCCACCTTCACCTTCCCTCAGCTTCAAGACAACAGTCTTCCAGTCTTTTCTTGTCTTTTTAAAAGAGCATAATATATTGTCTGAAAGATTAAACAGTGCTAGTGTGCTTGCCAGTTTTTGTATGTGGGCCCTCTTAACAAAACTTATGTTACCATATGTAACCATCCCATATTTATTTGACTGAGCCTGGGTTCTCCCATAGGTTTTTTTTTTCTCCATTGGGTCATATGATGGAGTTTTAGGACACCATCGGGTCACATGATGGAGTTTTTCGGTTCCTTGCCACTGTTGCCTTTGGCTTGCTCAGTTGGGGATAATCAAATTAAATGACCCATCATTGATCAGCTCTAACAAAGTTGATTGTCTTTTTTTTCTCCATGAATAAACAAACACTGTTAAGTTCTTGATTGATACGCAGCTTTGATACAATGATCTGTATTGTGAAAAGCGCTATATAAATATATTTGACTTGACTTGACTATTTTGTTGTAATGCTAGAATACCCCACTGGCTGAAAATGCTGGAAAACCAGGTCTAGGTGGTTGGTCTAGGTGGTTTCTGGGACATTGTAGGTAGTTGCTGGTCCATACTAGTCTACCAGATCGAATCAGCTTTAGGAAGTTGGTCTATTAGGTTGAAACCAGGAGTTGGGTTTGATTAGATTTCCCACATGGTATATGTACATTTAATGCCAATTGAGAGTATATTTACGTAGCCTACATCTCCCCTCAGAAGCCACTTGCACTCTTTTAAGGCATTACACACAAAAATGCCATCAAGAGCTGTCTGAAAAACCAGTGTGTTTGATGTCATATTCTTCATCTTAGCTGGATCTGATACAAATGAGCATCTCTATTTATCTCTATCACTCCAGATAGGCAGCGATAAGCTGGAAACCGATTAAAGACATAATAATACCATAACCATAAGGCCGTAAAAGTGCTTTCCTTCAGATCAGTCGCTGCTGATGGGAGGAAACGATCAGCACCTGTTTGGACCTGATCCAGATTATTGTTTTCCCCGAACTGTTGTTTATGATGGGGGCAGTACTGACTCCCGTGACCGCTCATGTTTTTGCTTTCATGTCTCTCATGTTGTGCAAGAGGTTTACATTTGCTGGAAATCATCCAGAAAAATGAAGAGTGAGAGTATGACGAAAACTTTGAACTGCTAAGTGTTGTCATTTGTCTTTCAAGTGTTTGGAAGTGGTAATTCCCCTTCTGATCCACCACCTGTATGCATTGTTTCTCAAACGTGTGGGAGGATTTGTCAAAAACGATGTGAAAATAGAGGTAGTCAGGCTCCTAATGTATTATACAGTAGACCAGGGATTTCTCTTCATTTTATATCTTTGAGTTTCTCAATACTGTTGGGCTCCTTAGAGGCAGAGGAGGAGGAAGAGGAGTGGGAGGAAGGGTAGTTAGTTTGGGGTCAGCTGAGGGAGCTGGCCGAGGTCATGTGAACGGCAAAAAGAGAAGGATCCAAGAGGAATCTTTTTGGAAGATTGTCCAAGAGGATTCTTTTTGGGAAAAAAAACTGTTACCGGACTGTTACTGTGGTTTTGAATAGTTTGGAGAGTTTTAGTGTGCCATGAGCTTGCTACCTGAGTGGAACATGGCCAAACTGGCCTGTAATCATGTGGTTTCGGCTTGTAGTCCACCGATTAATTCACTCAATCCACTTTGATTACCAAGTGTGACTTTGCAACTAAGGTTCTAGTGAACAGTTTATGAGTGTGACTATATGTGTGTCTCTATGTGTTTTTCTTGTGAGTGTATGTTCGGAATAGCATACTGTACTAATTTTATTTCTGTACTGTTTAGTGTGCATTGTGTTTGCATCATATTCATATGTGGAACACACTAAAATGTATACTGTATCCCATTTGGCATGTTGCTCTTGACTCGTTTTCGTTCAGACTGCTAAAAGATATAGATCTGCAGTATACTCTATTCCATTCTTATCATTAGGAAAGGACCAAAAAGGACAACAACAACAAGGCCCAATCAAACATCCATCCACAAGCATCTTATTAACAGATCTCAGTCCTCTCGGAGGAGCACCTGATGCACGGCTCATCAGAACAAATCCCCATCAACTCCCACTCACTCCTTCATTTCCTCCAGATAAACAGATTCAAGACTCTTTCTCTCTCTCTTATCTTCTGATACACAGCACTGATGCTGTACGCTCATCAGGAAGGAAGTTCACTCTTCTGTTACCGTAGCGACCACGTGCGTAAAGCCCTAGTAATCTAGTGACACACTGAGCTGATTGTATCTGCGGCTCTGAATTCAATTAGCCATTGCTGCTGCAATAAGATAACCTGCTCTATCATTGCTTAAGAAAACAGAGAGCTGCTGTCTTAGACAGCATTGGTAATACTGTTTAAGAGTCAAGATGACTGATAAGACACTCAGCTGCTATGGCCATAAGTGGAGATTGTGTGTAAAACAGCAGTTCCTATTTGTCCTATTTGTCCATGTTGTTGTTTCGATACAAATCTTGACTTGTTGTACTAATTAAACTCTATGTTAAGACCGCTAGTTGCGGAAATTAACTTGATAGGTCAGAAAAGCTTTGGTCTAGTGTCATTTCCTCAACAGGAGACTGATATCCTGTCCATGTTGAAATCTTCTGGCTTCCTCCATTCTTTGCAGACCCTCCTGATTGTCGTCACATGCTCATTCACTGACATTTGTTCTCCGTTACATCCCCAGTAAGCTGCATTCCCTCATTAACTATATATATGAATATAAACACATTATTACTGTTTCATTTTTCTTAATTATTTTAAAAGATTGGCTGGGAATTATAAGATATATTGTGATTATTTTATTCTATTGACAACCCTCATTTTCAGCAGTAATAAATGCTACACAGTACACTGTAAAAAATATTGTTGGTTTAACTTAAAAAATGAATTAACCTGGTTGCCTTAAAATTTTAAGTTCATTGAAATGGAAAAATTGAGTTAATGCAATGAAGGAGAAAGATTTAATCATCATGAACTCAAAACATTATGTTATCTGAACTATATAAATTATTTAAGTTGATTTGGCAAAAGTAAAAAATGTTGTGATTACAAATCATGAAGTGAATTAGGTATAAATCACAATAGAAATTCTGTATTCATTTTCAATTCATCTGGGTTTTTTTCCATAGTTTTATGTAAAAAAAAAAATGTATTTTTAACATAAACCTATTTTTGTATATTTTCAAATATTGTCAGTACAATGACACTATAAAAGCTAATTATTTGTGCTTAAGGAAGAGTTTCCCTCACAAAGGAATCATCCATTTTGGGGGTCCCTTACCATCAAAACATTTGTAAAATCTTTTTGTTAAAGATAATGGAGATTGATGAAGTTACGATAGGTCACATTCCAGATATATTAGAGATGAAATAAAGAAGATAAAGTTAGAGCAGCGCTTGGTTGGTGGTTCTATCTTAAATCATTGGCATGTGCTGATTGTGGGAGCAAAGACATGGTGGTTCACCTCTCACTGTCCACAACTGCTGATAAATGATGTGAAAGTTCACGATGCAAACTCTTAAATCTTCTAACTTAACACATCCAACGAGAGACCGCCAGTGAAAGTTTAACAGGTATCTGCCTGAGACCATATTTAACCTATGAGGTGCTTCTGCAGCTCACCGAAGTAGCAGGTCTTAGACGCAGAGGGAGATGAATGAATGCAGAAGTTAAACACAGAGGAGATAAGGCTAATATTTACAATGAGAGCCCAGCCCAAGGCTGCATACCTGCCATGCTCATCTGACCTCAGGGGGCGTGTGGGGGGTGTGGGATTCTGAGGAAGAGAGACAGGAGATCATTACTGCCTCAGAGGCACTGGGGATATTTAGCAGAGCTCCAGTCCATACAGACACACAAAGCTGAATGTGTGTCAGTTTTATTGCTGATATGAACAATGTGAGGAGCAGTGCAGTCTTTATGTACGTAATCACTGAATACACTGTGTAATACACTCAATAATATCTCTTTTTCTCTCTCTCATGATTCAATCGTTGTGCATTTTCACTTTTAGCCTCGTTTTGAGTCTTATTTTGGAGAAAAGGAAAGGGAGACAGGAAAATTAGCTAATTTTACTGTATATAGTTCTTAAATTTGATATTAACTTGATGTCATCACAATATGATGATGGCCTTGCAAGTGAACTTCCTTCTTATAAAAGGTAGCTATATTCTTATAATTACAATTTAGACAGTGAAATAAATGTATTTATGTATTTATTTCCATGTGGACCCCCAGCACTCTATTGCATACATTTAAACTCTATAATTAGAAGTTAAAGAGCTTTTTTTTTGTCCTCTTTAGAAACTGGTAATAGTATCATAAAAGATTAGGATTCATTTTAATTTATGGTGCTCAAAAAAGCCACAGGCCATGTCCTGAGTAGAATCTGATAGCGATATTGTGTTCATGGCTTTTTTTCTTCTTGCACACATGATCACAGAGTAAATCAGGCATGGCGCTTGTGAAGATTTATACAGAGAGTTTCCCAGCGCGGATGACTCTGCTCTGCTTTTGCGTTCAGGGCACTTTTAAAACAATGCAGCAGGTGCAGAGTCCTTGAGTCGTGAGGTGCGAAATAAGTTTGTGTGGGAGAACTGTGGGTCTGTATGGAGCTACATCACTATTATCAGGTGCACTAACATGTAGAATAGGAATCTGGTTGATCTGTCATATTATGAAAGAAACAAAGTTTTGTCAGCACTGGGCGATGTGTGTGTGTGTGAGTGTATGTGTGTTTGTTTCAGGGGTAAGATGGGTTTGTGGTGACAAGGGCATTACCCCTACGGCAGCAAAATATCACTTTTCTGCCCATTGGGAAGAATTACCGACATGAACCACAGAAACCAGCAGTCGGGTTTGAGTTACAGGCAGCAGATTTAAAGGTCTTTTCTGAGTCGGCTGTATCATTTACAAAGCATTCCCCAAGACTGCATTTTTATCGGTCAGTATGACTCATGAGTTGGGCCAGAGAGCAGATTTTCACAGAGCCACTGTTAATGCGTGTTGTTTAGAGATTTTTTTTTTGAAAGTCTGTGCCAGTTTACATCGCCAGAGATGAACGTTTTTGGTTTTGTGGTAATTAGTGGTTTCTCTCTCTCTCTCAGAAAATCATCACGCTCTTAAAAAGTTTCTTTTATTTGCCGTTTCGTGTTCAAAGAGGCCAGAGTTAGGCATGACTTTAAAGCGACCAAAATACATATGTTAGAAAAACCTCCATCAGAGCTGCCTAAAAGCAGTACATGAACCAGTGAAAAAAGGGGGGAAATGATAAAAGCGTCAGAAAAGAAACTAAAAAAGAACAAACAAAAGGCATTTCATGTTGGTGTTGAGGATGGTTTTTCTGGGTGTTATGTGACTCTAAATAAATGTTTTGGTTGCAAGGTGGTTAATCACTAGTCCAAACAGTCTTTAGTCTCATCCCTAAGTGGGACTTTTTTTTACCCTTTTTATTGTCTGCCAAGCGAAAAATGAAAGTCTGATTGCGTAGGAAAGTAAAGTTAATAGCAGTGATGCACTGAATGTTTTTTAATGAACTGTAACTCAGTCAATACTTGTCACACAGGCACGAAAGATTTTTCGTTATGAAGCTGAAATTCTCTTCTTTAACTGAAGTAATTTATATATAAAAAAACTAATATTCTCAGTTTATGTAATCTGTATAAAAAGAGAGAGTTGACCTTCTTTTTCCTTTCACCAAATTATAGCGTATGACGTGTTAATCTAACCATACCCACGGAGAGCAAGCACTATTCAAACACAAATGTTGAGGCAAGCCATGAAAACGCCCACATCAGCTGGATAAAACATCCAGTTTAATAAGAATCTTGTACTTTGTTTGATTAATGTTTATAAGCAACTGAAAAAAGCAAATGTCAGGGCATGTCCAAACATCTCAAGGACCCCAAAAACACCCTAGATGCCAGAAGGTTAACATCGCATTCTCTAATCCTGTGTCACTAGCTGGCCTCCATTACGCACACAATGCAAACCTGGATGTCTATTTATAATAGCAGAAGCATAAAGTTTTACAAAAAAGGAAGCAAAGATGGTGAATAAACGACAAGGATGGATATGTAATACACAGGAGTTTTTACAAGCTAGAGTTGGTTGTTAGTCACCAGATTTAATGGCCATTGGCCAGTGAATCCAGACAGACACTTCTAATCTATATACAGACACGGCCTGCCTCTCCTATTTCTTTCTCTTACTCTGTCTCTCTCATACACACTCTTTGTCTTTAGGCTTCTATCAGAGCTTATGGATGTATTCCTCAAGAGCCTTAGTTTGTTGACCTCAGTGATGCCCCACTTTTCAAATTTCGAGTGACCGTCACTTTCCACGGCTATTTAGATTGGATAGACGTGCAGTCAGGCTTGCCACAAAAGATGCTCTGCAGCATCGCTCCATCATTCCACATTCATTTATATCAAACAGACATTTACAGGCTATTAGCCTGCTCCACCTTATCACTAGGATATTTACTGGTGCATCCGGAGCGAATCGGTAATAAAGTAATCATACAAAATCACACGGGCCGCTCGCCTGCTGCGTCAGTGCCTGCCGCTGTGTGAGAACTTAATAGGAAGGGAAAGGCGATCTCTCCCTCTTAAGCTTGTGCCCCGCCGCCGACATATTGAGATGCTAAATCAAAAACACGCTTTGCTTCTTCTTCTTTGCAAAGAAAGAAACGCAGGAAGGGCTAGCTGGAAAATCGATTGCTGCTGTGGCTCATGTTTCCAGTTGTATCGGAGTGAAAGAGAGAGAAAGAGAGAAAGCAGTCTGGGATGAGACGGCTTTTATATCATATTATGTCACCAGACGACTCAGCACCTGATTCTCTCATCAGCTTACCAGACAAACTCCCTCCCCTCCTATTGCTCTTTCCCATTTTTTTTTTCTCTTTCTTTCTGTTAGATGGGAGAGTACACATGCTGGCCTAGTGCCCTGACTATAGTGAATAAAGTAGTTTATGGTTTATTTTTATTTTATTGTGTACAAACCATATCAAGTTTTGAGTTCAGTATATATTAAAGAAATATTTTGGGATCAGAAAAAAATAGCATTTTTGGCAAACAACTAATTTTCACTCGATATGGGTTACATTGAGACACTGAAAGTGAATGTGGCCAATTCACAAACTTTAGAATACTCTGTCTTTAAATATTAAAGGCAAATGATGTAAAGAATATTGTAAAGATTTTAGTTTGGGAAAACTTTTCTGTATAAAGATGTATTCAATTTTGATCCCCATTACAACATAACAATGTAACTCTAACAAAACTGTTGATTTAATTGATTTAAACTTTGTAGCTTAAATAATACAGTAGTTTGTATTATACACTAATTAGTGTACAGTAAGTGCTTTTATAAAAGTTCCAATTAAAAGCTTCACATTTCTGCTTTTAAAATCTGCTAAAATCGTTAAAGGATTTACTTTAAATCTATTTTTACTCAGAAATTGCTTTAAAATTTGACAATATGTGCCAGTTGTTTTGTTGTTGTTTGCCTATCACACTTCAGAAGATCTTCTCTGCCTTGACCTGGCTTCTCAGTAATGGAGTCAGATGAGACCGTCTTCATGAATTTGATATTTATATTGGAGAAGACGGTAAAGTAATAATACTGAGCTGTAGACCTTCATCTTTCTCTGTCACTTTTTTCCACATGAATTTTATAGGCTCTTTTGTTTCCATGGTGATGCAGTGTGTCGACACAGTGAGGTTAAGGACAGTTGCGCTGCCTCATTTTCTGTCACTCACTGTCATTCTTTCATTCAGCTCAATGTCCAACGTCATTCAAATACGGGTCAGGTTCACATTTACGAAAGAATCAAGACCTGCTCTTCATGAAGGACGTGGGTGTGGGTGTGTGTAGTGGGCTTGTGTTCGAAAAACATTGACATAATGAACATCTAGACACACATGCTGAGCTGCTAAATGCACTGATGGAGAGAAATTGTCTGAAATTGTTATTGATTGATTCATTCTTTTGTTAATTTATTCATTTGTTTAACATATTTTTCTTTGTTCATTCATTTATTCATTTAATCATTCATTCGATTGTTCATCCGTTTGTTCATTTATTCATTTCTTTATCAGTTTGTTTGTTTGTTTGTTTATACTCATTCATTCATTTCCTCAGTTATTGATTAATTGAGTTGGTTTGTTGGTTGGTTCGTTCATTCATTCATTAGTTGGTCTGTTAGTCCAGTAATTTGTTTATTCATGAGTTGGTTTGTTAGTCCGTTCATTCATTCATGAGTTGATCTGTTAGTTAATTCATTCATTAATTAGTTGGTCTGTTTGTCCAGTAATTCGTTCATTCATGAGTTGGTTTGTTAGTCCGTTCATTCATTCATGAGTTGATCTGTTAGTTAATTCATTCATTTGTTAGTTGGTCTGCTAGTCCAGTAATTCGTTTATTCATGAGTTGGTTTGTTAGTCTGTTCATTCATTCATGAGTTGGTTTGTTAGTCCGTTCATTCATTCATGAGTTGGTCTGTTAGTTAATTATTTCATTCAGAGTTGGTTTGTTAGTCCAGTAATTCGTTCATTCATGAGTTGGTTTGTTAGTCTGTTCATTCATTCATGAGTTGATCTGTTAGTTCATTCATTCATTCATTCATTCATTCATTCATTCAGAATTGGTCTGTTAGTTAATTATTTCATTCAGAGTTTTTTTGTTAGTCCAGTAATTCATTCATTCATGAGTTGGTTTGTTAGTCCGTTCATTCATTCATGAGTTGATCTGTTTGTTAATTCATTCATTCAGAGTTTGTTTGTTAGTCCATTCATTCATTCCTCGAGTTGGTATGTTAGTCCTTTCATTCATTCATGCTCATTCATGCTCATTCATGTTGTCTGTGCATTCCTGTAGATCTGGAAGTGACAGATATTTGGACCCAAGTTTCATGATGAAAATCCAGTCTTTTTTTCCTCTAATGTATTCAGCATTCAGGCATATATCAAGTTAAAGATCATTAATCAAGCCCATAACTGAAAAATGACTAATAGTTCATCAACATGCTTTTGTATTCCATGTACTCAACGGGACTCATTAGAAAAATGTGTTTATCTAGTGTCAGCCACGTGGTCAGGAAAGCTGGAATATTATTTAAGCTTCTCATTCAGCTGTGGCGGCCTGCGATTCTCAGAGTTTAACTCCAGAGGAGAGTTCTGGGTCAGTGAAAAGGCTACAAAGGGCCACTGAGAAGTTCTCAACACCCGACCAGCTGAACTGACAAGCCATTACTGTTGTAATTTTAGATCTTAGTTTTTTTTTTTTTTTTCTTCTGGGACTGCAGAGATGACTGTGGGTCTAGACCGACAGCAAATAGAGAAGGCCAAAGATTAAGAGCGGATGTAGTGTCCTCAGACTCGAACGCTGGAGGGCTCAGGATGTGTGTGTGTGTGTGTGTGTGTGTGTGTGTTCAAGACAAAGAGAATTGTCTTTAATCTGCCAATATTTCACACAACTTGGACAACTCTCCTTCACCTTCAACCTTTCCGGATTAGAGAAAGAAATGTGTAGGTGTGTGACCTTTTAGCAATGGGCCATTAACTTATATCAATGGCTTGGCCATTTTATCCCATCTACTAAGTGTGTGTGTCACCCAGGGCATGACTACTGCAGTTCACTCTGGAAGAAATATAATAATTTGAAAAGTTAGTAGACCTTTAGGATGGGAGGAGCGAGAAAAAGACAGAAAGAGCTGTTGACAGGGTGCATGTTCAAAAGAACTGATGTGATTTGTGATGCTCGATTTTTTTTGCCAGATAAGGGGGGCTCTCACCATCTCAGTTTCCCCACCTGCCAACTGCAGAAAGAAGGAAAAGAAAAAAGATTTTGGGGGGTTTTCCCCCTCAGGTTTCATCTTCTGACAGCCCTCTCTTTAGATAGTACACATCTCCAAAGTCATTGCTCTGTGAGCCACATCATATTAGAGGTCTGAAGTAGTGGCTGTGTGCTTTAGTGTCTTGAGGCAAATTGTATTTCTAAGACACAGTTGAACAATAGAGACAGAAGAAGAAAAAAAGTGATGGGGGAAGTCACAGACAAGCTAAGTGAGCAAAACTTTATGAATCTGTGACATGCCAAAAAAAAAAAAAAAACTTTTTGGACTCGTCTCTTAGTTTAAAATCAAGCAGAGCCGATCCTGACCTCCCTGGGGCCCTAAGTAAAAATCTGTTAAGGGGCCCTTCTACCCGGAGAGAGACATCTTTTATATTAATATCAATAATTCACATTTTAAAATAGTACACATTTAGTTATCGATATTAAAAAATGCATCCTGTGAATTAATAAAAGCTAAAATGACATTGCATGTCACTGTGTTTTAAAGGGATACTCCACTTTTTTTGGAAATAGGCTCATTTTACAACCCCCCCAGAGTTAGATTGTCGAGTTTTACCGTTTTCGAATCCATTCAGCCAATTTTCTGATATTTAGAAGAATATCAATAACCAGACAGTTTCTGGTCTCATTGACATCCATAGTATATTTTTTCCTACTATGGAAGTCAATGAGACCAGAAACTGTCTGGTTACTGATATTCTTCTAAATATCAGAAAATCGGCTGAATGGATTCAAAAACGGTAAAATTGTTTAACTCTGGGGGAGTTGTAAAATGAGCCTATTTCCAGAAAAAGTGGAGTATCCCTTTAAATGATGAAAGCAATAATTGATACTTGATGGTTACTGAGGGATGTGCATCCATATTGACTAGTATGTCCAGCCAATCAACATTTTAAATGCAATATAGTCAATGTCAATAGATTGCTTTCCATCTTGCTTAGTTGTAACTAAACTGACTGGCAGACTAGATAATCATTGTCTTGTTTTGTACATGAGCGCCTAATGAGGAGTGCCGTCATGTCCATATTGTACTGGTAACTGGTCCCCATAGATGTTTTACTGGAAAGTGCGTGTTTCATTTCGTGGACGCGCATATGAACTCATGTTAACACAGTTTATAAACAAACACCATTGCCCTTTGTATTATCTCATGAAAGTGCATATCTATACCACGAATTAAATTTCTCGTGCTATTTATACGCCCTAATTTTTTTTTTGAGTGCATTTTGGTAATCAAAAGCATGACTCGTAAGCTGTCAATAGTCCTTGTTTTGAACATTCACTTCTAGTGACTCTGCTTTTCCCCTCTAGCAGCTAGTTTGGCCTTTCTAAACGTCCTTGAAGTGATCATAAGACTGGGTTTCCCTCTTCCCGTTCCCCTGACAGGTGTGCACTCATGTGCCTGTGTTTCCCCTCTCCTTTCCTGGGCTGATATTGTTATTATAGCTGCGCTGAGTGAAGGAGTGGAAGGCTGAGCCATGTGCCAACTAGAGCAAAAGCTTTCAGTTGAGCGGAGGAGGAAATTTCATGCAGAAAAGAGCAAAAAGCATCCCAGGGAAATCCTGAACGACTGCAGGGCTCGAGAACCTCTGACCTCTGATGGTCACATGACTCAGATAGCGGGAAGCGTGAATGAGTCAACACTGATTAAAAGCAGAGGAAAAACCTAAAATAAAGCAAACACATAAAAAATCAGTAGCTGTCACTTACCCATGATGAATCACGGTATGTCAGACATGACTAACACACACACTCATTCTCTGGCAGATGTTTCAAACATCCAAAAAAGAAGCTTTTACTGTAAATGGCATCATTATGGATTACATAAATTAAATTGATGTGACACAGTCGACTGAAGCTTAACGTCTACCAGCCACTGGTTTAGAGTCTTAGTGCAGACTATCCATCCACACATACAAAATCGGTCTGGCTTCTGTCCTGTGTATGTGGAGTAATGTTGTCCTTGATGAGTCATGACGTCAGTTTTTTAGCCTGACCCGGAAGGCTAATCCGCTTCCCTCAGGAATATCTAATGGGTTTTTAGAATAGCAGGTTTCTTTGTACAGCCATTTAAAAGCCTTGTTTTGAAACCATTGTGGACTTGAATGTTTTAAAAACATACTCTTCTACATAAGGACTACAATTGTTGTCATATTTATCAAGCACATAAACTGACATCTTCGTGGAAGTTGTAGTCCTTTTGTTGCAACTTGTAAAAGTGGTTTCAAAACATGGCTTTTAAATGGTTTCTATACAATGACTACAACAGTTATGCGATCCATCAAGCATATAGACTGACAACCAGTTGTTCTTATGTAGAAACTTGTTCGAAACTACACACAGGTTTTAAAAAAATCCATGTTTAAGGTGTAAAAGTGTGATATTTATGTTCAAATCTACCTTAAAGGCAACATGAAACTACTTGACAGTTTTTCCTGTGTTCATGTGTGTTTTTTATTGAAACGGGAAGTTTGGGACAGGGGATATTGATATTCTCATTCTGGAGAGCATTTGCTTGCAGAAGAATTAATTAATATCTTTATTTTCTGAAAGAGAGAGACGGCAATTTTGTCAGCAAGTACACTAGCATCTGGATGGTCTCAAAACTGACTTAAAGCCACAAAACTCCAATTTTGATTTAATTGAGTCTTTAATCACAGACCTTTAACCACAAACTGAACAGCTCTATAACGAAGTGTGTGTGTGTGGAGGTCAGGTCAAATCCAGACTCAACCCCACTCTCGCTGTCAGTAAGAATGATGACATGCCCCACGGCTCTGATAGGTGGTCGTTGTGACGTGATGAAAGCGTGTTTTATTGGTGTCTGAACTGGTGCGCTTCATATAGTGTCTGAACCGCAGAGATATACAGCACTGCTGTACGGCAAGGCTTCTGTCTCAAATTGTAGCCATTATTCTTTGTGTTTGGTTTCACTCTCCAATGACTCATAAGTGAATGAAAATGATTCAGCATTTTTTGGTTTCCTGCTTGTTAAATTCCAGTGAGGCTACAATTCCGAGCTTTTTCTCCCTCCGTAAGACACAGTATTGAGTGAAAACGGGGCCCTCTAGCGGGAGCTGCTGGTAGTGGGTTTCAAGCAGACAGCCAGGCTCCAAGCAGTCCGGGTGAAGATGCAAATCAAAAAGCCATTAGAGAAAGCCAGTGAGTTAAATCACATTTGTGAAGGTTGCACAGATTGATTTACATAGAGAGCAAACGTGCCTCCTGAATTCAAAGTAACCATAATCCCACTCTCTGTGTGCGTGGAACATGAGGACGTCGAGCGCTCAAATGACCAGCCCTCATAATTATTGATTATTAAACCAATTTAAGTTTCGTCAATGTGACGGGAATGTCAGACTGCAGAAAATTCCTTGTAGATGAAAAAAAAGCCCCATCTGTATTAAATATTAGTTTAGTGCCACGTCAAAACCAAAGATGAGCTCTGGGTTTGACACTTATCATGTGGCATCCCTCTTGCATCATGGTTATATGAAAATCAGGGGGTTTTGGGTACAGAAATACACATGGTTACTACATTAACTATAATTCCTCACATCCAAACATTATTTGTTAACGGCAAATGGGATGCAGTTCAGTTAACTGGCAGCGGACTTTGACTTTTTCAAAGCTTCATTTATGAAAGTACTAGTGCATTAAATCTAATCAGTAACCTTTCCATGTTTCTACAAGTGGTTTAACTGCAAGGCAATTTGTGTGTGGTGGAGAAAAATAAGTCAAATAAATGAGTGCTTTCTTATATTTCAGCATACACAAGGTCACAGGTTCGAGTGTGCTGTTGTTTTGGTGTGTGTCGCTGCTTCTCCCCAGGCTTTGACTCACCTTTCACTCACGGGTGAGCATGAGGCCAGACTTCACTGAACACAAGCAGGAAGCGTGACTAATTACCCACAGGAAGAAGCAATGCTGCAATCGCTGCTCTTCCAAATGCAATACATTCTCACTGATATCCACTTATGGGATGTCAAGTCAGACTGATACTGGAACACGAGTGTGTGCTGACTCACCCGGACCCCGTCCTCTGCTTTTCCACAGTCATCCTGCATTAACAAAGGATGGCTTGTACAGTTTATTCATTTATTTGTTAAATACAGAGAAAGCCTTTTATCCTATTGGCATTTTTGATGCCAGATAATGATAATGTTAATGTGATGCAAACCTAGGCAGCTCCCTTCTTAGTTCGCAACAGCAAATGGACCTTATAAGTGACTTATTTGGAATGCTCTACAGATCACATGAAATCATGTGAAGCACAAGGAGGCATGACTCAAAATTGATTGAAAAGCCCCATCTGTATCGAATATCAGTTTAGCATCACATCAAATCCAAAGACGAGCTTAAACATAAGCATAAATACACATGGTAACTACTTTACATTACCGATAATACCGATTCCTAACGTTATTGGTTTATGATATCAGGGCAGATGGGATGCATTTCAGTTACGCAACAGCCTTCTAAGTTCGCAACAGCAATGGGACCTTATAAGTGACTAGACGCGACTGAAAATTGATTCCAATTCAGTTTGACAAAAGTATGTTGCTTAAAGGAGTAGTTCACTTTTGCTGATAATTCACTCACCCCCATTTCATCCAAGATGTCCACGTCTTTCTTTCTTCAGTTGAAAAGAAATTAAGGTTTTTGATAAACATTCCAGGATTTTCTCCATATAATGGACTTCAATGGGAACCAAACGGTTTATGGTCCAAATGAGAGTTTCAGTGCAGCTTCAAAGGGCTTTAAACGATTCCAGGCGATGAATAAGGGTCTTATCAAGCGAAACAATCGGTCATTTAAAAAAAATAATAATAAAAAAGTTTAAGTTTTATAAGCACAAATGCTCGCCTTGCTCTGTTCTATGATGCACATTCGTGACTCTCCTGTTCAAACTTGTTTCTCGAATGACTCGAAGGGTCCTAGATAAGACCCTTATTCATTGTCTGGTGTCGTTTAAAGCCCTTTGAAGCTGCACTGAAACTCTCATTTGGACCTTGAACCGTTTGGTTCCCAATGAAGTCCATTATATGGAGAGAATCCTGGAATGTGTTCATCAAAAACCTTAATTTCTTTTCGACTGAAGAAAGAAAGACGTGGACATCTTGGATGACACGGGGGTGAGTAAATTATCAGCAAAAGTTTTTTTTTTAAAAGTGAACTACTTTCACTGTGATGCAAAGCTGAATTTTCAGCATCATTACTCCAGTCTTCAGTGCCATTTTTGATACATTTCTTGCATCCTAATTTATTAAAACTAGGCAGCACAATGTTCCATCCTACTTTTTGACCTTTAAAAACAGCTTCATGTTGGCAGTGTTCCCATGAAATCTTAAATGTTGTCTAGGTAGGCAGCTCACTCGTATTTGGAACATAGCTAATGTCCCTACCCCGTCCTCCTTCACATCAGTCGCTAGTTGCAGTCTAGCTGGTGCTCAGTAACGAGTTGATGGAGGCTAATTACACGTTTGCTATTTACTTTTCTAAACTGGGTAATTTATTTAGTGAAGGTGGCTCTTACAGGTCTACTGCTAATTATAGAGACATGCTGAGAGACAGGAATAGCTTTGTGTCGCTAAGAGACAAAGGGGTTGCTAGAAGGGCTGAGATGCTGTTTCTTAGGCCAGATCCAGCAAAGCTACACACACATATGCAGATGAATAGTGTTTAGTCAGATAAAATGGTGAGTTTAGATGTCTCACACCCCAAAGTTTTGAGTAGCACTTACAATTAACTGTGTACAAATGCAGTGCCAATGTGTTGTTTACTTTCTATGCATTCATAATGCATTATGATACACCTTAATACATTATATATGTTACCTTGTTACCCTAAATGCTCGTAACCACAGTTATGAGATACTTATTGATTAGTAATTTGACTTCTAAAGAGTATACTCAACACCACATTTGAGTGTTAAAATGTGTACTCTTTGCTTGCAGCTACATTTATTCATGACCAGATATACCTGCTTACAATGTCTCCTTAATGCATTATGAATATATGTAATGCATTATATATAGGCTACATGCATCATAGAAAGTGTTGCTGCATCTCAGTGCTGTATTCCACCTTGAGACGACAGAATTTTTTAAAGGTTTAGATGGTTAAGCTCTATTTCACACCAGATCCCAATGGATATATTTTATTTTTCTAACATAGTTCTCATTATTCCTTTCTGCTGGTTGGAATGTGCTTACTAATTAGATGACAGATATTTCTCTGGAAGCGCTGCCTGTTTTAGCAATGTTTTGATTACTAAAGGCAGGCCGAGGGAGATTCCTCTCTTCAACAACATTGTACAGTGGGATGAAGCATGACCACGTTGTAGGTCATAAAAAGAAATATCTCGCTGTGTTTATTATGATTTCTTGTGGTGAATGTTTGAATGGTGGAGAGCTGTCACTCAAACTCAGCCAAGGTTTTGACTTGCGACCTAAAATCTGGTCCTCATTGGCCTTCGTTATGGTCAAGATCCGCCACTTAGGCAGGAAGAGTTTGATTTGCCATATAAAGCGACCAGCCACTGTTAACGTTTTTGTACATGACTCTTGAAGTTGCGTAGAACCAGCTCATCACATTTGGCCAAATCAACTTTTGTCATTTGTGTGAGCAATATTCAGTCTGTAGACTGTAGATAGCCAAGGAACATTGTGTCCTTCACTGTTTGTGCTCTAGAAATGCAGAACTCCCTTCAGCTTCCTGTAACTCCTGAAAGTCACTTGAAGAATCCGGCTTATGCACTTTCTTCCCACATGTTTCTATCCCCAGTTTGTTGTTTTCATCTCTGTATGTTTCTGTCCCTTCTTCTTGCTTTCACTCTCTTCACTTCAGCTGATTGACAGCTGCAAGAGAATTTAAGAGACTGGCTCCCCTGCCGTGAGGTCCTTCATATCTTCGTTTCAGCTCTCATCAAAACGAGGGCTTCAGAAAGTTTTAAAACTGCACCACAGGATTTTTTTACGCGCGTTACGCGTCTTTGCATTGACTTTGAAATCCCTCGCGGCCAGATGCTGTATTCGCTTTGGTGTGAATGCACCACTCCTGCATAGCGCTGTGTAACTCAAATATGGGCATTTCCTTCCTATCAGTAATCAATCGTGAATGTCCAAAGGGTGATTTAAAGCTAATGACGGAATCTCATTGGCTAATGCTGGTTTCTGCTAACGTGATTCGCTCTGACGCATCACGTGGTGTACTCTGCCAATGCCAATTCACTGAGTTACTGCAGTTGTAGGCCTGTCATGTTTTTAAATAATCAGTTTTCATGAGCTTGAAACATTATATATTAATATTACTAAGGGCCTGGGCATTTATTCTGTTTTTGAGCAATGTTTTCCAATTGTATTAAATTCCCTACTTAAATCTTAAAATGCCTTTTTCTCAAAATGAGTTTTTTTTTTTGTCATTTTTCCAGGAGAAACTTCTCAGCCTATGTAGCACATAGACTACACCAAACTTTCCAGTTATACACTTTGCAGTATTCTGAAGATATTTTCAGAGGGATTTGTTAATAAATCATTCCAATTTTTAAGGGTATGGACAGCATATTTTGATTTCCTAGGTAATGAAAGCATATATGAAATCCCTCTTTTGAAACCCTGAAATTATCTTGAGTGTAAACAAAATGAAAAAAGAATTTTGCACATGGCTTTATCATATGTTAAAGGGGTCATGAACTGGCTTTTTAAATTTTATTATATTGTTGTCTGAGGTCAACGTATGACGTTCGCTTGGTTTTTGCATTCAAAAGCATCAAAATGAATAAGTAATAGGCTATTTTCTACCCTAGTTTTGAGCCTAGCTCAAAAACGCTCTGTTTTTATGGGCGTCCGGTTTGTCATCACGAGGTAGGCCTATGTTATTTAGCCATGCGTGTAATGCACGAATAGGTGGGCGGGGCTAAACCGGCCGTGTTGAAGTAGGCGTTGATCTTGTTCTGCGGGGGTGGTGTTTTATCCTCTTTGTCGTCATAGTTCCCCACTTTGAAAAGTGAGGTGTTTGCTGAGCCTGGTGTCAATAAAAGCTTTTATTTGACTAACAAGGACGTTTTCAGTTCTGAAACTTACAGGATATTCTTATAATATGATGACCTCTTAGATGGCATAAGCTCAAGGAAAATTTGATTTCTCAGTTCATCACCCCTTTAATAAAAATAACCGAAAATTGAATGAGATAATGCCCAATTTCCATAAGTAAACACACAAATTTCAAAAACTTGTTATACATTTTTTTATATACTTGTGTAAGTAATCAACTTAGAAAGTTTCATGGTGATATCTATTATTTAAAAATCTTACCCTGTTCACCATGCAGTGCTCAAAGGAGAAGAGTTTGGCTGTAGCTGTGAGTGTTTGTGGACCTTTAATGAAGTGACCATGGGGTTGACAGGTGCTATTATTGGGAACATTAGGTGAGATGAAGGGCTACTGGCTCCCTTGGACAAGATAATGATGTTTGTACTGGAAAGAAGAAAACCAGGAACTGTTTAAAGTTGCTTTGAGGAGAAAGTGAACAAGGTTTGGCATAGTGATATCTTCCAGATGTGTGCAATGGCTTAGTTTGGTTCATGCTGTAGATATCTCAAAGTGTCAACATAGACAACCATTTTGCATATACCACTTGAAATCGTTGTCAGGCAGAATGTTTGTAGTATATTCCAACATAGGCTCAAAACTGCTTTCCTCAAGCACCCGTTCACAATGAATTACCTCAAAAGGGAACCTTTCATTGTCGATTATGAACAACAAAGGGACGTTTTACCATTATGTAACCTTGTTTCGCACGCATCATCATCGTCCATTGATTTCTTTTTTACGGTATTCAACACTCAGGAGGATACTCTGCGTAGATGCTTTAATTACTAAACGCTGGAGCAGGGAATTCTCTGTTGTCTGTGCACTTTAGTATGTCAGCTGCTCTATGGGGATTCTCAAGGGAAACTAGACTAAATGATTCTCCGTGCCGCTCATGAAGATTCTGATAAACAAACCCTCAAACAAACACAATTAACTCAATTGGCGGCTACTGACACAGATTAACTCAGGTCACTTAATGAACCTGGTTGTCTGTTGTGTGGGTCTTCTGTCAAGAGCCCATAAATGGCAAACCTGTTATCTTCCTCCATCTGATATACAATTAGGAGGAACATTTTGCCTGTGTATTTTCTTAAATTATGAAATTTCATCAATTGGCCTATGAGAATGTGGCCTGAAAGAGTGGGTAGGGCTCACACCTTATTAATTTCACCATCCCCTACACTATGAGGTCTCAACACAAAGAGCATCTCCAAATGTCAGCTGTGTGCCAAGTCAACAATGATAATGTCATGCCATGTGAGAGGAAGGGACATTAGTTGTCTCGCTGGGTTTGAGTGTGTGTGGGTGTCCTGGCTGAGAGGAGCATTTAGGAGGCCTATCTTTCAATGGGACGAGGAGCAGCCAAGGGCCAGCGAGCACACAGGAAACTAGTACTGACAGCCCAACTTCCTGTCAGAGCACACAGTGGTGTCTCATCCTTGCAGAAACGACAAAGGCTCTCGCCCTTCTCCGCCGAGAGTTTCGTCTGAGAGTGATGTTTGATTTATACGTACACAACTGTACACACAATAAAACCCTAGTCCCCATCCTCTTCCAATCTCGATCCAAATGAGAGAATCACAGCCATATGTCAGCAGTCCTTTCCTCCCCTTCATGTGGCGGAACGCCGTGCCTCAGTATGAATGGAAAACTACCATGAAATCAATGGAGAAACTGCATAAAACTCATGTGTCACACAGACTGACGGCTGGTGTGTTATGGGTAAACAGCGGTGAGCTGTGTTTGCTGCCGCCTCAGCCCTGATTCAGCAAAGTCTTGTTCGTCGCTCAGTTACAATGTCATAAGATGATTCCCTTTCCTCGAGGTGTCTCTCTATCCCTGAGTACTGCAAATGCATTCTGTACGCTCTCTCTTTCTCTCTCTCTGCAGCCTGACCTTTATTCGAATTCTGTGCAAATTATGTGATTTAAAATCCATTTCCAAACCTAAATGATTTTTTTTTCTGTCAGATATTAAAATAAATTCACAACCAATTTGTCTATAATGAAAGTCAATGGGGTGCAATGACTCCATTGACTTTGATACTTCATATGAAAACATTTTTAAAGTTTTTGAGTGGTAGTTTAACTTGTCTCGCACTGTTGTGCGTTGTGTATTAGTAATTAACAACATGTACTTACTGTATAATTAGGGTTAAGGTTTGGTTTAGTCTTAGTTGCTTGTAATTATGCATAATTGTCTGTTATTTCTACACTAAGTACATGTAATGTATTTAACAAGGACACTAAAATAAAGTGTAACTGCTTCTTTTGACTTACCAACCACTTAGAGCACCATAGGAATGACATAAAAGCTCTAATACCATATAGACCAGCCACTCAGAAAACCCAGTTTTACTCAAGCAAGCGCAATCACATTTTCTTGAGAATATGTAAAATTGTAGTCTGATTTTACACCGTATGCATTGTAAACCTGCTGTTTAACAACTTCTTCATTTTGTTTTAGCTCTATCCCTTTTCCTTGATATTGTTTTTAGTTATTTGAACAAATTCCTCTAATAAGATATATAAAGGTTTACAGTCCCATACAGTCAAATAATTCAGTTTACAGCATTGCGCAACAGCCCTTAAGTGTTTCAGAGCCGTTAAATATTCCATATGCTTACAGAGCCCCTAATTTTTTTTAAATGATACATTTGCATTCCTTTTCCACTCAGTCCCGTGATTCATAAGCTAAAAGCATTTAAATAAACACCAAATACGGTCTCTGGATCATCCACAAGGCATTGAACTCACAGACCCCTCTTGCTTAAATGCATGACAGCCTTTCCCAGCAGCTGACTCCCCCTATTGGCTGAGTACTGTAACTGCAGGCTTCCAGTACCTGCGCAGTTATAGGCACTGCAGACTGTAGAGAGAGCCGAACGCTGCTGTTTATCAGCGGGACACTGAGGACGGGGACAACCTGGGCTCAGATACTCTTAAGAGGTACACACACTTCACTTGAGCTTAACTCTGCCAGGCTGAAACAACAGGGACTGTTGACTGCTTCTTAGAGTCAGGGACAAAGCCTGGGGATTTGTGTTTTTGTTTGATGGATGTGTGTGTCTGGACGCATGTATGTGTGCACTGGCACACAACCTACTTGCGAGTGGAGGAGGCTGCACTCATGAATGACGGCTGTATGAGTGTGTGTGTGTGTCCGTTTAATGCTGCGTGAATGCTGAGGGTGGCATAGTTGGGTTTTACAGCGGAGTGATGCATTAAGCAAACAAGCACTTGCTCATTAATAGAGACAAAACCACAGTGTCAGAGCTGTTGGGATGAATTGAAAATAATGGGTCGCGGGAAATGAAACCGTGACGCATGATAAATAGCTGTGAGTGAAGTCGAGGGGTGCTTGGGCACTAGATTAATGCTGTTCAGATGGGATCCAGCATACATCTGGGGACTGGAGAGCACTGACTGACTGACTTTTGGACGTGTTTGTGTTCATGTGCGAGCTTCTGCCGGTCTCACAGTGGGAAACATCAGCAAGTTCTCCCCCTGAAATAACGGGACGGGAAACTGTTTAACCTTGGCTCGATGCACTTCCCTCCATGAAACTATCAGATTGAAAGACTGCTTTACAACCAGTTTCCTTCTGCCATAACAGTCGCTTATTTACAGCTGCAGACCGGCCCATATCCCCCTCCCTTGTGCCTGAGTGTTAATGGCAGCATTGATTAAAGCATTTACAGTGTGCTGCTGGTTATCATGTGCATAGGAGATTCCAGCTTCTCCTCGATTTATTGTACTTTGCCTATGCTGATAAAACTGTTAATGGTGGTTTTCAATCTGTTTCGAAGAAAGTAAATGACTGTGGTAATGGTCCTCTCTGGGAGATTTCATCTGTATCCACTTCTGTCCTCATTAATAGGACGCAGGGAGATTCCTTAAGTCTTATTTTAAATTAGAACCTCCTCTTACTGTACCTGTCAGCTTTTTATTTTTGATTTATAAAAGCTGAAGTGTGCCATTTCTTTGACGTTAAAATATATGCTCTCTTATCCCAGCTTAATATACAGAGACAACTGTGAGTAAACCAATTTCCCCGGAGAGTGAAAACACTGTCTCTGTGGTGTTTTTAAAACATTGCGTTGTTTGTTTTGCATCCTGACCAGTTCTGCACGGCAACATTAGCTCAGCCAATAGCGTTTGGGGAATGGCTGTTTGTCTGGCCAATGGTAGGAGTTTTGGGAAACCTGTTTGAGAACAGGTGGCTTAGAATTTAAGGTGGCTTATTTTCACATGTATAATTTTGACAGATACTAGCATCATTTCAACCCTAGGTTATGAACGCCAGCTTTAATAGTCCCAAAGCTACACTATATAGAGTGAAGGGTTTTAGGGGAAAAAGGTAGCCTGGATGCCAGCCCGAACCCCGCCCACAACATTTTTTGGTCAGGAAGTTCGGTCTGGACTCGATCCATTGAGGAGTAATTTTGATCAGTCAAAAAATGATCTGGGAAATCAAATTGCCAGGGCGGGCTTTATACGATGATGGACAGATGATCTGCAGGGACGTAATCATCACGTTATCAAAGAGCGCTTAACTTGTTTCCCTCAAAGATGACTGGAGCTGGAGAATTGAGATGTATAGATTCTACTGTCGCGTCAGTTGTAAAATAAATCAACAGCGCATTCATTTTAATAGACGAATAGAAAACTGCAATCAAGGCATTTGTCGATCGGAAAGATATTTTTGCCGTCCTTCCTACTTGATTCGGCAAAATTGTAACTTCGCTGGCTCTGACGGTCGCTAAGAAGACGGGACGTAATGAAAAGCCTGTGGTCGTTGTGATTTCTCCTTTGGTCGCACTCATGGAGGACCAAGTAAAAGAAGCAACACTCGTTATTTTACTTCTAAAATAAGTAAGTTTCGTAGTTAACTGTGCTATGCAAAGTAGTTGACTGTGTTGCTCTGATTGGTTGTAGGTCTACCGATTATCCAATTGAGTGCAGAGGTTTTTTTTTCCTGGTTCGGTTAAGACACGCCTCATAATCAATGCCCTATGGAGCAGTTTCAGACTCAGATTCTGACTAGAATTTGAGTATGACGAAGTCAGGCTAGGAAAAAGGGAAAAGTGTTGAACAGTTTTGTTCAGTTCCGGTTGGGCAATGCAGCCCAATCCTGCTCGTGGAGATCCTCACTACCTGTAGAGTTCAGTTCTAACCCTGTTTCAACACACATGTCTGTATTTGGGTCAATGACGTGACGCTTGCTTTTTCTGTCCGACTGAATTTTTTACCAATTAATAAACATTAAAATTAATAAATTTATAACATGTATGTCTACCACTTCCCTTATACATATGCCCACTCTTATTTCTTTAAAAATAATTGGTTTATTGGCATTTTCTGCCATCTGAAGTGTGAAAACATCATGTGGGGCGACCGTCCGGCCTTGAAATCTGTTTGGACAACTGGTTTTAAATCAAACTAAAATAATTTAAATATAATCCTTACCCTATTTGGCATAATTTTAAACTTGTTTTCCATTGATTGACAAAGTTATGAAACATTTGTACACACATTTCAATCATAACAAACAAACAAATCTTGTCCGAAGATGTTCATTGTCTGAAATATCATCTGGGGCGACCATCACGAAAATACAAATAAGGGACTTATATTTTGATAATCATCTCAAAGAGGATGTTGCATCAGCCAGCCTCATGGTGAGGGTCCCACAGAGACAACTAGCAGGTGAGTAGTCACTCTCATTTTTACAAACAAATCCTCTTTAAGACTGCTGCAGTGTATACGTCACATTTTGATATCATGTGGGGCGACCAACCTAAAACTGTAAATTATAAGTTTTACACGCAAATCTTTATTTTTAAATTTTTAAATTGTAAATTTGTCAGTGATATTTGGTTAGAAGAAGCTAGCTTGGGTTCTATAGCTAAGCATTAGGCTGTTATACTTGATTAAACTTGAAAATATCATGTGGGGCGACCAAGCATCATGTGGGGTGACCGCCACTGATTGCTTAAATGATAGAAAACACATATTATGTATTTGTAGTTTCTGTATGCAAATGTTTTCATTCATTTTATGCATTTAGTTGTTTTAAATAACTTTCTACATTTCACCACATATTTTTTCTAAATTTCAATAATTTCCATCCTACTTCAGAGAGGACTAAGCTTACTTCTTTTTGATTATTATGTTTTTTATCAGAGAAATGTGTGAATATTAAGCATTCATTCTACTTTTTCCTTCTTTTTTCTAACTCTGTGTATGTTTAAATATACTTTTTTTCTAGATGGCCCCACTAACAAGCAAAGAAAAGACTGCTTGCTACAGGCAGCAGAAAATGCTGTTCAATGTGTCTGCAGAATGCTGCTATGTTCAATTGTTAAATGAAAATAGTAATGAAAATGCAAACACTGTATGTTTAAGTGATTAATGAAATGAAAAGGAAAAAGGAAAATGCTGTTCAATGTTATGTCCAAGCGTTTAGTGCATTAGTATTGATAGTATTTTAATATGATGGTTATGTGTCAAATGAAATAGTGAGGAAACTGTTAATGTTATGAAATGTGTCAAATGAAATGGATATGCTGATTCTTCATACAATTTCATTAAATATGCTGATTCTTCATAAAATTTCATTAAATGTGTTTTAAATATCAAAATCATTGAATAGTCTTAATTTCCTGCTGTTTTTCATCATGTGGGGCGACCAATTGTCATGTGGGGTAACCAACCATATTCAATTCTGCAGTAAATTCAAAAAATTACGTCTGTCCATTTTGGTTGGAATATAATTCACTGGTATAACATCAATAAGTGGATACTATATGTACGCATTTTAAATCAGTTTTATGGATTATATGAGTAAAAAAAATATGTAATTGCTTTATGAGGGTGACACTGCCATTATAGATATAAATGTATTTAACATCATTTGGAATAAATGAAAGGACTCATGAGTATATCTTTCTTAAACAGTTCAATTAATTAATGATACTTCTTAAAATATAACTTATGTAAAGGAAATCTATTAATTTTAAGATAAATTACGGTCGCCCCAAATGACTTTTTTAAGGTCATTGCCCTATTCATTTGAGTTTAAAAGCACTAAAATATCTTTGTTTGAAGTTTTCACACACATGCATGTGTAGACTACACTCCAAATGTTTAGAAAATAGACAAATATATTATTATTTCAAGTATTTTAAAAATGGGCCTCTCAAAGGCCTTATACGTCATTGACCCATTTACTGTATCAAGTGCTCCTAAAGATATCAATAAGCTGGATCAGTTGTGTTTGATCAGGGTTGGAGCTGAATTACTATTAGAATCAATAGAACAATTAGATATCCAGGGCTCGGTTGCACCAGCTGTGCGTAAGTTACAACTTAGCCTGGTTTTGACATAAATTTACCAAAAATAAAGTAAAGCTACAAAAAAAAAATGCTCCCGCTTTTTCTCTATCTCGTTTTGTTCTCTCATCTTGCTTTCTCATACCATGTCTCTCTCTGCTTTCTTTGTTGATCTTTGGGCGCTGGAGGCTATAAGAGGATGACAGAATTTGTTTCCTTCCTTTCAAAGGTCCAGATGGACAATTTCTGCCATTCGAGCCCATGAACAACTGTGGCACTGTGGCACCCCTAATTCTCTCTGCCCTCCGGAAGGCAGAGAAAATGGGAACGGAGTAGTGCAATCAGGGATTCTCTCTTATACTCCCCTTTTTTCTGACCTTTCAACCACTGCATCAATTTACCTCACCAACTCAGGTTAAGCCACAGATATCTGTCTTCCTCCTACATCCTGGACCACTAGGATGAACTAAAACGCCAATATTGATGCCAAACCAAAGCAGAAATCACCTGGCTTACTACTGTAGATGCTGCGTAAATGTGTAAATTCTTTGCTGTTTTCTCTGGCATGACTAGAGGTGTTGGCATGTGCGGTAGTGTAGCTCTTTGTTTACTCAACTCTCGGAGGTGACTGTGGTTTGGAGTGGTGCGCTTTTGCATTGTGTTGTGTGTAAGTAGGATGGTGAGTAAAGTGTTCTTCATCACCCTGTTCTCGTTAATGACTCCTCTTCATATGCTGAAACCACAACAGACGAAACCTTTGAACTGTGGCATCTTTGAGTGGAATGCTCCCTTTTTGCCTGGCAAAGACAGAAATGTATAATTGGTTACTGTGTTTGAGGTGGCGAGAGAGTGTGGCTGATGTTTTTTTTTAAATTTCGTGAGGCATTATTGAAACGTGAATCTATGTGAATGAAAATTCCTTTGAAATTTTACTGGGTTCGTGGGAGTAAATGACTTTTACCACTTGAAATAGCTTTTAGTGCGTCATTCATAACTTAAACGTGAAGCATGGTGCAGATTATGGGGGTGTGGGGAGGTCTGACTACCCAAATTAAGGCTCAAACTGTCTAAAGGAAGCCAAAACAAAAGGTTTATAGCAACAGTTGGATGTTTGACCATTTTCTACTCGGAACAAAATCAAATGGCACTTTGAAAAAACAGATACAGCTTGGTTGAGCTGAACAAGTTTAACCTATTTGATAGTCACTGTATAATTCACATACTGACATGAAACATAGCAAACAAAAGCTCCATACAGGCAACTCTATTAGTGAGAGGATGTGAGCTCTAAGAGTGTACCTTGCCACTGGAGTGCTTTCACTTAGGTAGGAAATGGAAAACCGCTTGCCTTTTGTGCAATGATATGTAATCCTAAGATCACAACGAATGAGCAGAGCTGTAAGATTTGCGACATGAGTATTTTTAGGGGGCCTAGAACTGACCCAAGGAACTTTTAGACATATTTCTGAGTCACTAGGGGGTTGCATTTGCTCGAACAGACCGGGTATATTAAGCAATAAATAAGGACTTTCTATTTAGTGTTCCCTGTATGCTGTTTTAACTTTTTTTTTTTTGCTGTTTCACTACTGGCACTTTTCTAAAACTGTCATGTAAAAACGTTTATGAACCAGGACTTAATTTAAAAGACTTTAATGATGGTTTTTGAGCTCAAGATGCGACGACACCAGCCTTTAGAGAAGCTAATTTGTTGTAAGTAGCTACCCGTTATCTGTGTAATCCACATCTGATTAAACAGATCAGCTGTGTCACAGTGTCATGCTAGGGCTGGATTTTATCTAGTAGAAAATCCAGATAAGCTCTTACAAATGCTGAAGCCTCATTGGTAGTTTTGATTCATTTGAACTCAACTTGTCCATAATAAAGATGGTTGTGTTTTTCTCTTTCTCTATCTCTCATAGTATGTGGTTCAGGTCAGTGTTGAGAGAATCTTCCATCAGTCAAACCACAAACACGTTTTACCTGCTTTGGTCCTCTTGGATATAAGTCTTCATTAATCTGTATTTTCTGTCTATGAGGGGATTCATCCATCTTCTGTTAATTAACAAAAATAATTCTTATTCCCTATAGATCTACACTGATTGGGCGAACCATTATCTGGCCAAGTCCGGTTGTCCGCGGCTTATTAAGGACTTGACTCAGGACATACCCGATGGAGTTCTGCTGGCAGAAATCATCCAAATAATAGGTGAGTGCATGCACACACAGACACACACACACACACACGGTGCAGGCTAATAAATCTTCACAGTTCATTTGAGTGATACAATTATTTGTGTAAAACATAACTTCTTACAGCGCAAGTTATTCTGCTCACGTTAAACTGGATTAGAAGCCGTAGAAAATCAGCAACATGAGAATTGAATTGTATTTCTGCACTATTAAAGCATGTGTCTCCCATGTGTTCACTTTAGTGAGCCCAGAGTGGTTTGCGTTGTGTGCATGTGTCAGTCTGTCTTTTTTTATTTTTCCTTCTTTCTTCGCCATCCCATTTTCCCCTCCTCTGGGCTGTCCTGAAGCGTTATTATGAACCTCCAGCATACAATGGCAGATCTTATGTCACAAACTCGCAACCAACAGCTGATGAATTAACAGCCGTTCATTTTCTCAGCATTTTCTCCCACACTGCAGGCATACATATGCCCATTCAATCACAAATTCTCACAAACTGCAAAGGCAAAGTTTCTTGCCTCATGACGGTGACCTGTGGATGGAAAGGCCAGAGGTTATGGTATGCTTTTTTTGTTGTGCTGCAGAGGTTTAACCCAGCAATATCTCTTTTGCAGCTAATGAAAAGGTAGAAGATATTAACATCTGCCCCAAGACTCACTCTCAAATGGTAAGTGCCTTTTTTCATCTATAATGCTTTAAAATACATTGCTTCATTGGTTAAATTAGTCAATTTGTGGTTATGCAATGTAAATAGAGTAATAGCATGATGATTGTTCTCCCCATCATTGGTTTTCGTTTTATACAAGGACATTTTAAAGTTTTTTACATTAGCAGCTATAACTATAGCTAAAATTGAAAATACTTAAACATAAATTGTATACGAATAAGTTTAAACAATTAAATTAAATGAAACTGATAGTAAAGCAAACAATTGTCCAATATTACATGCAAACTTCTGTAGGCTAGAATGCTTTTCATGATGTTGGTTGAGAGAATGCTTGTTTAAAAATGTTTAAGTCTTCATGTAATTCACATACTTTTCTATTATGTTATTATATAGTTCATAACTATTATAACATAACTATTATATATATATATATATATATATATATATATACAGACATTTTTGTCACAATAGTATTATATAGCTATTTTGTCATTGCATTTCTATGTTAAACATGTCACTATAAAATAAACTAGTCTCATAAAATTGCTTCTGTCACAAAATCTTGGTCAACCAAATGATAATGTTTATGCCAAGGATTTTGCAAACTAATGATTCTTTGTTGTAATACATGTAAGTAAGATCCTCTATGCTTATGTTGTTTCTGCTGTGGCACATTGCAGTGATTAAACTCTTGCTAAGCTGTAATACAGTAAAGGCTTTAGTGGCCTCACAGGTCTTTTCTGCAGTAGAATGGACCGACCGGGCACTGGGCTATAACTCTCTGCATGTCAATGAGTGTAGCAGAGAATGCTAGGATAGTTGCTGTGGACATTTCTTTACAACTCCCATGTAGGTATGCTTGTCAGATTGGAAGAGCACAAAGACTGCTGTAAAATATTTAGTTTTAAAGTTCAAGGTTGAGTGTTTTGGGGGGTTGTTGGAGGTTTCATTCAATGGCCATTGATCTTGCACCTGAGGCCAGCATGTGTGTGCATATGTATGTAGAGGTTTTACACTGAGGAAGCGTGCCTGTTTATAAAACTGTTTACAGGAAGTTGAGGTTATTGAGGAATCTGACATACGCACACTGTATCACAGCCAAGCTTCACAAGAGTAACCTATCAGCACATTGTTGCAGATTACCGGGAGACTTGTCTGTGATTGCTAAGGTTTTTGTCAGTGTTTGATTGATAGGAACAGGTTATTGTGCTAAAACAGCGTGCCTTGTTGATAAATGAGATGCCGGTGTACAGGGTTCTTAACTTGCTTAAAGGAGAAATGAATGATGAAAATGAACATGTTGTTTTTGTCTATGCAGTTAAAGTCAATTTGGCCATATGTCAGTAGCATCAAACCTCATTGGTGCTTTTCACAATGTTAAAGGAGAACTCCGGTCAATTTTAACATTGAGCTCATTTTTTTTGTACATTTGGAGTGCTGTCAGTACAGAAAAAACAAAAATCGGTGTTGCCTACTCAGTGTTATCCTCTTTTTAAAATTCACACCCTGTTGACTTCAATGTAGGGCTGCACGATTAATCGCACGATGTTGTTATGCGCATCTAATCAGTAAAGCCGGTTCCTTGATTAGTAGTAAATCACCTTCACCTGCTTTCAGATGGAGCGGCATTTACTACAACGAGCCGTAGATCACTGACAAGCTGAGCCAAATCACATTAAATATCGTTGCCGATTTGTCCTCGATTTTAACTCGATTTGGCTCAGCTTGTCAGTGATCTACGGCTCGTTGTAGTAAATGCCGCTCCATCTGAAAGCAGGTGAAGGTGATTTACTACTAATCAAGGAACCGGCTTTACTGATTAGATGCGCATAACAACATCGTGCGATTAATCGTGCAGCCCTACTTCAATGGGGCATATTTTAAACCTGCTTTTAGCCTCTTAACATCCTTGATTTGTCATTACGAGTGTACAGCCATGTGAGTGGTGTTATTAAGAGTGACCATGGTCAATCTGACTGCAGTAGATGTGAAAGATATTAATAAAAATGATGTTAATTCAGCCAGCTCACATACCTGTATTTACTTCCTGTTTTCAGTCGAAGTCCACAGTAATCGATTGACGAGTTTGTGCGCGCGATCATTGCTTACTAAGCAACAGCTGTCAGCCGATAACGGTGTTGTGTGTTGGTCTGTTGTGTGTTGTTGTGTGTTGTTGTGTGTGAGTATATCAGCTCAAATGGATAGTTCATCCGAATCAGATGTTGAACATCATTTAGTTACCAATGATCGTGCGTGTGAACTCGATAATCGACTACTGTGGACTTCGACGGGAAACAGGAAATAAATACAGTTACCCACTGTCTTTTGGGTTGCTTTGTTGGGGACACTTAATATTCAACAATATTATTGATCTTCCTACATTGACCCCATTATATGAGAACTGAACTGAGCTGGACGATAACATCACTGTTTTCTCCAGAGTGACTATAAAATTAACTAAATCAATAACTTTTTTGATAACATCAGCTGGACTATGACACTATTTTGTTCAGCGTGGTTGAACGTCAAATTTGCGACAATATGATTTAGGGAAAAAGTTGTGACTAGCTAGTTGATTTCTTCAAGGATGCGCTGTTTTATGGTATATGCAGCGAGTATACTAGCATTTTTTGCTGGTTGACCATCAAAAATCCATGCTGGTTTAAGATGGTCTTCTCTGGGAGTTGTGTAGGACGGGGTCATTTATACGTGTTAAATGAGAGGATAAGAAATATCCTGCCCTCAGCCTGGTTAATGCGTTCAGAAATAAGTCAGGAAGCTAATCTATTGTGCCCCTTTTCCTGTATTTGTTACTGTGTGGCAGTTAATATTAAACTGTAAATCCTGTCAAGCCTCATCGCTCAGGGAGTCGGCAATCTGCCATTGAGGAATAATCAATTATAACTATCATTCAGAAAGGAAATTCCTTATCGATTAGGATTAGATAGCCCTCCATGCATTTTCCGCTGTGAACCAATAAAACTTTACAACTTTGGCATTAGAAAAAAAAACCCCCCGCTTGTTCATGTCCATTAAAAGCACCTGTTAAAAGTGACTCAGCTTCAGTTAAATGAGTGTACTGTTGGGTGCTTTCCCAGGCAATGAAGATGGTCGCTAAATTACATGTGTAATAAACTCTCTCTCATTGATCTGATTGGTCTCTCGGGGCTTAATTAAACTGGCATGAACAGAGGCAGATAAATCGCCGCCTACAGGCTGTCTGTTCACTGACCCTTATGGAAACGTTTGTTTTTTGAACCGCAATTGCCCAAGAAGCTAAAAAGGTAGGACCCACTTTTCCCATAAGGAATGGCTACGATCCCAAGGCTGGTATTCGTATTAGTCTGGAATTCTGAACATGTTGGTAAACCAAATGAGCCCTCTCTGCCATTCGCAGCATAGTCAGTGAGAGACAGCTATTTCAGGAGGTTATGCATTAGAATGGGAGTTTCCCAGTACACACGCTTGTCACATTAGCTTGGCTTTTTTAGCAGATTCAGAGATTGCAACATTTGAAGCCATCTCCGAAGCATGGACACAAATTATTTTGCACAAACAGATCCCGAAGGCAACATATTGGAATATTCAAAATTTAAAATGTAATTTGCAGTTTGCAATCTCATTCAGTATAAACATTAAGATCACTATTGGCTTAGTGGATGTTTTGTGGCTGACGGCTGCTTCATCAAATCCCTGTTTGCACCTCTTTCCTCTCCTATCAGCCATTGGTGGGACAAATTCAGTCTGACAGTGTTGTCTCGTCACTAAAACTGGAAACCACAGGAACTTTGCATGCAGTGCTTTTGAACACAACCAGATGCCCTCCAGCTCTGAAAAAGGCAGAAAGAAATCCAAACAGTGCCATAAAAAGCCATTCAACTGAAAGAAAGGTGTTGCAATACTAATGTATATAATTACAAATTCCAATAAACCATATTGCACTTCAAAAGGCTACAGATGACTAGGCACACAATTGGACTGCAATTCTCAGAATGCACCACATAAATTTCATGTCTTTCTATACACGTATGGGTTGCTCTCAGTGTCTCTTGCAGGTTTGATTTTGTGGGCGTCAGGAGAGGCTGACTGATTAGTTACCTCTCCAGGTCTTGTGGGAGGACCAGTGCAGTTAAGTGTGTTAGGGCTTGTAAAGTGGCTGCATCATCTGGGCTCCATCTGTTAGCTGACAGCTGAGAGATTCGCCCCTCGCTGCGGACACACACATCAGCATATCCTTCTGATGGCACACCGCATTCACCTTTATATGATTAATACAGCATCTACCCAACTGGTCGTTAGAGAGACCTCAGATGCTCAGCAGGTTTACCCTTCTGGATGTCAGCTCGTCCACATGTCAGGATCAATGAACCATTGATTGAGGATGGACTTTGGGTTCTTATGGAGTTTGTTTGGTTAGTTTGAAAATGAGTTTGTCAAGAGGGATGGACTGTGCAACTTAATCGAGTTAGTTTGGTTAGTTAATTAGTGAGTTAGTTCCTCGAGAATAAGCTTTGGAACTTCATTGCGTTAGTTTGGTTAGTTAGTACTGTAAGTTAATTCATCAAAAGAATGGGCTTTTGGTGTTGATTTGGTTAGTTTTGGTTGTATGTTAGTTCATCATGAGCATGAATGAATGAATGGCAATGGGTCTTGATTGACTTAGTTTTGTTGCTTAGTGAGTTACAGTAGATCATTGAAAGGATGGACTTTGGGTCTTTGGAAGTTTGTTTTAGAACTGTATTGTGTTAGTTTTGGTTAGTTAGTAAGTTAGTTTATCAAAGTAATGGACTTGTGTTGTTGATTTTGTTCGTTTGGTTAGTGTTATTTCATCGAGAAACATGACATTGGGTCTTGATTGACTTGGTTGGTTATTTACAATTAGTTATTTAGAGAGTGAATTATTAAGATGGTTTTCATTAATTCAGTTTGGTTAGTGAGGCTGGACATTGGGTCTTGATTGAGTTAGTTTGGTTAGTGAATATACTGTAACTAAAGAAGTGTTCTCTGAGCAGATCATGTTTGCATCTAATCGTTCAGCAGACACTTTTTTATTTAAGTAACTCACAAATTAGTATTGTTTTATATTTGAAATGGGTATATATGTCTCTTTTGGTTTTTCTTGTTTAATAGCATACTGTAGTATTATTATTTTTGGACCATTTAAGAAAAAAATAGCTTAAGATGGATTTTTTTTTTCTGCAGACTTTTTTTGTGTCTTACAGGTGGTTGAATATCAGTCATTCAGGTCAACTCTCACTCTCTTTCTCTGCTTAGCCAGCTCAGAGGGGTTGAGGAGTTTGTTAATGACTGAGTGACATTTCTCACCTTGTCCTTTCGTGTGTTTAACGCCACATAGTGACACTCTACGTTCACATTTGATTTGTGACGTTCAGCGTTTGACATTAGGAATGACCTTTCCACTTGGGCTTGTAGACATAACAGAAATTGTTCTGAATTTTTCCTGTCAGAAATGTTTACTGGCACTGGACTGTGATTGTGCTTTGACCTCTGCTGTGCGAGGATCTGTTTTTTGGATTGATGGATTTTCCACTTTTTACTTTTGACAGGGAGACATTTTAGTTATTATAAAGACTTCAATCCGCTTAGAAATTACCTTGAGGTTGGCGGGCCCTGATGTCTTTTTCCTTCCTCAGACATGTTTGACATGCTTTAAAAAAATCTAATTTCCCTGCCCTGTTGTAATCATGTGTTTGAAGACATTTTCACAGTTATGAATAAAGGAAATGATCATTCATTATGGCGACAACAAACATATTTGACAGACATTTTAATGGACCTCCAAATATCCGGTCTCCTATAGTGAAAAACAGAGAGTCCTCTGATTACATCTCATTGAATGCTTTTCTGCTCGGCTACAATAAGCTTAATAATTCTACACTGGGAAACTACACAACCAATCACATGGCAGTTGCTTCAATGCATTTACACAATCTCCTGAACTCCAAACTGAATGTCAGAATGGGAAAGAAAGGTGATTTAAGCAATTTTGAGCGTGGCATGGTTGTTGGCGCCAGACGGGCCGGTCTGAGTATTTAACAATGGACAGTTGAAGACTGGAAAATGTTGCCTGGTCTGATTAGTCTCGATTTCTGTTGAGACATTCAGATGGTAGAGTCAGAATTTGACGTAAACAGAATGAGAACATGGATCCATCATGCCTTGTTCCCACTGTGCAGGCTGGTGGTGGTGGTGTAATGGTGTGGGGGATGTTTTCTTGGCACACTTTAGACCCCTTAGTGCCAATTGGGCATAATTTAAATGCCACGGCCTACCTGAGCATTGTTTCTGATGGATACTTCCAGCAGGATAATGCACCATGTCACAAAGCTCGAATCATTTCAAATTGGTTTCTTGAACATGACAATGAGTTCACTGTACTAAAATGGCCCCCACAGTCACCAGATCTCAACCCAATAGAGCATCTTTGGGATGTGGTGGAACGGGAGCATTTTGCCCTGGATGTGCATCCCACAAATCTCCATCAACCAAAACATTATTCAAAAATACATGAGCATTTATGAGATGATTTATTATTTATTAATTTATGAGATGATTGCCTTAAATTGATAGAAATTCTCTCACCCTCATGTCATTCCAAACCAATATGACATTCTTATGTTAAACACAAAACGAGAGAAAAAATAAGACTGTGGTTGCTCTTTTTCTATGCATTTTGTGTATGCAATGAAAGCGTACTAGAGCTTTAAAATGAAAACATTATAATTGAAGTAAACAGCTTGTGTGCTATATCCCAAGTCATCTAAAATTTAAGTCATTATCTACTATAAACTTGAACATTTGCTCTATTGTGTGTTCATGAAAAAACAATTTCTCTGACTTTTCTATTATTTAGTTGTTCCCATTAATTCCCATTTTTTAGGAATCAAACTGATCTCTTATTCATTGAGTTTTTCTCGAGTAATATCTCTCACAGACAAAATAACAAACCATGGACTTGGAAATATAGTGCCCACGTCACATGGACCAATTTTATGATATTTTCTGGTGCTTTTGGGTCATTTTTTGAAGTTTCAAGGAAGAAAATAACAGGCATTTTACCTTCTCCCAAATGGTGGACCTGCAGTATGAAATCTTGGCATTCTCAGATGTTTTGAGAGAGCAGACACATCAAAGCACATGTTGCAGGCAGTCTATCCTGCTGGTGCCATACCTCCACCAGTCTTGTGCAGGGCAGCGGCTGCAGCCTGATCCATTTAGCTGCTAATTAGATAGAGGAGGCCACAGGAATGTAACGGCTGTCTTCGTTGCCTGGCATCATAATGGCTCAGCTACGGTTGTTTGTCTCAATGCCCACTGGGCACAGAGAATGGCATGCTGAAGTTGGCACTGGGATGGGACCTGCCAAGCATTACCATAACATTATTAGTGCAGACATGACGGTCCTATTGCATGAATTAAAACAATTAATACAAGTTAGTAATAAAAGTCCTGAAGAGCAAAGTGAAAAAGTAGTACTAAATTATTTTCACTTAGTTTGTAATTTCAATTATACTGTGTGTGTGTGTGCACAGAATATTACCTTGAAATATAAACGTTTGAAGACTTTTGAACTATTAAAACAATATACAAAACCACTGTTTTTTTTTTTTTTGAGTAATTAAAAATTAAACGCCCTGTTCGACAATGAGACCCATTATGTTCTGTTGCACAGACTTTTTATTTTTTTGATTGTACTTATGGATAGCTCATCAAATTCATGTGTATGTGGTCACTATGATCAGAGGAAATTAAATGGTACAAAACGACTGCAGCTGTCTCTCCGTAAAAAAAAAAGTGCCGGAGAAAACAGCATTTATCTGTTCTCTTTGCTCCGAGTGGTTTTTAAGTGAAAGCCATATAATTGAGGCTAGAGACCATTTGTATTTCATGGTAGTGTTGGAGCAGCAACACTTTCCAAAGCCAGCGCTCACCCCACGGTTATCTGATATGCTTGGAGTCTGTCCCCGCGCGGCTAGCTTGGGCCCCTCAGCATCTGGATCCACACAGCCGGACCCGAGTGCAAACATTTACTCTGCATTAAAGCCTCGCTCTGATAAGTGTGTTGTATAGATTAAACATGATCAGATTTATGACGGTTGCAGCTCGCAGAGACAGTAAACTTAAACAGCTTGCCGTTGTCATTTCGCGCGAGGGATGTAAGCCTACTCGTGGTGATTTTCCATCCCGTTCGCATCCGTGTCAGCCCTGAAAAGTGCTTGCTTATAAATTTCTCAATATTATTTTGTGAAAATATACCTCATCAAAACATTCTCCTCCCTAATTGCGTTTAATGGCATATCTGGTGCTGGAAAATGTCAGTTTATGTCGGAAAAACAGATGATCTGACTTTCCTGGAGAGTTGTTAAAATCCCACACGGTTTGAAAAACCGCTCGGCAAGCGGCGGTTGGGCATCTAAAGCTGGCGAGAGCTCTGCTCGCCATTAGCGTATAGAATCACGCTTTCTGCGCGCGTACATCACTGCAGGCCGAGAGACAGACTAAAAATAAACAGAGGGATGGGTTGATGGGACTGCTATTAAAAAGAGGGTGGAATTTCCAACCGTACTTATGGGATTATATCCGTAACGGAAACCAAACTTGACGATCTTCTCGCTTTTAAATCGCAAACCCCATCCATACGTCTGCTCGCGCACGTCTGTCAATCAACGGCATCCGCTCGGGCTTTTGATGACGGCAACAAATGTCCAGTCCACTCCTGAGACATTATGAGCTATCGTATATCATAAACACTCCAGAAAAGCATTAAACGATGCGGTTGAAATGCCAGGCAAGCGTTTAGCGTTCGACCACATTAGTGTTAAGAGCGTTTCATCTTCGTTGAGAATGTCTGAATCAGTTTTTGGTCAGGACTTGCAGTCGGGTGCCCATGTGCGCGGGTGCCGTCGTCTGAATGAAAAACAGCCCATCTCTGGTGCACCACACATGTTCTGCTCTGTGTTGCCATTAGAAGAGGTTTATGAGAGAAGATAATCAAACGTTAAAAGCGCATTAGGTTCCTTGCATGTACGGCTGTGTGAGGGATGTTTGTCATATGAAAAACAGGCTACTTGCCATCGGGACAGATGTTGATGCGGATTTCATTAACAATTGCTCATTCATTCATCTCTCTGTGTGTTTGCGCGCGTGTGTGGGAGTTAATACTGTATGTGATCTGTGTGGATGTTTCTGGCTCCATGCTGGACGCTGTGGGGCACTGAGGTCAGAGGATGGATGGAGTTGTGTGAAAGACTGTAAATCTGTGACAGCTGTGAGAATGACATTAAATTATGTTCCTTTCGGCCTTCACGGCAGGATGACGGCGTTTTAGTAAATAATGGCAGTTAGTGGTGCCTGTATGAACTGTAGATATATACACCGCCAGTTCGAATATTTAACCTTATTTTAATAGAAACACTCTAAAGGGTCATTTTTAGAGATATAAGGACTCACTGACTGGATATTATCCAACATATTACATGGATAATTGAAAAAATGCAAGACAAAATATGAGTGACATGAAACTAGCACAGGTAATTAGGTGACTGAGACAACATTATAGTGTACACACACACAGAGAGAAACATTTTTAACCATAAAATGCTGTGATTGACCAATTAGAATAGTGCTCAAGGGCCGTGTGATAAGGTCAGATTTTTAATGAAAGCACTGTATGGATTAATTTGTTCGATTTCTGTTCACTCTGAATGCTTGCATTTAATTTGAACATGCTTATGACACACACATTAGCTAACATTCAAATTAAAATGTGACAGCAGTTAGAAAATATTAGGTAATATTCATCGTTCAATTGTCTAATTGAAATTTTAATTAGTTTTTAGGGGGGGTTGTATTTTTTAAGTTCTGAGGATTGTATTGCAGTTTTATCTGCATTGCAGTATGCATATTAATTAATTTTTACAATTTAATAATCGTATATAACGGTTAAATATTCTATTTTTATCATTTATGTCATTTACTCAGATTGTTTTAGTTCTTTATGTATCAGTTTTAACATATAAACACTTTCTTTATTACACAGTCATCTAGGATTCTTTACAATACCCTTCAAAACAGCATTAAGAAATAGTAATACAAATAGTGGAAATCGCCACTAGAGTGACATTTCCTTATGAGACTGTGTATTATAGATGGCATTAATAAATGTGCACAGGGGCAACCCCCTCAGGGTCTCATATATAAGCTGAGTCAACTGCCTTCGCCTCTGTCACAAGGGTCCAGCACACAGCACAATGCATTCCACATAGTATTGAGCTTGTCACATAATAATATAATGCGGTCTGGCCCATTGACTACATCTGACCCGACTGTACGACTTCTCCGGCATTCTGCCCTGTACTAGTGCAAAATATGCAAGCCATTTGTATCACATGGCTAAAGTCCCTTTGTGTGCCCATGAGTGGAGGCGCCATGATAATACCACACTTTCAGTCAAGTGCTGTATTATTACAGCCCGCAATGTCATGCCGGGCCCGTCTGTCAGCGTATGTGTAGGTGTGACACACTGCCATCCCAGAGTCACACTCCGGGTCCGACCCACAGAGGTTAGCCAGGGGTCATGACACTGTCTGACTCCCGACAATAGAGCCTTTGTGGGAATAAATCCGTGGACGTGTCCCCGCACAACATCGACATGCGCGCGTCAGCCACACGGACACCAGTTGAGCTGTCATGCATACTGAAGTTTGCTATTACTGAAGGCGACCTTCAGAAGAAACCATCGACTTTGTTGAACTTTTAATACTGTAAGGAATGTGTGTGAGGTTCAATAGCCGCCTCGTTGACATCACTGGTCACTCATATTAACCGTCCACATCCTCAGTGTAATGGCCATGTGCTGGTGAGTTTGCTCTATGGCTGATCTCTTTGTTTTTGTCTTTCAGATTGAGAATGTGGAGGCTTGTCTGAATTTCTTAGGGGCCAGAGGAGTCAGTGTTCAAGGGCTCTCTGCTGAAGGTAAGACTCTGTCTGCTTGAAACGAAATAAATCCCTTCGTATACACAAATAGGCCTGCTATTTTTATGATTGGTGGTGTTTGCATCAGTATTGCTACGTTACTGCTTATATACTGTAGAGAATTAATGGTTTTTCACTATCACCAACATTAAGTATTACGTTTGAAACATAACATACTGCATATTGAGGCTATGAAGTTTAATGAGACCTCAAATTGTGTGGCTAGTTTACATTTATAAGCAATGGTATGAACAGGTTTTGCAGTACAAAGGATAAAATTGTATTGAAATAGGGGCCCAAGACATATCGGTAAAGCTTCCTTTTACAGTCCAGTTACCCATGTAAATACTATGTACTTGTTATAGTAAATACAATTACTGGGTAATAACTAGTACTAACCCTGAACCTACCCCTAAACCTACCCCTAACCCATGTACTTACCTTATATCAGCCAGTACTTTCTAGGTAAGTACCCTGTTAGTACACTGTAAGTACTGTACTGTAAAATGAAGCGTTAGCAACATATCTAATGACTAGAATATCTATATTACAAATAAATGTTATAAAAAATGTAAATGTAAACTGAAATTTACTGTGAAATGTATTTTTTACCCCCTAAATAACTCTAAATAATATTTCTTTCTCTATTTCTCTATTGATTTCTCTAATCTCTATAAAACTGAGCATATAAATTACCAATTAGGAACCACCCAAAACACCCAAGCAAACACATAGCAACCCCCTGACATAGTGGCGTGGTGGAATAATTATTATTTTTAGCATTTCATGTAATTCTGCATTGATACAAAGTACATCATTGTTATTGGTGGTAGAGTGTTTGGGCGCATAGATACTAGTTGATGTTTGAACATTATTTTAAGATCTTTATAGGCTTCTTAGAACGGCTGCACTGACAAACCACAAAGATCCTTTTTTTTTCAGTCGGAGCTCAAGTGTACTAAATTCTGTGTGGAATGATATCATTAACCTAAAGCAGCTTGGATACTGTATTCACTGCCCCGCTAAATTCAGCATCATGAGTGCACAGGGTCCATAAATGTACAGTGTATAGGGTTTCTCAAGCTTTCATCACACACTCATCCCCTACTTTTAGTGTGTGTATAAATGAGTATGTGTGAGTGAGTGAGCGAGTGTGTGAGTGAGCGTGAGTGAGTGTGTGAGCTTGTGTGTGTGTGGTTGTGTTGAGCATCTTTCTTAAAGCTGTGAGTAGTTGTCTTAATTAAATTAGCTGAGGTTTCAGAGTTTGGGTTTTGAAGGCTTGCATACGCTTGCGCTTAGTATTTTACGAGGCATGCCGACTTGAGACCTTTATAAAATAAGTCGATGTGCTTGACTGTGTAGGAGTTTTCCAAGGAAAATAAATGTAATAATGTCTCAACCACAGACACTATGTCATATATAGTATTTCTCTTTTTCAGTCAATTTTGAATTTATTTATTTTTGAATGTATTCAATTATTTCTCCCAGACAAGGAGATTAAATTAAGAGCAAATTACATTTCACTCCTCCTATAATATCTTCAATTTATTAAATAAAATGCATTTAGTTATGCAATTTAGTTTAATAGCACTTAATACACTCTACTAGCACTATACAGCAAGTCGTTCCACAAAAAAAGTACAACTTTGTTTTGCTAGTTTAAATATATACACAGAAAAGTATTTAAAAACATAAAATTAAAAATACCATTATCATTATTATTAGTATTATTGCCATTGTAGTCTGCATTCACCGGCTAATTAATAACTAATTAATTAATAAGTGTCTATGCATCCTAATTCCCACAACACATGACTTATTTACCTCAAAATGACTCATTTTAAGATGAAACCTCCTCTTTTGAAGGGGAAATAACAACATTCACTCCGAGACACTCCGAGACTCAATGAATTCTATGAGCACTTAATGTCATTCTTTGTCTGACAGAATGTTTAATGTACTTTAAAACAAATCACCATTCCAAATTTAAAAAGCCATTAGTTTAATAGAACACCACTCTAACTGTGTGTGTACAGTTGTCACATTTGTTTCTATTTCTATCTCTTCGAGGAATTTTAAGACAAACATTTGAGTCAAAGCTGACACTTAATTGAAACCTAACCTCATTCACTATGAAAGCGCATCCTCTGTGCAATAAAATTGTCCTCAGGGAAAGTTTCCTTTCGACCCCTGCTGAGTGTTATCCTAGCCTTCTTTTCCCAGAACAGTCCAATAATGATAGGTGCAAGCTCTCAATATCCCTTTTCCTGCTGCACTGGCCATGACTCTGTGTTCACGGTGTGTAGGGTATCAGAAGGCACAGCGGGATACCGCTTTTAAGTGCTTTTCTAAGTGCAGGGCACACCATGACCTGAGCTTTGATCTCATTGGCTGTGAGGATCTGGTGAAAAGGTGCAGTTCATTAAATTGCAGGTTAGTCCTAAAGACTTCTCATAGGGTCAAAGGGGTCACCTTCGCCGGTGACCTGACTGTGAAACCCACCATGACAAGAAACACACAAGACACTTGCGCAATTGACGTCAGCGCGACTGAAGAGGCGCTTCCTCTGAGCTGTTTAATCCCTCTGCTCAAATCAAAAATCCTCACAAGTCAAACAAAAGAGATCAAGCATGACCTTCTGCAGGTATTCGAATTGAAAGTCACTCATTAATATGTAAAATACAGGAAGCCTGTTTTCATAGAAATCACTTTTCCTAATCTCAGCTGGTCTAAAGGTGTAGTTCAATTCTTATCATTGATTCACTCTCACGTGGTTTCAAACCGGTAATGACTTTCTTCTGTGAAACACAGAAATAGAGGCGTGGGGGCTGTTAAACTCCAGAAATTATCAGTTTGAATAATAATATAACTTTGAGCAATAATATTGAGCACCAAATCAGAATGATTTCTGAAAGGCATGTGACAGTAATTGTAATGACTGATAATAATTAAAAAAATAAACATTTTAAAATAAATAAAAATTGTACACTCTAAAAATTGCTGGGTTGTTTTAACCCAACTTTGCTCAAATATGGACGAACCCAGCCATTGGGTTACATTTTTTAATTACATTTTTAACCCAATGTTGGGGTTAAAACAATCCAGCATTTTTAGAGTGTAATATTGGTTCAATTGTAATGCTTCACAATATAACTGATTTTACTGTATTTTTGATCAAATACAGTATATTCAGCCTTGGTGGTCGGTAAATATCTTACAGACTCCAAACTTTTGAAGGGTAGTGTTGGCTGTACATCCCATCCACTTTGTAATTCTGTACAAAGTATTACTGTACATGTTTACTGGTACTTTTGGCTATGAAATGATAGAACGCTGTATATAGAGGAAGTGGTCAAGGTCACATCACTGTAAATAGATACTATATTCACACTTCCCTGTCCTCACTTCCCTCAATGAACCCGCCTGAACAGATTCGCCTTTGACCTTGTGCGGCAAGTGACAGAAAGAGCCTGATGACTCCACATTTAAACTTCTGCTTAAAGCGTGTTCATTAGCATACAAAGTTTAGCATTTCCAATGTACACATACATCCTAGCTGGTGTTTGTTTACATGGTTTGGGGCAGTACTGTCATGAAAAAACAACATTGGATGAGTTGATATAGAAGATTCTGTATGCATTTCAATAAAAATAAAAGTTATTTAGGGGTTGGGGGATAATTAAAATATATTTTACTGTACATTTCAGTTTACATCTTGATTTTTGTGTAGCATTTTATTGGTTTATTTGTGATATAGTTTAAATTTGAGAACCACTTCTTTATGATATCCTAGTCATTAGATATGTTAAGTTTGTTCCCTATTTCCATGCAAATCTATGAGATTTTCTCCCATTTTCTGATTTGTAATGCAAAATTTGTTCATATGATTGCTTATAAATGTCAACTAGCCACACAATTTTAAGTATCATTAATCTTCATAGACTGAATATGCAGTATGTAATGTTTAAAATGTATTAAAGGGATAGTTAACCCAAAAAGGAAAATTCTGTCACCATAACCCTCAAGTTATTCCAAATCTGAATGAATTTCTCTCTTCTGATTAACACAAAATAACATATTTTGAAAAAATATTGGTAACCAAACACTTGATGGGCCCCATTGACTTCCATAGTATGCAATGGAAGTCAATGGGGCCCATCAACTGTTTAAAGTAGTTGTCATTATCATTTATTATGATTTTACAGTACTAGTAATACTAGTAACTGTGTTATTTTGCACACTCTAAAAATGCTGTGTTGTTTTAACCCAACTTTGGGTCAAATATGGACAAACCCAAACGTTGGGTTAAAAATGTATTAATAAAAACCTAATGGCTGGGTTAGTCCATATTTGACCCAAAGTTGGGTTAAAACAATTTTTAGAGTGTAAAGCGGAATCCTTATGGTAACATCTCATTACCCATGTTCAATTCACTGGTGTCCATGGAAATCATTAATGGCTTAATCATTGTGAAAACCTTTGCCAAAATCTAAATGTTCTCCATATGCTATTACACAAAGTAGTTGTGTGGAAAAATAATAATCCCCTCTATTAATGCAAACATACAAAATGCATTTGCAAATTAGCCTGCTAGTTCTTCATTTTCCGCAACGACACCAAATAGTGCCAAATTCCTGTCGCCTGACCCAAAAAGTATGTTCAATGGAAACATACCATCCAAGTGCTTTATTATGTAGACTTCAAATTACAGCTCCGCACGGTTGAGCCCAAATTGAACCGGGGGAAGATGAATAACCCCAAACATCGCTGATGGGCAGAACAAACAAGACGGGCTGTCAGAAATAAACCGGATTCTTTTCTGTAGCGCTGCCTCAGCACTGCCATCCTTCAGTTGCCATTAGCAGTGTGTGACTATGAATGAAGACCATTTCATAAATGGGCACAGGAGAGAAAAGCGTCTCTGGCAGGCAGAGCGCAGACAATCGATGCTTTTGCCTTCATCTTCAGTCCTTTATCTCTGCGATCAGAGCTACGCCATGTTAGCACTTATTCAAACTCGCATCCTCAATTTGGGAAAAGTTTGAAAAGCATTCCTCGTAGCACACCTCAAAGCCCTAATGTGCATCGGATAATAGCGTTTGGGCTTCTAAACTCCATTCGGCACTTCAATGATTTGCTTATTGAATCACTATCTCCTTTTAAAAGGTCTCAATTAAAAGTCAGATCCAGTCGTTACAGTGACTGTTTACATGTTAGCATCTAATGACGCACAAGACTCCAGACGGTCAAATGACCATGCTAAACTTGGATCCTCCAGACTGTGTATTACTTCCTCATTCAGAGAACAGAACGTATCTGCGCCAAATTCTCAACTGATTGTAAACACAGTTTGAACTTCCTTATAATGAGGCTCAATGTGACTCAACGGCCATTTATTGACTTGATCCTGTACTGAAAACATGATGCACGCTTCAATGTAATGCAATGGTTTGCAGGATTAAAGAGCTCTTCCTGTGGTACTTTCTAAATCTGGTGTGTTTGATCTTCAGAGGTGTGTAATGGGAATCTGAAGAGCATCCTGGGTTTGTTCTTCATCCTGTCCCGCTACAAACAGCAACAGCAGCACCAGCAGCAGTACCTGCAGTCATTGGTGGAGCTCCAACAGCACGTCACGCATCAGAGCACAGGGGTGGCGCCAGCGAGTCATCACAAAACACAAGACATGCAGTCCAGGTAGGACACGTCTGTTGCTGTCGCTCCTCTGTTTGAGTTCTGCATCTTTAGTCATGAAGAAATATATGGCTAAATAAATAAATAGAAAAAAATGCTGCATGGCCTTAGTTGAGTTCTATGTTCATAGACCTGATAAGACTTTTATTGTGACTTATCTTAATGTCTAATAGCCATAAAAAATGGAGCTTGTTCTGAATATGTTTTGCAAAGTATTTTCTGTGTTTTGTCTACTTAACAATCAACATAAAGGTACACGTAATTACCAAAACAGATCACATGCTGTTCACATAAAATTTTGTACTGAAATTTAGATTAATTAAGAAGTTTCTACACTGGAAGCATACAATGTGTTAGATCGCTAGATCAAGAGTATTTGTGGGGGGAAAAAATGCTATTAGTAATTTATAAATATCACATTTGTTATTTTTGGTAAAAAAGTAAATTGATGTAGTATCATATATATACTACAATAATAATATAAAAAAATAATATAATATAATATAATATACAAATGTAATAGAATACAGTAATATAAAATGTTTGCCTTTTTACAAATGTTTGCCTTTTTAAGACATTTACAGTATATATACTATATATATATATATATATATATATATATATTCAGTTATGCAATACATATATATATATATATATTCAGTATAAACACTACACACACATATATTACGTAAACACAAACTTTTATTTTGGATGTTTATATATTAGGGTTGGGCATGGATTATTCTGGGATCCAAAATAAAAGTTCGGCCCTAATATATATATATATATATATATATATTAGGGCTGGGCAACGATTAATCGTTATTAATCGCATCCAAAATAAAAGTTTGTGTTCACGTAATATATGTGTGTGTAGTGTGTATAATTATTTTGTATATATTATAAATACACACACATGCATGTATATATTTAAGAAATATTTGCATGTATATACTTTATATTTATACATAATTAATATTATGTATAAATATTTGATATATTAAGAACACATTTTTCTTAAATATATACATGCACGTGTGTGTATTTATATATACAAAATAATTTATTTTTGGATGCGATTAATCGTTGCCCAGCCCTAATATATATATATATATATATATATGGTTACAAACCAAGTGTCTGTAGTGTATGTATATAAATTTATACACTATTTGAACTGAAATTACTAGTATCTAGTTACAGTTAAACAGAATAATAGAGCTGTGAGCGAGTATGTGAGCGTTTGTGCATGCGTGTACGTGTGCGTGTGTGGCCTGATAAACTATGAGCACATAATATCCCCACAAACCTGGCAATATTTTTTTGAAAATGTAAAACTGCAGAAAGTTTTCTGTGATGGGTTTAAGGAGTTGGGTTAGTGTAAAGGGATAGATACAGTTTGTACAGTATTAAAATCATTATGTCTATGAAAAGTCCCCATAAAAATGAAAAATGTGTGTGTGTGTGTTGGTAAAAAAGGAAGGTCAAAACTGTGATGTAAATAGATGAGTAATCTTAGCAGCAGCTACGGAGAGGAGATGCCACACATGAGTGGCGTTCACAGCCTGGCTCACGTTACCTGGCCCAGAATGCATTTGTGCGTGTGTGTGTGTGTGTGTGTGTGTGTGTGGTACAGGCCCGAAAAGCACGAGTGTGCGTTTTGTAGTGCTTCTCTGTGCTGTCAGCATTCACAAGTGCAAAGAGAAGAGGGAGAGAGAGAGAGGAAGAGAGTGAGAGAAAGACAACAGCTGCCCCTCATTCTTGTCCGGGGCCTGTGGGATCTCTCTCAACTCAGATCCAGCAGTGACAGGTGTTCAGAGGGCCTTGGACTGCCAGCCTGAAACACACACACACACACAGCTTTAGCATTCCACACACACCAAATGACATCAGTGAGCAGAATTGGGCCAGGAGAGATTGGTCGCACTCCTTGAGGATGTTGTAAACGCAGTCTCTTCAGATAACTATCACAGTTGTGTCCAGATAGTCTGGTAAAAGGAAACTATTGTATTGTGTTAAGGAAATGTTTCTTCAAACGTTTACTGGCTTGGGGTTACAGGTGTTAAAATGGGTGGCTGGCTGATCAGCTTTCTGTGTGTGTGTGTGTGTGTGTGTGTGTGTGTGTGTTGTATCGGTCACAGGGGTCTAGGTTATTCATCAACTCTGGTCTTTGGCCAACAGCACAGAAACACTTAAACAGACTCCTGGGAGATTCTTAAAGCATTTTAGCTTACTGCCAGAAGCGTATCACATACTCCGTGAATAAACTCATTATGTTTAATTCAGTGGGTGAAACGGCCTTCCATACTGTACACTGACCTAAGCAAGCGCCATTCGTCAAGTTGCTGGTGCTAAAAAAAAATCCTGTTCATACTTAAAATTTCTGCTTAACAAGACATTTAGTTTAGAAGCCAGTCAGAAGATATTTCATGTTATTTACAGTACAGCAAATTGTGGAGCAATTACATTTCAGCTACTCAGCACTATACTTACTCCCTTCTCTGATATAATAGCATTTATTAAATCCCAATTTAAGTGGCTTTTATTCATTTTATTTTTAGCTTTTAGACGCTCTATATATATTGCTAAAAGTTAACAGCATTATATTGTAGCTGATATATGCATTGATGACTCATCTTGCACTCAGGGGCATACCTGAATTTTTAACCAATCAATTGTTCTCTAGAATAAACATACCTTCTCTTAACCATACTTGCTATGTTCTAGCAAAAGCATTATTGTTTCCAGTTATGACATAAACTAAAGACTATTGACTATTTACCCAAAAGAACAACCCCAACTTCCTGTTTCAATAGGAAATACATCAGCACAGGAAAGAAAACTGCAATGAGACCGCTGCATTTAGTGCTAATACCTGTACATAGATTTACACAGTAACTTTTATCACTTTTTACTGGTAAGGACATTATATAAAATTGTGTTACTATGACTTTAAAAAGGGAAACTGACTTCTGACACCAAGTCAGCTGGATATGTTTTGTTTTAAAGATTTAAATACCATAATACAACTCTGTCTGAGATCCCTTGGAATGAGGGGGGAGCTTTTTATAAAGCACTCTTGCTGGTTTTACTCACAGCCTTGCTCCCATTTACAGTTTTAGAGATCCAGGCTTTCTATAGCCAACACCTGCTGGAGTGTCGGTCAGCGAGAGAGAGAGAGGGAGAGAGAGAGAGGGAGGGAGAGAGAGGGGATAGCTGGACATTGCGGTGCCTTTAGGTCTGGGGAAGATATGGGGGGTGAAGTGTCATCCCTCCCTCTCACCGCACCATGTCCCGAGGTGAACAACTCGACTCGGTTGTCTCATGCTCACGACTGCCTGCCCCCAGCTCACGGGACAGGAAGAGCCGACTGTCCTATGGGAGAAAGTCTGACAGCAATAGGTACAGTAGTATTGGTCGTGTTACATAGATGCTTTGACTGGAAGCAGCATGGCTGTGTAGTTTATTAATTGGTTTTTTGGACTGTCCTGTTCAGTGTATTCAGGCTATTGTGTCCCTCCAAATTGATCATTATTGTGGGTCTAGAGTGTGACATTTTATATTTGGGTGTTTATTTCCTTTTTTGGAAGTTGTCTGTTCTGCTTTGAAAATGAGTTGTTTCTCTCTCGGGAGGTAAGTTGAAACTCATTTTACGGGTTGTTGCACTTCTATCAGTTTAAAACTTTTCTGCAGGTTGGCCATTCTTTGCTTCCTGACTTTTGCTGTAGAAAGTCATCTAGTATTATTGCATTAGAACTTGTAAAGTACTGCTGGTTACGAGATTTTATTTTAAAGGTAGAATAGTCCAAAAATATGAACTAAAACATTACATAACATCTGACACATAATCTAATTAATCAAATGTACTATATGTTAAAGGTATGGTTCACTTTGAAATTAGTTTTTGATATGTTTTAGCTCACCTCAAGGGAATCCAAAATGTAGGTGTCTTTGTTTCCACAGTATTTTCAATTTTGTGGAATATTTCAATTTTAATACTGTGGAAACAAAGACACCTACATCTTGGATGCCCTTGAGGTAAGCTAAAACATATCAAAAATTAATTTCAAAGTGAACTATCCCTTTAAAATGCAACAGGGGTTATTTATTATGATAGACATTGAGTAGTTTGTTACAACGCAAATGTTACATCTGCAGTGGTTCTATGTGGTTTGATGCACTTATTGTCAATTGGAAAGTTTTGATTTATAATTTATGCTTTTGTAATGTGTCGACCGTTGCTTATATGACTAGAAACGGCACAACATTGAAGATTTTTCATACGCATCCTTATTTTGATGCGTTTACATTTGAGTAAGTAGGCTAAATCTTGATATTTATTGATTCCCATTAGACAAACTATAGTGAAAGGTTTTGTAATCCTCTCTAAACCTAATTGTTTAGATTCAATTTAAGATTTTCAGAATCGTGACCTTGGTGGATTTGGTCTGTGTCTGATTTCTCACTGTGAAGTGTGTCTAAATGATTCACGGCAAAAGATCTATCCTTGAGATTGTCAGATTCACCGCTGTCGCACTTTCATACTGTTTGGCTGAGCGCTTTTAGAAGTGAAGGAAAAAGAAAGAAAGGAGGTTGTAGAGCAACTGTCCCAGCTGAGTTCCTCTTTGAGCTGGAGGAGAAATGATGGGCCTCATTAATCATGTGGACATGATCACATTCTCAAGAGAGAGAGAGTGAAAGACAGTGTTAGCGTCTCACTGGAGCTGTCTTTGGTTACAATGCTTGTTAACCTGCTGTCTTGCCTCCTTCTTTTACTGTCTTCCTCTCGTTCTCTCAGTCTGGTGAAGTCTTTGTTGCTCCTCAGGGTTTTACCTGAGGTAGTCTAGCCAGCTAGACTCAAGCCAGCTCCTTGTCACGCACTCGCCGTAGAAACATTCATGGTGTTCATAATGATCTCTTTCTGAGCAGACACACCCAAGCTCGGTCACTTTGGGCAACTTTTGGAAGAATGGATTAGAAATTCCTTTTTTTTATTTTTTTGCCCTGAATAGATATAGTTGATATCCAACAAAATAAAGCTGGTTTTACCTTATGTCTAAATGGTCGTGACATGACACATTCTCAACCAATCAGAACATAATTGATATTTAAAGGAGTAGTTCACTTTAAAAAAACAAAAAAACAACAACTTTTGCTCATAATTTACTCACCCCCATGTCATCCAAGATGTCCATGTCATTCTTTCTTCAGTCGAAAAGAAATTAAGGTTTTTGATGAAAACATTCCAGGATTTTCTCCATATAATGCACTTTACTGGTAACCAAACAGTTCAAGGTCCAAATGACAGTTTCAGTGCAAACTGCAAACTGTTCAAAGGTCTTTAAACGATTCCAGATGATGAATAGGGGGCTTATCAAGCAAAACGATCGCTCATTTAAAAAATAAATAACAAAGTTTAAGTTTTATAAGCTTTATAATGCTCGCCTTGCTCTGTTTTGTGATGCACGTTTGTGACTCTCCTGTTCGAACTCGTTTATCAAAATGAATGAATCTTTTTTCGAGTCATTTGGTTCATTCAACGAATGAAACGAACGAATTGACTCAGAAAAAGATTTGTTCATTTTGATGAACGATTTCAAACAGGAGAGTCACAAACGTGCATCACAAAACAGAGCAAGGCGAGCATTTGAGCTTATATACTTAAACTTTGTTTTTTGTTTTGTTTTTTAATGAGCGATCATTTTGCTTGATAAGACCCTTAATCATTGTCTGGAATCGTTTAAAGCCCTTTGAACAGATTGCAGTTTGTACAGAAAGTGTCTTTTGGACCTTGAGCCATTTGGTTCCCAATGAAGTCCATTATATGGAGAAAACCTTAATTTCTTTTCAACTGAAGAAAGAAAGACATGGACATCTTGGATGACATGAGGGTGAGTAAATTATCAGCATAAGTTTTTTTTTTTTTTTTTAAAGTGAACTACTTTTTTAATTTTGTGGAACAGGTTTTTGAACCAATGAAATTTCCCTATTGCGGAACACTATAGAAACATGAATCAAATGACTGAACACTTGTTAGTTCTGGTCTAAATTGGTCATTCATGATCCAAAATGGTGTAAATGATTGTTCAGTTCTATTGCCGCCTTGTTTTGACTTTGTAAACCATTCTGATTGGTGGTGGAAAACCATTTTGGACCAGCAACAAACCATAATGATGACCTTTTGCTGATGGCAGATGTTAATAGCAATGAGGTACTGTTTAGATCGATGTCTTCTTACTGTAACAGTTGAACCGTTGTGAACTGGACATTCCCTCTTTATCATTCTCTCTCATCTTTCAACTTTCATCAGTATTCATCCATCCATTGACATTCTCGTTCCATCACGCAGCGCTCACAAACCTGCTAAACGCAAAAGCTTGTCAAGGCACATTTACCGCTTAGACACAGCATATACAAACACACATACACAAACAAAGATGCACACCCACAACGAACAAAGGCAGTGTCAGTCAGCTGTCAGGGGATGGACAGAGAGAGAGATTTGAGAACTATACTGCTAACTCTTCTGTGTTTTCTGTTTGGCCTGAGGTGTTTGGGTTGTGTTTTATATGTGTGTGTTGTAAGTACAACTCCTACCGGCAGGACCTCCATCTATCATTTATTCTTTCTGACAATGTATTTATTCATCCAAACCTCGGCTAGGGTTTTTAAAGAGATCAGTTCGGCTATATTTATTGTTATTATTATTACTAACTTATTACAGTTTTTATTATAGTATGTACACTACTGGTACAAAGCTCGGTCAGAGTTGGTAAGTTTTTTTTAATGTTTTTGAAAGAATGTTATGCTGTATTTATTTGTTCAAAAATAGTCAGAAATATTGTGAAATATTATTAGAATTTAAAATGACTGTTCTCTATGTTGATATATTAGAAAAAAAATAATTTATTTCTGTAATGGCAAAGCTACATTTTCAGATTTATCTTCATTGTAATCATTCATAATTCATTCTAATACGCTTGATTTGGTGCTCAAGAAACATTTATTATTATTATTACCATCACAGTTGAAAACAGTTGTGCTGCTTAATATTTTTGGTACAAACCGTGTTACCGTTTTACCATTTTTTTCAAGATTGTTTGAGGAATAGAAAAGTTCAAAAGAACAAGTAAAAGTGCATGAAGTCTTTACTGTCACTTTCGATCAATCGAATGATTCAAAAGAACACATTCTTCCTAATAAAACTAAAATCAGGATCTGAAAGAGCTTTATTGCCAAGGAATTTACCTTGGTATTAAAGCTTCCCGTTAAAATCATACTTACCCCAAACTTTTGAATGGTGTATATTTATGTATTATTTATACATACAGTTAAAGGGTTCCTGTAAGAGGTGTGTGTTTATGTGAGAGAGTGAGTGTGAAGTTTTTGTTTGTTGTTGTTGTTTTTGTGACTGGACCTACAGGAATATCATCTCTGTCATGTGGGATTACTTTCTTTGAGTTATATGTTGTTTTGGAGGTCATTCACAATGGATCAGTGATTCAGCACTACAAAGAATAAAGCTCTTACTGTATTTCACATACGCACAGGTTTATAAAGAGTGTGATTTGGCTTTTAACTTTAGATCCACAGCATGAGATGGCCATTAGAACAGTAGGACGGTTGGAGGAAGTACGCATACTTGTGGTCGGAGACGAGTGACATGTCATGTGAATCTGAATAGGCGCACACAGAGGCCATGCTGTTTGCGTTTGCATGTGAGCGCCCAGCCCTGATTGTTGCTCGCTAAGTGCCGCCCTTATTGCATTAGAAAGAAAGATGCCACAGTTTGAAAAAAAAAATTCAATCCAATCATTAACCTCATTCCTTTCTCTCTCTCCCTCCCTCCCTCTTTTTCTCTCCCGTTTTTCTCTCGTTCTCTCCCACTACCTCTTTACAGTCTCACCGCACGATATACAAGTCCACCAGGTCACAGTGGAATAGCAGCCCCTCAGAAGAAAAACACAAGGTAGAGTCTTTACAGTATCTGCCTGCTCTCGCTCTGTTCTGACACCTGAAACTCTCCGCAGACCTTCAGGCTAGAGACCGGGAAGGCCGATTTACTGATGTTCAAAGCTGTAGCAACACTTCTGGGTGATGGAAGTGGTGGATGATAAACGCATGCTGGTGGTGTCCGTTCTTCAACTGTAGTCTAGTCTTTCTCCCCATTTTTAAAAGCTTTTTGTTGCTGAATATCTTGGTTTAGCTGAGGTGAGCGGATACAGAATGTCTTGAATCATCCCTAGATCTTGAACGCTGTTTATCTCTGACCGCTTTAGCCTGGAGGTTTCTGTAGTTTGAAGCTTTGGTAGCAGTTGTTTGGCCCTGAAAGCATTTGCTCCATCTCAGAGTCTCAGAGCTGGTGGGAAGCTGAGTGCTGGCGAAGCATTTCAAGCAGCCCCTGGCTAAACTATGTGAGAAATGTGATGGACACTATGTGATATAGTGCTTACTCCACTGACAGCCTGATGGCTAGGGTTCAACTGATGGCATTATTTGCTCAAAGACAATATGTGCCTGCTGGGAAAGGCACAGGAATAGAGACGCTGCAGTTCTCTTTGACTTATATGAGGTCTGGGATCTTCTCTCAAAGCACTGATATAAAATGTGTCCTGAACATCAACTTTTTGTCATAGTGGACTTAGCTCTCACCCTAAGTTCAAATGTGTACTGTATGTTTTATTGTATAGACTTTTAAATACTCTGTGAGGATGTAGAAGGCTGCTCACACCTATGTTGAGTGGGCTATATTACTGACAATAGCTTTTGAAAATCTAATCAGATATGAGATTTATTGGTGGTTGTAAGTGAAAATGCCTGGTAAAATGCACTGGAAAATTGATAAATCTCATCAAATATCTCCAAAGAGGAAAAAAAAAACTATAAAAATTATTAATTTTATGTATAATTATCTATATAAGTATCTCTAAGTACACACTTTCTCCTGTTAGAAAGATGCATGTAAACTACAATTTAGACTTAATTGATTAAAGGTACAATATGTAGGATTTTTCGCCACCAGGGGTCGCTAACCTCTATAGACGTATATCAATGACGCAAAGCATTAAGCGAAATTATAGATGTTGTCGTCAAGCTGATGGATCTTTTATGGATGCGTTAATACTTTGATATTTTTTACATGACTGTGTTGTGAAGCAGGGCGCGATTGCTAATGAGAGACTTACGTTATAACAGCGCCACACGCAATGTGAGTCTCGCAGATATAAAGGAATAAGGATATTTCATTCTACCGAACTACACAAGTGCTGAATGAATACTCACACAGGTCAGTTTATGAGACTAATTAAACTTGAGGTAACGCAGTGCTGCTTCACTTGCTCTAACCGTTACACGATCACACTAAACGGCATTTGAGTTGGTTTGTTGGCTGTATGAGACTAGCAGTGAGCTAGATCAACATTAAAATAACATACAGATCATATTCTAACATTTCATCATATTGAACTAGATAACATTGATTAGTTTTATTTACATACACTCACCTGTCTAATAAAGTACATGCAACACTCACGTCTCAGTCAAGTCGGAGTTAGTCGCGGACGTGGAACTCTCGGCATCTCGAAAGATGCTGATCTTCGTTCTAGTCCTCTTTTTGTCTCAAAGTCTGCTTGCTATGGTCCATAATGTTTGAACAAACAATAACATCATCCTGCTAAGTATAACCCAGTTGCCCACGTCTGTCGCCATGGTTATATGGCAGTAGGAGCAGAAACGGAGGGTAACGCGGATATGACGCCATTGACTGGCGACTCATAACCCCTGCTGACAAGTCCCGTTTCCTTGGTTAAAATCTCAATTTTCAATGGGGAAACAATGGGGATATTGTAAGTAATCAATTAAACAAAATATATAACATTGTCCGAGTGGTTTTTGGATATTTTTACTGCAAAAATCCATATTGTACCTTTAATTAAACAGCATTATTGTGTAGTAATTTGGATTAGAGCGTCAAATTTCATAACCTATGATCCTGTTTTTTTCAAAGGCGAAACCAGAATAGATAATAGTGCATAAATTAGCTGTCCTCTAGAATCTAAAACTTTCACCTCAATCCAAAGTACTTTTTTAGATTACGATTCACCGGAGATGACAGAAATAGTTTTGAAACATCCATCTAATTGGCATAATTTGAAATATTGTCTTCCATAAGGATATTTATGTATGCAGGACACAGATTGGAAAAGATGTGACATTTTAATAAAAATCAGTTATTATTTTAGCAGTGCAGATGTTTCATAGTTAAACCCGTTCAAACGCTCACGATTTTCATCTGAGCCCCATTGACAATTTAATTAGTACCCTAAAATAATCAAGAGCAGATCCGGAGACCTGATCTTCCTGCTGCCCATCTCAACTTCAAGTATAGATTTTTCAATATAAGCCCCTAAAGCAGAATATGCCATTTCTTTAGCATAATTTAACAACCCCCATCCAACAAAACAAGCTTCCCTGCCATTGGTCAAACAATCAGACAGTCCCTCCTCAACTTGGCTGTGTTTGCTTGTTTTGGGATGCTTAAAAAGTAATGCTTTAAAAATACCACAGATTTTTCCCCCCCAGAAATTCAGCCTATAAATGTCATATTTGTCAGGTTAGGATAAAGTATTTTAGCACATGCAGAAAAAAATGATGCACCACAGCTTTAATTCAGGTCTATTTTAGCAACGTTCTCTATCTTCAAATGCCTCGTAAGCACCAAATGTATCCTCTACTGGCATATTTGTGTTTGTGTATGAATACATGATACGTATTTATGCAAAGCATAGTCTAAGGAACATTTCAAGACCAAATTAGAAACCCAAATGTCTTCATAAATGCTGATGTTGCCCGCATCTCTGAAACAGGGCAAACTGAATCTGCTCACTGAATCTTTTGATGTGTTTTCTTTGCAAATTCAGGAGAAAAATCTGCAGATTTCGACATGATAAAATGCTTTACGCTCAGCTGAGGATACTATGGTTGTATTGATAGCTGAAAGCATGATAAAATTAATCAACAAACACATTTAATAAACAAACACATGAGGGCTGATGTGAATCTGCTGAGCTCTCAATAGACATCAATTCCATGTTGGCCTGTTATAACATACTAAAACTCGTTCGTTCAGATGCTGTTCTCAATTCATGCAAAGCTGTCCACCCCAATTTTCACAGAAATAACCTCTCTGAGAAATAACACGAGATATGCTTTTTCGGGGCCGCTTTTCACACTTAACAGGTCAATAGGGAAAAGCAGACGTTCCTAATGGGAAATGAGCGAGTGATAAAGCAGTGTCATTATAGAGGCTTGATGAGACATGCACTGAATCATTGGTTTCCAATCCATCATTTCTGAGAAAGATATTTGCTCTGATTATTTATAAAAAGACTTTTCAAACATATTTGATCAGAGATGAACTTCGAATGATGAGGGAAATTTAAAATGGTTTTATTAGTTTATCAACTTGGTGTGTGAAAATCAAATGCCCTTTGCCTTAATCAGATTTGAGTAACGTCGGACATTTCTGTTTGGTGAGAAAATTAATCAGCTCTGTGAATATATATATACTCAATGAACCTGTAAATCCCTGCCTTTTCTGTTCTCCCACGACATGTTTATGAGATGTTGTTAGGCTGATGTGTCACGGGATTGTTTCCCTATTAAAAACTACCACTCGTGGGTCATTAACAAGCTTTGTGCATGAGTAAATCATCAATAATGTGGATACAGCCCAGTGCAATGCAAAGAAAACACACACACACACACACACTCCAGGCTAGTTTCATTGCAGATTTTAGAGCAATTAAGAGCTTCATGTTATGTTGGCTTGTTGAGGAATGAGCCGTTTGATTCCTAAATGGCATTAATTTATTGACTCAAAGGGCATTACCAGAGCTCTATGTTATTAGAGCTTAGATCTATCTATCTATCTATCTATCTATCTATCTATCTATCTATCTATCTATCTATCTATCTATCTATCTATCTATCTATCTATCTATCTATCTATCTATCTATCTATCTATCTATCTATCTATCTATCTATCTATCTATCTATCTATCTATCTATCTATCTATCCATCCATCCATCCATCCATCCATCCATCCATCCATCCATCCATCCATCCATCCATCCATCCATCCATCCATCCATCCATCCATCCATCCATCCATCCATCCATCCATCCATCCATCCATCCATCCATCCATCCATCCATCCATCCATCCATCCATCCATCCATCCATCCATCTAATCTCAATCCCAATTCCCCCCTTGTCCCTACCCCTCCGTTTTTTCACGTCTAGGGGTAGAGTGTCCTGATTGTTGTTGCGATCGAGGGGTATGGCGAAGGAGTAGGGCTACATAGCCCTCAAAACGGAGATTTTTCAGAGCCACTCTCCAAACGGAGGGCTACGAGAAAGTTCACAGAATGCATCGTAAATCACAGGCGAGATGGCTTCGCAAAAGGTTAAACATTTAAATTTAGCGCCAGATGACACTACTAATAATAATACTATACTCATTTCAATTAAGAAATTGTATAATAAATGACCTTTCCGAATCAGAAAACACATACATTTCGAGGAAGGGATGTTATAATCATCATGTTTCCTCAAAGTTAAGAGCAGCTGTGCTGATTGTCAGTCGTTGCCATGGAGAAATCCTTTAAAAACTCTGTAACGGCAGAGCCATCGCCGACGACTGATGACGTATCGGGTTCATGAAGGGTTTTTCTATTTTGTAGGGGAATATTTCAACCCCTTGGCCCTTGTAACTCTGCTTTAAGGGCACTCGAAAACAAGGGGTAGGGCCAAGGGGTGAATTGAGATTGAGCCTAACTGTCTTAGACCATCGAAGTGAGGACAATGCGAGTAAAGTGAAGACACTTTCTGAGAGCCCTTTAAATGTCTGTTTGAGGGTCAAGACTTGGTTTTAGGCATCAGGTTATAATTACAAAGGGTAGGTTTAGGATAAGGGTTTGGGTTAGGCAGTTTGTTGTTATGGTTGGGTTAGGGCAAGAAGATAGAGATTGAAAGATAGTTATATGCAATCTCATACAGCTCATATCCAGTGATTGAAGACCAAACTAATGTGTTAGTGTTGTGTGTTACAGGTTACCAGGTCCCTCCAGAGTCCCCGCTGCAGGCAGCGGCAGTAGCAGCAGTAAAGCCTCCTCAAACCTGAACCGAAGGAGCCAGAGCTTCAACAGTATTGACAAGAGCAAACCACTACAGTATGCTAGCGGCAACGACAGAGGTGAGTAATTTACACTAACATAAAACAGCAGCAGCCATATATGTTGTCCACTAGATGGTGCCACTATCTAAGAAACAACAGATCTGTGGGAATGGGCGAGATGCTCTAAGCTGGTTCCCTCCAGTAAAAAAATGCATTTCTTATTACATTTTCCTAATGATGTAAATAAATCTGCAGAAAACACATTTCCTGAGGAAAACTTTGGGACTTGAAGCATAATATTGCACTGCGGTTCCTTTGTGGTGTGTTATTCACATCTGAAAAGGTGATCTGCCCTAGGCATTCACTGTCCTCACCCTACATATTTAGAGATGACGTTAATGTTATATTTTTGCTTCATCCACATAACCAGCCTATTCAGTGTTCACTTCAGATTTCATCTTCCTGTCAGAGCCGAACCATCACTCAAAGCCGACTTCATAAAACCACACGGCTATTCAGCCACCAGTGTGTAAATCTCCACAGGCTAGTTGGTTACTTCATAAATCTGCGCTAGGCCTGATGGAGTGTGTCGATTGAAGTCGGGTTGGGAGTTCAAAGACGTGTGACCTGTGTTTCGCCCCTACCTCAACCCTCACAGCAAGGATCCGTGGCGATCGGTGAACAAAACGCAACTGATTTCCCTCGCAGACTGTTTGTTTTGGCCGTGCTGCTCGATTAGATTTATACTGGAATTTACTGGTCCTTGTTCACCGTTAGCACAGATGCTGGTGTTCCCAGACACTGGGTACAGAGAGGGCGAGACGGCACACACAAAGCCACGCCAGACAGAGGTTCTCACATGGCAGATGGAGCTTTGATGAATCAGAGAGTCCTAATAGGCGACGTCTCTCTTGAAACCCATGGCTGCCCTTTTCCATTGGGCCTAACATTACTCAAAACCTTGATTTACAGGGCTACTGCGCTAATACCTCCACAGATGAGAAAAGCAAACTCCCTTCTGCCTTTTTTTTCCTCATCTTCCTTCCATTCTTCTGTCAAAAAGAGTCTGCCGCACTGGAGGAACCATGGGAGGGGCTGGGAGGGACAGACTGAGCTCTGTTCCAAAAACTAGTGAGCTAACTTCCTAGCATTTTAGGGCACCATACACTCTAAAAAATGCTGGGTTGTTTCAACCCAAATTTGGGTCAAATATGGACAAACCCAAATGTTGGGTTAAAAATTTTAACCCAATTTCAATTTTCACTTTGAACTGAAAATTTTAATTACATTTTTAACCCAACATTTGGGTTTGTCCATATTTGACCCAAATTTGGATTGAAACAACCCAGCATTTTTTAGAGTGTAGGTGCACTGTTAAATGATGCTGCTTTTTGAGACTTAATGTTACGACCAAATTGTAAAGGTATGGTCACATTAATGAAAGAAGGTCCATTGTGGATTGTCAATAGTGTAGCCATAGTGTATTTTGGTCAATGTGGTGAATCCATGTGTCCAACTTGAACCAGTTGGGGAAATCTTTCACTAAATGAAAATTTCCTGATTGAAATGACTATTTTACCTGCAAAAATTTTGCCATAAAATGGTAAAAATGGTTGCACCTTCATAGGGGAGGCTATCCCATGATGCATTTTGCCAAACGAGAAGCTGAAAAAGCTGCAGGAATTGTCTGGTACATATATGAATTGGAAAAATCGTAACTGTTGTCACACTATACAGAGAGCCAAAAAATAGTGTATTAGGCTGGACCAGGCTGAAAAAAAATGTAAACTTTCTGATTTGAAATGTTTTGTTAAAGCATAATTTCTAACGCAGTTACTTAGATTTCGGTCCCCATTCAAATAGATCAGGATTTTCCAAACTATTTCGTCCCCTTAGTAGGCCTACCCCATTAGATTTTAATTCATATTTCAATAATTGAACAACACATTTGCATGTTCATGGTTCTGTGAAGTTTTGTAAGGGTTACATGAGATGCAGGCAAACTAAATATTTTCATTTTCATAAAAAAAAATAATTTATTTAAATTTGACCTTTTTATGATTATTAATTAATTAAAAGCTTTTCGACTCACAACCCCCCTGCAGTTCCCTCACGTACCCCCAGGGGTTCATAAACATTAGTTGCATAAGTTGGGTAACCCTGAAATTAAATATAAAATATATATTATATAATATTGATAAAATATAAATAGATATACTTGCGTATGTTGTTATGTATCTATTATGCATATTGTAAAAACTTAGCATAATTAGCAATCAATTAGCTTAGCAACATGCAATCAATTAATATGTGAGATGAGTTTTATTTGCACTCTATGCTGCCTACATAGAGTTCCAAATCAGGCACTTATGACGGTTGGGATGCTGCCTTTGTAGCCCTTTAGGCATCTCGCTAGGTTCTGGAACAGAGCTAGCATGTAGTCTTTCATTTTATGGCAGGCTTGAATACAAATTTCATAATCTAGAGTTTGACCTTTAACTGGTTTAATCCTTAACCTCAAAATCTGTCATCAGCACCCAGTGCTACTGTCACCTGCGTATCTCAGCACAAAGCCTCTCTGTGGATGCAAATCTCACACTGTTTATAAACCCTATGCCAAGTTAGTAGTCTTGTATAACAAAGCTAATTTCTCCATTCACACTGGCTGCAGGAGTGAATCGGCACATTTAGCTCATTTCAGGAGGCTTTCAAAAGCACTATGTCCAGTTCCTGAATTAGTTTGAAGGAAATCTTTGTTATTTAGTACACTCAATGAACTTCTGGCATATCTTCATACAGTAGCACCTGTGACGGAGGAGATATAGCAGAACTGGACAGAAGAGATAATAAAGAAAGCCAGAGGCAAAGGAAATGGCTTATGTGATCCATTCTGGATTAGACAGTAGTGAATTGTGTATTTTTATTACAGAGTTGCTGTCAGTACACCTGTTAATATGTTTGTTTTGGAATGTGTATGGCATCCCACCAGAATTCCCAGACCAAAGAGGAATTTCACTTTCAACATATAAAGTGGTGTAGAGAAAAGACTGGTAGCTATGGTAACCACGTTTCGATGGTCTGGTGTGTGTGTGTGTGTACGTGCAAGAGAGAGGCTGCTATTTAAGCTGCTGTTATCTCCAAAGACGGGGTTAATTTAGCTGACACATGCACTGAAGCTCGATCCGCACAACACTCATTCATAGTCCAATCACTGTTCCCTCTACATGATTTTCAATGGAACCAAATGAAGTCCCATCTCCTCCTCTCTTCTTTTGTGTTTAGAATTTTTCAGCTTGAGACTTTGATGCAAATCAATGTTAGGAACAGCCTGAGTTACGGAGAGATTAAGCAGATTTACTTGCAGTTTGTTGTGTTACAAGGCAGCTGAAGCATTGGTGTATTACTGATCTTTTTAAATTCACGGAAACTCATTAAAATTTTATTTTATTTCCATTTGAAGTTCATTGAAAGCAGTCTGATTTAAAAGCACTTGAGAGTGAATCTCACAAAACAAAGTTTTATTTGGCATTACAAAAAGTTTTTTTTTCATTATAATATTATTTTCATGACAAATGTTTTATTTTTTTACTTCCTTTTTTGGAATTTTGGAACAAAAATATAATTCTCTAATTCTCATTAGATTCTCATTACTGCAATTTAAATTTTCTTTTTTTTACAGTATTACAATGATTCGAATTTGTGAAAAAATCACTTTTCAACACCATTTATTTTTATTTCTTTTATTTCTTTTTTTTAGTACAATAGTACAATATATAAAAAAATTTGCCTTTGTCTGGTTGCATGAGATTCACTCTTAAAATGTAAAACATACTCTTACAAAGAAGTACCTGTGTACATTAGTGGAATCAGATGGTAAAACCATGGTGATTTGGTATGTATGTTGGTACTGTATGATAATGATTACTGTATGTATACGCCATATTCATATAGGTGCTTAAAAATGTCATTTATCATAGAAAAAGAAGAAAAAACAGTATGGTAATACAATTGTACTTTTGTGTCAGTAATGTACAATCCACAGAAATCTAGTCAAAGTAATCTGATTTATAGACACTTACATTTTGAGTCTGCACCCTGAGCTTTGTAATGGGAAGTTGTCGTTATTGGATTCAAAGTCAAAGTTACATTTGTGCTATGTCATGATCTAAAAGGCTTGATATATGTAGATCAGTGGACATTATATATTTGTATTGGATTATATATATATATATATATATATATATATATATATATATATATATACGTATATATATATATATATATTCTGTGAGCCATCTTGATTCTCTGCAAAACATCACTGCATTTACAAAGAACAAAAGTGTGTCTGGCAACAACAAAGTATTTGAAATCCCAAAATCAATTTAGGAGCCAATTTTCTGCCTGAGTGCATCGCAGCACTTCTTGGGATTTTTAGTATGCGGTGGTTGCAGAGTAAAGATTTGGTTGGAACACTATCTACTGTATTTCTCACGTGCTTATCCCTTTTCTCTTATGTTAATATTTGATTATTGCCGCAGTCATACAATTTTTTACAATTTTCACAACTCAAACTTCGTATTGATTCTAGGGTGTAGTTTTATCAGTCTAACAGATGTGTCCACTGTGTGGTCTGTTTCTCTGGCACAGAGTCGGTGAAGGGCATCCCTCTGCCAGGCAGCATGAACGGCAGTGGCTCGGTGCCCTCGAGCACCAGCGGGCAGCAGCTGGCCTCTGCCATCCCCTCTCCCACAGCTGGAAAGTCCTGGCGCAGCAAATCCATGAACATAAAGCACAGTGCCACCTCGTCCATGCTGGCCACCAAGCCGCCCAGCCCAACCGCTTCCCCGACTCCTCCCTTATCATCTGATCGCCTCCGGCCCCCAATCACAGATGCCTCCAAATCAGCCCCCGGCAACCAGCGCTCCATGTTGGAGAAGTTCCGGCTCATCAACCCTCGCTCCGCATCCAGAACCTCGCCCTCGGTGGCCGAAATGGCCCTTCAGGAGGAGGACGACTTGTCAGAGTTTGGAGATGAGGGGACCTGCAGTCCCACACCACCCTGTGGGATCTCGAAACCGCAGGGGAAGACCTCCGCATCCTCCTTTGCACCCCCAAACAAGACCAACAACTGTAAGAACCACAACAATAAGTCCTTGCCGCAGCCCAAAGACAAAGAAGAGAAGAACAAGACCAAGAGCAAAGCCAGCACCCCACCCAAAGAGGAGCCAGTAATAGTGGAGCCCTCTAAGAAAGGCTCAAAGATCGCCAGCTTCATCCCCAAAGGAAGCAAAACATCGGCAGCCTCTGTGAAGAAAGAAAGTGCAATCCCCGCCTCCAGCGGCATCCCCAAGTCTGGACTGAAGGCTCCGGCGGCGACCACCAAGCTTGCAGCAACTCAGCCTAGTGTACCTACTACAAGTGAGAAGACCAAACATAGTAAAGGCAGTCAGTCTATATACATGCAGAAATCTTTGGGAGGTTTGGAGAATCGCAAGACCAGCATGGTGTCATCAACCAGTACCTCAGCACTTTCTGGATCCGCCACTTCAGGGCTGGGTGGTGGAGGAGCTCTAGGAGGCAACGGGGTAGTACAACTTCCCCAGCAGCAGCAATACAACCATCCCAACACAGCAACCGTCGCCCCCTTCATGTATCGGTGAGTGATTCTCAAACACCCTTGGACGTGATTGTTGCATTGCATATTGTGAATGATGGTTGCTGAAGTTGTGGGTACCTGCTTAATTGCCCTGTTTAGTCACAGAAGAGTCCACCTCTGTCATATTACATTCACCTTTATACCCCTAGTGAATTAATTAAGAGCAGGTGGACTTTGTCAAATTTTGGATAAAATTAGATACAAATCCCTCTGTAGAGAAAACAGATACCAACTGGTCATTTTTCAAACTTTCTATGTCCTCATCCGAGACCCTACTGGCTTCTTGTCCTGGCAGGACTACTGGGGTCTACATATTCAATGACGCTTAGAGACATTAAAGTATAAGGCTCAGATAAACAGACAGATCTGGGTTCCTTGGTTCTATTCTGGGTTGGAAAATCATTATCATTATCCATGAGACAGCAGGTCCATGTCTCTGTAATTACCCTCAATAGACAGGCAAAGATGAAACCCTCATCCCCAGGAGGTCCAGAATAATTACCTCATCTTTTACTCATTCTGCACACTGATAACCAGTAGAGTGGCTTTTGCCAAATGTAACAGGTACTATTCGTAATCACTAGTTGTTCACAAGCTACACCATAAACTATATAGAAAGAACAGACTAATCCAGTTTTTGTTTAGATGTGGAAATTAATATCTGCATGAACGGTCTGAATCTTATAGAGTTGGCCTGGTGGGAAACGCACATGTTCCGACATGTTGCGCAGTGGTGTTTCTGTGCAGGCAAACCCGGGTTTTAGTCATTTTCAAATCAATCATTTCTTCACTCTCCTGTCAGAGTATAGGGAGAATGAGAAATCTGGAGGATGTCTTGTTAAATCTGACTGTGGGGGGTGATGTTAACAGGATGGATCTCTTTTCATTATAGATTGTCTAGACGAGATTCCTGTTTTGACCAGACGGGGTGAGACCCCTCTTACACACATAGGCTAACAGAGCTACATAAAGCATTAGTAATTACAGACAAATATATGTTGAACTAATCATCTTTTATCAAACCAGCTTTTAAACTCTCAAACACACACCCACTGATCATCTGTCCATTTCATCACACATCCAATCGCGCAAACCTTTGCAAGAAAAAGCAGTGGGTAAACATCTCATCTCGACAGTATTAATAGCCCGAGTGGGAACCGCTGAGACGTTTGCCAGACCGCCTCGTTCGAGGGGCGTGGCTTCCCTCAGTCCTCACCAAGGGACCAGTGACATCACAAATGATGACTAATGAGGGTGAATGGGTTAGAGTGGAGGAAGAGGAAGTAGGAACAGAAAAGAGAATAACATGTGATTGATGGGCAGAGGGCATTCATAACAGTTTGAGTCAGCTTGTTAAAAAGATAAAAAAGGGTGTTAATGACATGGAAGACTGACATGGAAGACAAAGATGAGACTGTTAAAAGCGAGGGAGGAAGAGTATTGTCCTTGAGCAATTGTGTATGTTCAGTAACGTTTAATTCTTCTCTTGATAAAGAGCTCTCAAACCTATTGACCTCCGTCTGACATGCCTGCACAAACTGAACCTTTACAGCTCAACGGCTTTCATAAAAAACACACTCACCACCTTACCGGTTCATTATTCACAGGAAGATGATGGCGTTTTCTTAAAGCTGTGTTTGGCATTCTCAGTGTCGTCTCATAAGGATTATAACCTAAAGTCTTAATGGAATTTTAAACTGAAGCCTTTATCACACTCCTCCACTGCAGATCTTCCTCTCGAGAGCTTTGCTTGGCACTTTAAAACCTGCAGGGCTGCGACAGCGCTCAATGGTGCTGCTGCATTTTGAATGGGTCCACATATTGAGGATGTTCTTTAAAGCTACACTGTGTGATTTTTACCCCCATCTAGTGGTGAAAAGGTATATGACAATCCTGTGAATATTAGTTTCTGTTCCTCTCAATTCCGATTTCGTTTTAACTCCTACTGTGGCCAATGTAGTCCACGATTAAGATGGCTTCCGGTTCGACCTCGTCCATGGGTGTTAACTCAAACGTAAACGCGAAAGGCGAAGCTTGAATTAACGGGTATGTCCCTCTTTGGCTAATGTACTTTCAAGATGGAGGGGCAACATGGCAACCGACATTAGAACCCCTTACCCGTATGTATTTTAAATGGCATATTATACACTCACGAGAATACTTTATTACTTGAACGAATTAAATATACATCAATGAGCACATATTTTTGAAAGAACTAAGTGTTTTTAGCTACGAATAAACTAAAAGAGTTACACAGTGTAGCTTTAAAACTACACTTTTTGACATGTTTGACAAAGGTGGCTCAGTTGATGTAGTTGCATTACCAGCCTCAAAACTGTAATTTTGTGTTAATGTAAATATTCATACACTATTCAAAATAAGCAGGTTGGTAAGATTTGTTAATGTTTTTGAAAGAAGTCTCTCAACAAGACAACATTTATTTGATTAAAAGTACTGTAAAACAGAGTTATTTTTTCCACTGGCATGGAGAACAGTGCCTTATTACCTCTCCCCAACAACCTGTGGCATCGTGAGAGGGTATGACAGAGAGGCAAGGTATGTGCCATCTACTGTAGTTGGTTACAGCATGGGGACTACAAACCAAGATGGCGACCTTGTTCCGGACTACAGTTACCAGGTTCCTCAGTGGTGGGGACACAGCTGTTGTGAGTGAGGGAGAAAAGCTGTTAATGAGCTGAGAACAGAGAGAGAGACTGTTTGTTTTTGTTTGAGAAGCAAAAAGTGAAGCTGGAAGAGTTTTTGGTTATGAAAAAGAGAGCTTTGGAGTTTTGAGTTGATCTTTTAAAAGAAACCAGTGACGTGATCTCTGCCTGGACTCAATTTGTGAACCAACTCACACTTTGATGATACCCTACCTCAGGTTGGGATGTCTGTGTTGCATGAAAACTATATTAAAAAGATGAAATGATGGTGTCTGATGCCCATAAAATCTCTGTATGTGTCCTCACCCGACCTTCTGTTGAAACTGTCTGTTCATTCAGTTCACCCACCTGACAGTTTAAGCCCTCTTCCTTTCTGCATCATTTGCTTATTTGCATTCTCAGGCAGAGTTTGTGTGTACGTGGGTGAGTGTTTGTTGTCACAGGTAATCCAGCGTCTCAATGGCATGAGTGTGGAGCACGTGGTGAAACTAACAGTGTGACATGCCACTGAAATATTTGGCTGGTGAATTGGATGTGTGTGACTGTGTGTGTGAGAGAGAGAGAATGTTTATCTGGGCGAGTGCAGGTATCCTGGGACAACTTTGTTGTAGATGTGGTTGTTATGCATATATACAGAGTTTCTCCCAGTCTATTTCAACTGTTCCAGTCTGAACAACGTCATATGTGCATGTTTTTGTCAGGTTTTGCTATATTTTTGGGTAGCAGGTGTCCCCACAATGACAGTCAAACCTAAGTCACTACATAAAGTCACTATTGTTACACTCTCAGAAAAAAAGGTCAAAAAGCTGTCACTGGGGCTGTACCTTTTCAAAAGGTACACTTTTGTACCCAAAGGCTGCATATTGGTACCTTAGTGGTACATTTAAGCACCTAAAATGTATATATTAACACCTAAAATGTACATATTAGTACCTAAAATGTACATATTAGCACCTAAAATGTGCTAGGCTCCTGAAATGCACATATTAACACTTAAAATGTACATATTAGCACCTAAAATGTACATATTAGGACCAAAAATGAACATATTAGGACCTAAAAGAACATATGTGCGCCTAAAATGTACTTATTAGGACATAAAACGTCCATATTAACAACTAAAATGTACTTTTTAGCACCTAAAATGTACATATTAGCATCTGAAATGGACAAAAGTTTACCTTTTGAAAAGGTACAACCCCAGTGACAGCTTTTGTACCTTTTTTTCTGAGAGTGTAGGATGATATGCAGGCGAACTAAAAATATGATCGTCTCTGTGCAAAATACTAATAATTGATATGCAATTTTTCCTTTTGTTTCACTCAGGACGTATTCAGAGAATGACTGCACTACCGTGGTCCCCACTGAACCGTGTCTCAGTCCCACAAAAGACCTGGTCTACAGCAAGACCGCCAAACAGTGCCTGGAGGAGATCTCAGGTAGGTCGAGTGCCGCCACATGTGCGCATACACACCTACACACAGTCAGACACACTCAACACACATACACTCACTCAGGCACAGATTCTCTCTGCAGGCCTCTAGTTCCATGTTGCTATCGCAGCAGGAAAAAGGTCAATTATGACAGGTGGATAAAGGCCGGCCTGGTTTGGGAGGCCAAGCAGCAGAATGTGTTGTTTATTTGTGCTTCTGTGTATTTCTCCGTGTGTGGGACTATGATGTGACAGCTGATAGCTGAAGATGGGTGCATGGGGCTCAGGCTCTGCTCGCACACATATTTTAACAGCCAGCCTGTGAGAAATAAATGCAAATTGTGCCCAATTGCTGCATTTACCTGCACTGCAGTTACTGGAAATGGAGGCTGCACCATGACATACGTTCCTAGTTGTTCATTTCCTGTGTGAATATTTATCACAGCCACTGTTGTTATAGCTCTCTGCAAATGCTTGGGTTTACTTCATTAATTCTGTACGAGATAAGATTTAATCGGTTTGCGATCGTGTGCATCCCCGAGGTTCCCTGTTGTTATTTTGATACATTTTGTTTGAAATTAACCATCTAAAAAGGCTAAAAACCAAAAATCTTTTCTCAAAACAGCCAGCTCTTCGTTAATGAGATATAGATTAGTGCTCCAGCCGGCACAAAAATGCCTGGAATGTCAAATTAAAGTGAATAAACTGCAGACGAACACATAAGCACAAAGCGGTCAGTCGTTGTATGTCAATAAGAATGCAGGCATGCTGTGGTCATTTTGAAGGTGAGGGACATTGTTGTTGCAGTAATAACATTATGACTCATGGTCAGACATTTACTGGATGTTTTGGCCTGCATTGGGAGAGTTTGGGACAGTTAATGGCTGATGAGACTTAGGAAAGCATAAAATTGTTATTGTACCCTGAGCTTTTGAAAACAAATGAAGGAAATAAATACAAATTCTAAACAGTACAATCCAAAGTATGTACAATGATTTAAGATGATTAGACTTTATCTCAGATCCATGTCTCAAACTGTGCTCTGATTTGCCAAAATGCTGTAATATAAAGTCAGAATTTGTATTATAAACTCCAATGTTTCACTTCTATTATATGATTTATATGATGACTTATTTTAAACAGAAATTAGAACTCTTGAGCTATGTAAGGGGAGCATGTGAGGAAAAAAAAGCATTTTCCTCTTGGATAGCATGTCTACAGGCTTTTTGTTCTACATCTGGGCATGCTTGAAATGCTGTGGTTTGTCCAGTGATGCGTCAGGGAAACCCTCACATGGAGTACTTTTAGATGTGAACCTCAGAACTCACTTCCTGTTTAAGTGCATTGTGGGTTCCACCCTGTTGTAAAATTTATTTTACTTCATGTAAGGAGAAGATCAAAATCTATGCATGCACCTGCTGTGTTTTTGCACATTTAGATGTCTGGTTGGTTTGGTGGTATGCAGATACAGGTGGCAAAAAAAAAAATCTTCCTTACATTTGTTGATTATCCAGAATCTAGTTATGGTAACTATCTCTGTTGGTTAATTCTGAAACATCAGTCATGCTCTTTTGTTAATATAGCTTGTCGGAGTCCATAAACGGATTAAAATAAATGGTAACACTTTACAATAAGGTTCATTAGTTGATGTATTAACTAACATTAACTAACGAGCAATGCATTTGTTACCTTATTTGTTAAACTTTGTAAATGTTACGCTGTAAAAAGGTATTGTTGGTTTAACTTAAAAAAGTAAGTAACCTGGTTGCTTTAAAATTTTAAGTTAATTGAAATGGAAAAAGTGAGTTAATAAAATGAAGGAGAATGATTTAATCATCAGAAACTCAAAGTTATATTGTCACCACCCTTGGACTGTTTTGATTCACCACGTGTTCCCCTCTTCTGAGTTCTCCACCCTCATCTGTTACCATGGACACTAATCACCTCCCGCACAGCTGTCTGTCATTTGTTAATCATCTTCACTGTGTATTTAAGTTCCTGCCTGTCTTCACTCCCTTGTCCGGTATTGTTTGTGTTGGTGTTTAACACGCTGTCATCCTGTCTGCCTGTTCCTGAGATTCATCTATTAAAGTAATAGTGTTTATTCTACCTTCCTCCTCGTCTTCCTTGGTCAACCCCGTGACAGAATACCGGACCAAAATTCACGATGAACATCGATTTCATCACCCTCGCCGAATTATCCTCAGATTTTGTTTCATTTTCTAGAGATTTTGTTTCACTTGCACTCTCCAGCCCCCTCGATGACGAAACCCTGAAGACCCTGTTCTGGATCGGGGCCACCTTCCACCAGTACTTCGACCTCCCAGACACCTCTAACCTGGACTGGAAGGAGGCCGTTTCCCGATGTCTGGAGAGCGTCGAAGTCCGATCCAGAACACTGCCAGACCCCGAGCCGGAATTACCACCCTCGACCGCGGATATCTCGTGCGTGCCCCCCGCAGACGGAGAGCTACCACCCGCCGCGACGCGTCAACCAGTGCCCGAGATGAAGAGGACAGAGTTGACCCTCGCCCCGGAGGAGGAGCTCCAACAGGAGTCTGACCAGGGGTGTGAGCCCACAACATCTGCGGACGAGGGGACTAATTCCCTGGAACAGGAGGACTGGCTGATGAAACCCAGGACACCGGATATCGTTCCCGCCCTATCCCACCCGTCATCGGCATCCCTCTCATATGTTGTACCGTCCTGTGATGACTTCTGTCCTTCCGTCTGTCTGATTCACTCCACTCCATCTCCGTTCCCAGTCAGTCATCCAGCCTCGCCGCTGCTGGATGTGCGCAGCCCTGCACCATCTCCGTGGGGAGTCCCCGACGTCGAGCGGCAGGTCAGCCCACCATCAGCAGCGCCTGTGTTCGAGGATCCCACGGCTTCGCCTCCAGCCTCGGTCCTCGACACTCCATCTCGGCCAGTCGACCTGCCGGCTCCGTCTGGGCTCCTCCCACCTGCGCCTCCGCCTGAGACCCTTGAGACATCGGCTACAGCGGGTTCCCTCGTCCTGCCGGCTCCCCCTTGGTCAGTCGTCACTCTGCCTGCGCCACGGACTTGCGGTCAGTCTGCTACGCTTGATCCCTCCACCCCTTCGGCTTCAGCGGGCTCCTCCTTCCCTGTGGCGTCTCCTCTGTCCTCCCTCACTCCACCTCCACCTCTGCTCTCGGGCACTCTGGCTACGGCTCCAGCGCTCGTCGCCGCGACGTCGCCGGGGTCTCCCATACCGGCGACGTCGTTTGAGTCCACCGGCTCTCCGTCTGTGCCGAGAGATCCTGCCATCGAGTCTCCGTCGGTCACCCCCCAGCTACCGTCAGTCCCCTCGCCATCTGGTGTCTTCCCTCCGTCTTCTCTGCCATCGGCTGTCGGTACTGGGAGGCTCTGGGTCTGCGCCACCGTGCCATCTCCATCAAGGCCGCCAGGGAATCGTCATCGACCCCTCACCGCTCCATCACCCCAGCCTCTCGTCTGTGTGTCACCATCATCTCGTCCTCCACCTGAACCTCCCCCGGTTCCCCCTCCGTCATTTTGCTACGGCGCGAGGCCGCGCCTTGCCGGAGGGGGGCGATCTGTCACCATCCTTGGACTGTTTTGATTCACCACGTGTTCCCCTCTTCTGAGTTCTCCACCCTCATCTGTTACCATGGACACTAATCACCTCCCGCACAGCTGTCTGTCATTTGTTAATCATCTTCACTGTGTATTTAAGTTCCTGCCTGTCTTCACTCCCTTGTCCGGTATTGTTTGTGTTGGTGTTTAACACGCTGTCATCCTGTCTGCCTGTTCCTGAGATTCATCTATTAAAGTAATAGTGTTTATTCTACCTTCCTCCTCGTCTTCCTTGGTCAACCCCGTGACATATATGTTATCTGAACTAAATTATTTAAGTTGATTTGACAAAAGAAAAAATGAAAAAAAAGTGATTACTAATCATGAAAAGATTTACAGAAATATATATTACAAAAATACAGCTATTCATTGTTTGTTCATGTTAGTTCTCAGTGCATTAACTAATGTGTACAATATTTTAATAAAGTATTTGTAAATGCTGAAATTAACATTAACAAAGATTACGTACAAAATGCTGTAAAGGTGCAATTGATTATTAGTTCATGCTAACTAATGTATTTAACTAATGAACCTTATAGTAAAGTATTACCAAATAAATAATAAATAAATATGTGTATGTATATATATATATATATATATATATATATTAATAATATCATTTCATATGTAATACAGACATTTATATTAATGTATTATATTATATTATCTGTCTTAAATCATTATAAAATCATGCTAGTCACTTTTTTTAATTATGAGTTTAATTTTTGAATGCATAATAAGAATAATTTGATGAAAGATATTAATTTTAATATTATTTAATAATTTGTGGTTGAAAATCTCTGTTTTGGGATATATTATGGTCTCAGTTCAGCTTTTTTTGGTATGATTTCCTTTCCTTTTCCAGTAGAGCTGTGTGCTGCAGCATTTCCAAATGCATCATCTTAACACCCTTCACCAGTGTGAAGCGAGAGAAATCACAGTGTTACAAGCCAGTTTTGTCTTGCGCTATTCCCACAACACACACACAAATACCTGTGCTGACTCGGTAGCTAACAGCAACAGGAAACCAGCCATCATTGCTGCAAACAGAAAGACAGTGAGAGGAAAGGAGGAGATAGATAAAGAGAATGAAGCAGCTCACAGCATGTTAAAAGGAGCAGGCGGACCCTGAGCTCGCATCTCGTAGCGCGCGCACACACACTCAGTCTCTGCTCCTGTCCCTCGGAGCTAGCCACATGCGCTCACTCCAGCCGGTAATTAATAGACAGAGTGTGTGAAGAGTCCTCGGTTGCTTGGAGAGAAACAGGAAGAGAGGGAAGGATATGTATCACAATTTAACCGTAATCGGGTGCAGATCTGCTTCCCGCGAGCCTCCGTGCTGCATTAAAGGAAAGAAGTGATATAGGAGGAAGACAAGGAGGAGTGCGCTCTCAGCACGTGCACCTGGATGCTGGTTATTGGCTGCGGCGAGCGAGCGTGTGTGTGGGCAGGATGATATTTGAAGCTCCCTGGTGCAAGGGGCAGTTTTGCGACTGAGCTTGTGTGCCAGCTGCCACCTGAGGCACGCAGATCATGTGAGTCGGAACAAACTTCAAGATAAGGTTGAACAAGTGCAAGGGATCCTAAAGAACGTGTGAAATTATGAAGCGGGGAGCCGACTTTTCTGTGTTCCAGGGCGGCAGCCCACCTCGCAAGTCACCGCAGTCTCTCCCAGACAATCTAAACCTCCGCAAGCAACGTTCTCTCGGCAACCTCGTGCTGCTTAGTGATGGAGAGCAGAGGGTTTACACCTTTGAGCTGGACGAGCCGCCATGCCCACCTTCGTCAGCATCCGGGATGTCGTCTTCGTCACCTTCGCCCCAACACGGCCGATCCAGCGCTCGTAGACACCCCGAAAGCAGCACCCGAGCCCGGTCGCTCTCGCTGTCCCTCACCAAGATGCTCTCCCAGTCCGAACACTCCCTTATACCTGTGCCCTGGGGCCGTAAGTCCAGCCGGATGGCACCTGCGCATCAGCACCCGCGGCCGGAGTTGGTGGATAAAGCGGGCAGCAGTAGAAGATCAGATGAGGACACCCGGGCAGCTCCAGCGGGCACCGGGGGAGACTGGGAGCTTGAGAGTGCCAGAGACGAGCGGGCACAGCTGGATAAAGAGGTTATACTCACTATGCTGGGAGACCTGGAGCAGGTTTTAAATCCGCAGACACGCCGTAAGTGCCGTGCCCTATAGCTACGCAGAGTCAGTCAAACTCATCAGTAACATACTGTAACAGTCTTTGTGCCTTGCTTGCTGTAGTAATGGTCATATTTATCCCTGTACTCTGTGTGTAACTGCATTAGAAACGGTTGTTGGGGATGTCAGGGTGAATTATGGTTCTCTGATTGTAATATGGGAGAACATTTAGAAGCCAGACTCACCTGCCAGCTATGAAAGCATTGCCATGCTGTCTGCTCCTCTGATCAATAGCTCTATTTACCCTCCCGTCGGTGTGATCCATGCTTTTATTCCTCACCCGTCTAATATTAACCGCCAACCACAGGGCTGTTTGTTCGCAAGCCCACCAACTCATCTTACTGAAGTAATTCAGTTCCCTGTAGTTCGGTGTGATCGCAGCATTCTTTCACACTGCATTTGAGTTAACTGAGGAAATGTTTTAGAGAGCTATTTCTTACTTGTTTTAGTGGTCACTGTTACTAGTGCTAATTCTTAAAGGGATTGTCCACATGAAATTACAAATTATGTCTGAAAATCATTTACTTGACCTTATGTCATTCCAAACCTACAGTATGTGCATTTCTTTCTTCTGTGAAAAACAAAACAAAAAAAAAAACAGATATTTTGAGAAAAATTCTGTTCTTTTTTGGAGTCTAATGTTGTTTGGACCCCAACAGTCTTCAAAAGATGTATGTAATATGTAATGGTCATATTATGGTCATACCCTGTACTCTGGGTCAGATTGCTTAGAAAACTAATAGCGCATCTTACATAAAGAAAAAAAAATAAAATACAATAATATATATATATTTATTTATTTATTTATTTATTTATTTATTAATTTTTTTTGTTATTATTTATTTTTATGTAAGGAGCGTGTGTAAGTATCTAAGTATCTGTGTATGTAAGTATCTATTACTTTTATAAGCAATCTGGCAATTCTGTTGACTAATGCTTGGCCTTGTGGACGATGATATGCATCCCATAAAATGCTACTGTTATTATTGGCTAACATCATTATAGGTAACGGTTTTAACGTCCACTCGAGTAAGTGTTTTTCATTTGAGTTAGTGTTTTGAAAAATAATTTAAAGACAAAGCATTATGAAATCATTTACTTACTGTTTGTAAAGCAGCTGCTGTCCGTTTTTTTCAAGTTTCTTTGCAAAGTCTCCATTACACTGTGCCTCGCTGATAAAAACAAAATGCTCCGAACAAACGTGATCCAGGACACCTTTAAAATACACCATCCAGTTGTTTCCAACGTTAAGATACTTCTTCTTAAAGGGATACTCCACCGTTTTTGTTTTTTTTGTTGTTGTTTTTTTTTTTTCATATTAAACTATGTTATTCCCTGGTTGGCCCATATTGAATGAACTGGGCTAGTTAAGTTTGATCAAAGTGTCTCGCGCACCAGAGCTATTGAGTGCACGCACTGAGACGAATGTATCAACTCGTCTTAGTTAAGGGAATAACAGTTTAATATGAAAAAACGGTTGAGTATCCCGTTAAACGTGTCAAATCAAATAAATAGAGCAATAAATAAATGCTTTGTTAATAATGAGGAGGTCGTTTTAAGCTATGAAACTTGCAGGATGTTTTAATGGTACAAAGACCTTTTACTGTACATGTCAAAAGATGAAGGCAAATTTGATTTCTCATGTCATGGTCCCTTTAAGCAGGTTTTTGCTACTGTATCTTTAACACTACAGTAAATTTAATTGGCTAAACTCTTTGCTATTAGGGCCCAGAAACCTATTGTGTCACCCTTTTTCACTTGAAATGAGTGATACGGTACAACACGGCTCTGAATTATGCAAAACACAAGCAGCACAATGCAATCTGCAAAGATTCCAGTCTGTAGCTGTCGACTCTGAGGCACAATGAGGTTAAATCAAAGCAAATTCTCAGCTAACATCTGATCAGACAGAGCCAGCGGTGTGTCCTCACACCCTCCTTTGCTCCTGACAGGCTCAAATGGTGCTTACAGAAATGTGTCTGCACGCCCAGAGGGCAACAAGTGCACTTATACCACCCATATCCCTCTTGATCATCAAATACCCGAATCAGAAGCTCTTGTAGTGTTTGTTCATTCCCAGGATTCACATGCATTGAGAATGCACATGCACCTATATGCTATATGTGTGCGGGTTTTAAATTGCCCTTTGCTCTATATGTGAGGTAGTGCAGAAAAGAGAAATTACTTTATTTGCCTTATACAGTTTGGCTGAATGGTCCATTACAATGCTATAAAATAAGCCTTCTGGGTAATAGAGTGCCTGATACATTCACAGTGGTTCTGTATGTGTTTGTACTCCAGGGCTTTGCCTCTCTGGGCTGTAGAGATCAGGATGGTCAATATTGGACAAACCCAGCCATTGGGTTACATTTTTAAATTACATTTTTAACCCAATGTTTGAGTTTGTCCATATTTGACCCAAAATTGGGTTAAAACAACCCAGCATTTTTTAAAGTGTGAGGTTTAGTGTTCTTTTTTTCTGTTTAGTTGTTTTGAGAGTTAATATTTGATGTGGTTCGCTTTGAGATGCACCCTTTCAAAGAGGATTTTAGCGTGGTACTGTAACAAGAATGTCAACATGGTAATCTGTTGCGTCTCTCAAAGTCATTCCCTTTACATCATTACCGCCACATTCATCTTTTGTAACAAACCAAACTGTCAGCTGCAAGCAATATAGCTTTGAACTAAGTTACAGATATTTTTGGAATGTTGGTCTACAGTACACATTACAATAGATTGCAGTGTTTTGCACCGTGAACTTTGTTTTTTAGATGCCATATCAAAAACAGTTTGACTTTTTAAAATGCATCTTAAAACCCATAACCCATTTTTACATAATAATGCAATGTAACATGCAACACGTGCTCCATTGCTCAAGACCAGCTTGTCAGCTTTTTCAGTTATGAAAAGATGTTGGTTTGCACACAGTGTTGGAGCTTTACAACCCAGAATGTGACATCCATAGAAATCTTGTCAGTTCTGTCCTGTGGCAGAATATGCATCTTTTCATATCACTCTAAGTTTGCACTCTGGCTCTGCATTGATGGTCAGTCATGACTCCCTCATACGTGGTTGAGGGAGTCTATCCTCTCGGACAGAACTTCCACTCAGGCTCACTTACATTATTGCTTCTGTTTGTCAGATGGCTTGCCTACTACACAATATTTATTTGACAATATCTACTGTATGTATATGAGTCCAGCTCTCTAAGCAGCAGCACAGTAACCTTTCTTTTTACAGTCCTGTTACCCATGTACATACTATGTACTTTTTATAGTAATTACAATTACTGGGTATTAACTAGTACTAAACCTGAACCTACCCCTAAACCTACCACTAACCCATGTACTTACCTTAAATTAGCCAGAACTTTCTAGGTAAGTACAATGTAAGTACAGTACATGTAAGTACTGTACTGTAAAAGGAAGCGTTACCCAACAAAATATGAGGTGACATTTAATAACACGAGAAATAAGGTTTGGCCTGGAGGTGTTTGACATGTGAGAAGGGCTGTTGAAAATAGTTCTGGGTGTAAATCGTAATGCGATTTGTTATGCCATTCCATTATGGTTCACATGGGAAATCACCTTTATATTTCATGTTTTTTGCTAAATGCTTTTCCAGACACTGTGAAAGTAATACAGTACAATCAGGTTTGATTTAAAACTCATTTTAAATGCTCACATAATGACAGTTTCTGCAACTTCAACACATAAGCAAAGTAAAGTCACACTAAAGATCAGTGCAACATATACTGTATAGCAGTTTTATTTTATTATTGTTATTTAGTGATATAAGTTTTATTAGTGTTTCATATCATAGATCATGCCATTGGCATGGTATTTTACTGGCAGGGTGTGATAAGGCCAGACGTGACTGGATAAAATAAGCAGGTCTCTGATGTGATGTGAGAGTCATGCAGACCTGCTATTAGACCTCCTACCGCCATCATCAACTTGTTTGAGTGTCTCTCTTTGTGTGTTCAATGAGTTTAATGCAATGGAAAAGAAGCACTTAACTGAACCTCTGCAGATCCAGAGTCTCTAGTTTCTAGTGGTGTTGTGGCCATGAACAAATGAAAAATGTTTCAAGTTTTCTTGTAAGTTAATGCATGAATGCCTTTGAATTTTCCGGGCTTCATTGTGACGTTTTTGCAATTTAACATTTATTGATTTATTATTATTATTTAAAAAAAAATTGCATGATAAACATAATGTCCAGCAGTCGAGAAAATAGAAAAAAAGATATTCTTTGTTGACATTAGTGGGGAAAACCCTTGTGTTTAAACAGTCTCGCTGGAGTATCTTAGTACATTTTTTAATGAATCAGTTGAGTGAATAATTCAATGACTCACGAAAAAACACTCTTTGGTCAATAACAATAATGGTGTAACCTGCAGAAAAGGTTCACTGAATGAATCAGTGAATCAATCTGAAAGAATCGTTTTGGGGGAAAAGATTAAAATCATTTAAACCACTGAGACAATTTAAAACATACACCTTTATTGAGTTCATACCTAATTTTCTTCACTTCTCCAGAAAATGAGGATGAAAATATGTGCAGTAAAATGACGAATTTGACAGATTTCGTCTTTATAGGCAAATCATGCTCCAGCCAAACTTTGAGCCTGGCTTAGGGGTTAAGAGGAGGTGTCATAGCGCATGGATTACTCTATGCTCCGCGGAAAAGTGATGACCGTGAAATCTGTCCCTTTATCCCATCAGCTGCACAGCAAGCTGTAACTTCAGCATCTAAGTTGACATGCAAGAGCAGACAGCCTCCTCTCACTAACCGCTGGCCACAGCATGTTTGACTGGTTCATGTGCCGAGTCTGTTTTTCCTTCCAGACTATTTACTAGCAAGCGTCTGTTACAGGGTAACCAATGTTTTCTTTTCTTTGTCCACCAGGGGAGGATCCAGAGGCTAGACGGATGCGTACAGTGAAGAACATCGCCGACCTGAGACAGAATCTTGAAGAAACCATGTCCAGTTTACGTGGGACGCAGATAAGCCACAGGTGAGTGTTAGTTCATCATTAGTTAGGTCATCATTCCAAATATTGGTCTTACTTGGAAAGCTTTTTGCAATGAGCCTTATACGATATATATCTATATCAGTTTAGTAAAACATAATAAAAGAATGTTCATTAGTTCCAAAAAGTAACAGCTGCACTTGAAAAATTGGGTATCTTTTGCCAATTTAATTTCTTTAAAGATAGAGCTCAGTTTGGCACTCACAAACAATGCAAACCCTCACTGTGCCAACATCTTTGCTAACAAAGACACTCGCCAATCTTATTGTGAAATGAAAAATGCTCTCTATTTTTGTCGAGTTAATCATTTATTAAAACCATATTGAGACCCAGATTCCCAAACACCCAATTACTGAAGAAAATACTTAAGCGCAACCACATTTGTCCAGCTCTGGGATGGCCTATTTCTGCGACTCTCTCTTTATCTCACTCACAATGTGAACGTAATTTCACAGGAAAGTGGTTCAGAGGCAGCGCTCTGACATGACAGATGGTGTTGGGCCTTTCTCGCTCTTTCCCTCATGGGGAGCATCTTCTTTGGAAATCAATGCTTGGCCTTTTTGTTTTTTTTTCACAGCACATTGCTTTTCAAAGGAGCCAAAAAGGTGTTAGACACTTCCTCACACTCTCTCACCGTAAACCTAACCAGTAAAGAGCCCATGAATCAAAAAAACTCCAACCTTTCTTTGTTTGGAGTTCATAATGCTCAGATGTATATGTTGTTGAGGCATCGCTGTCAGGCTGTGTACTCGATGAATGAAGATGAGGAAAAAAACTGTTAATCACTGTAACAAATGGAACTGAGTAATTTAGGGCAGGACAGATGGAAAGATAGCGATCTAGCTATTTATCGTTCGGTCTTCAGGAATTTGACCTGTCGTCTTTGACGTTGACCCACTATGTGGATTCCATCAAACATCATATATCTCGCTGGAGCTTTTGAAATTGACTTCCATTATTCACTAAACATACAGTACCATATGATTGGTATACAGTCTGGAAGAGTATAGAGTACACACATGTTCTTTCAGAAAGTCCTGCACACACGTATTCACTGCAGTGCTGGGAACGCCACAAAGCTCTATTGATCTGAACCTGTGCTTGTGTTTGGAAGGTTCTCAGACCTTAAATATTGTATTGATTGATGTTAAAGAAAAATCCTCAGTATATGAGTTTGGGATCTTCAGCATCAAGGTCAATATAGCATCTCAAAGAAAATGAAAATCCCATCTAGACTTCATGGGGATTTATTTGATGGAAACTCATTATAAACACTATACAAGATACGGTATAGGCAGATTAAGTCATATAAATATGTGTTGCAACGCCCTTCAGCCGTGACTTATTCACGATTCAGCAAGCCTCTCGTACCTTATTGCTTTTATAAAACGGTATTTAAACGGTATGTATTTTGCAACTTTCATGAAGTTTAATCAATAAAAACATTCCTTCCGCTAGAAAAAATAGTCCCTGACCGTGAACAACAACCTTCCAATGTGTAATATGCATGAAAGCTCACATAAAAACAAACCGTTTGTCTCATTCTTTATATTTTTTACAACACAATCTTTGTGAAATTTCTTCACTTAAAGGAATAGCTGAGAAAACGGTTATTTTTTTTTGTTTGTTTATTCCATTATTTTCTCTGTGCACTAAACTAAATATTTACATAGCCTAAATAAAAACACATGGGCATATATTTTGATAGACAACAGGTTAATCTATTTTATTAATGTGATTTAATTTAGTGGCTAAAATGCTGCCTAACAAGAGATAATAATAAATAAATATTATTTTGATAAAAGATAAAAATCATATTTGCAAAAGTCTCTCCACATTGTTCCTTAACCCACTTATCCATTGTCATGCCACCTAGTAAATCAAAATTGGCTTTAAACATTTTAGCCTTTTTATTTCTTACGTTTTTTTTTCCTATGTTGATACGTGTGGTTGCTAAGGGTGTTGCTAAGGGCACAGCGATAAATAGAACTGTTGGGTGAAGCGCAACAATAAATCACAGCTATTGACCAATCAGAATCAAGGATTGGATCTAACCGTTTTATATTAACAAATAAGATGTAGGTGTCACAGCCCTCTTCTGCACCAGTCTGTCTCGTCTTCAGCACTACACTTCCCAGGATCCTCTTGTCTCCCTTCCGGAACTCACTCCCTCATCAGCCACCTGTTCCTTGTCATGTATCATCTGTTTCACCTGTTTGCACCTCATTATGTTTGATTCCTCTGTGTATTTAGTTCCTCCTCAGTTAGTCAGTCATTGTCGGTCGATGTTTGTTGTTAGCCCGTGTGGCCCTGTACTCCTGTCTTCCTGCCTGTTTGTGATTAAAAGTACTCTATATCCGATACTCCGGTCTCCTCGTGCTCCTTGCCTGAACCACACCGGTGACAGATCGACCGACCGCAAAGAGAAGTAAGATGGACCTTCCAGCAGTAGCCCTCCTCTGTCTGGAACAGGAAAACCGCTCCCTGGAGTCCCATACCAGGGATTTTCTGGAGCTGGCGTGCCTCACACACTATTCGGACCGCTCGCTGTGTGATTTCTACATCGCCAGCCTCAGCGAGCGGTCCCGGGCACGCCTCCCAGGGAGCGGTCCAGAAGAGACTTTAGCCGCCTGTGTGGAGTGGGTGCTGGTGTGCTGTGAATCTCCATTCACCGTGGAGGAAGTCACCAGCACCACTCCAAAGCCTGAACCCTCCTCATCGCTGGTCCCGTCCAGCCCTCCTGAGCCCGAACTTTCCTCATCGCTGGTCCCGTCCAGCCCTCCTGAGCCCGAAGCCTCCTCATCGCTGGTCCCGTCCAGCCCTCCTGAGCCCGAACTCTCCTCATCGCTGGTCCCGTCCAGCCCTCCTGAGCCCGAACTCTCCTCATCGCTGGTCCCGTACAGCTCTCCAGAGCCCGAGACCGTCCAGCCAGAGCCCGAGACCGTCCAGCCAGAGCCCGAGACCGTCCAGCCAGAGCCCGAGACCGTCCAGCCAGAGCCCGAGACCGTCCAGCCAGAGCCCGAGACCGTCCAGCCAGAGCCCGAGACCGTCCAGCCAGAGCCCGAGACCGTCCAGCCAGAGGCCGAGACCGTCCAGCCAGCGCCCGAGACCGTCCAACCAGTGCCCGAGACCGTCCAGCCTGCGCCCGAGACCGTCCAGCCTGAGCCCGAGACCGTCCAGCCAGCGCCCGAGACCGTCCAGCCTGAGCCAGAGACCGTCCAGCCTGCACCAGAGACCGTCCAGCCAGCGCCAGAGACCGTCCAACCTGCACCTGAGACCAGGATCCCACCCAGCCTCCCTCTCCCGCCTCCTCCCATCAGTCATCCGTCAGCCCTTCCGTCTGCCTGCTACTCTGACCCAGCCTGGTCACTGGATACCCTGTGTTTGCCTCACTCCGCCTCCACCTGGACACTTCCTCGGCCCCCGGTCCCATCGGCTCCCCCGTGGCTCTCACCTCCCTCAGTTCCTCCATGGTCCCTCGGTCCACCAACTCGGCCAGGCTCCCTCATTCCGCCGGATTCCCTTCACTCCCTCGTCATCCTCCCTTCACCTTTGGACTTCCATCCTTTGCCTTCGTCCCGTCATTCCACCCCCCCGGTTCAGTCGGACTCCTCACTCCCTCCAGTCATCCATCAGCCCTCACTCCCCTTGGCCTCACCGTGTCCCTCGGTACCCCTGTCGTCACTTCAGTCACCTGAGCCTGCGGTGTCCCCATGGTCCCTCGGTTCCTCATCAGCACCCGATGTCGTCAGTCTCTCTGCTTCACCCTGGTCTCCTCGCTCATCTGCTCCGCCCCTGTCAGTCGGCCCCCTGGTGGCGTTAGCCCAGTTTCCATCGCCGCCACCAGGGGTCCTCCCTCCATCTCCTCCGCCCTGGTCTCATCCTCAACCCGCTCTCCCCTGGTCTCGCCTTCAGCCTGCTCTGCCGTGGCCGCTTGAGGGGTCTTCACCGCCGTGGCCGCCTGAAGGGTCTTCACCGCCGTGGCCGCCTGAAGGGTCCTCACCGCCGTGGCCGCCTGTAGGGTCCGCTCTGCCATGGCCACGCCTTCAGCCTGCTCGGCCACGCCTTCAGCCTGCTCCGCCCTGGCCACGCCTTCAGCCTGCTCCGCCATGCCCTCAACCTGCTCCGCCCTGGCCACGCCTTCAGCCTGCTCCGCCCTGGCCACGCCTTCAGCCTGCTCCGCCACGCCCTCAACCTGCTCCGCCCTGGCCACGCCCTACTCTGCCCTCAGTTCTTCCCCCCTCCTTCCTCTGTGCTACGGCGTGAGGTCACGCCTTCCGGGAGGGGGGAGTTCTGTCACAGCCCTCTTCTGCACCAGTCTGTCTCGTCTTCAGCACTACACTTCCCAGGATCCTCTTGTCTCCCTTCCGGAACTCACTCCCTCATCAGCCACCTGTTCCTTGTCATGTATCATCTGTTTCACCTGTTTGCACCTCATTATGTTTGATTCCTCTGTGTATTTAGTTCCTCCTCAGTTAGTCAGTCATTGTCGGTCGATGTTTGTTGTTAGCCCGTGTGGCCCTGTACTCCTGTCTTCCTGCCTGTTTGTGATTAAAAGTACTCTATATCCGATACTCCGGTCTCCTCGTGCTCCTTGCCTGAACCACACCCGTGACAGTAGGCTACATAAAACTGCTAAAATTAATTGATTGCGTATTTTACACAGTATTTACCTAAAATTCTCTAAACGTGGATAAAATGTCACAAGATTTCAGAACAGCTCCTGTTAATTAGCAAGCATGCATGATTACCGTATACTTCCTGATGTAAGAGCATGTTGAAATAACCTCTTGCACTTTTATCAGCGGTAGCTTTTATAATTGTGTTTCCATTTCATCAGGCCATTTGATTTCTTGCCACTCGTTCAAGGCAGACGGCAGACTCAGAATAATGCTGCAGTCTTACCATTACCCAGTAGCGCTAGCATGTTGCTAAGAGACGAGGGGTTGTCAAGAAAACGAGACATCGGGAATATATATAGAGGAACTGTCAGCTGTCATGAGGAGTGACGTCAGAGAGGAAGATAAATGCTGGTGACTTGGCCAGAGGGTGATTCGGGAGATCAATAGATTAGACAGAGCAACCTGCCCAAATGTGCTGCATCCAGTGATGTTTACTAACTCCAGATTCGTGATTTATGTTCTCAGCGAGCCATAGACCTCAGCTCATACACTTCCTGTTGGCTTGGATTTGTAGACGAAAAGGGAACTCATTGTTTCTTAGTTGGTCTGGGTTCTTTGTTCAACACTATTGGGAGTTGTACACATGTACCGTACTGCAGGGATGCTCACATTACACAGTTCAGCAGACACTTTTAGAAAATACTGGGTGACCGGAGGGCAGTGAATAAAATGACTTTAAAACGACCCAAAAGCCTGTCTCTGCACACCAGTCAGTGAGGATGATGGTATTCCCATATTCTTATGTTTTGCTTAATACTTTACAATAAAATTTAATGAATTAACATTAGGTGTGGTGAACTAACAATGAACAATACTTTTGACCGCGTGTATTCATCTATTTTATACATATTTTAAATTATATAAGTCAGTGTTATTTTAGAATTTATAATATACTATTATAGTAGGTATCATGCAATTATGCAATGCAATTATCCTATTATGCAAAATTCATTATTACATGAATGTAATGTGTGTCAGCAGTGTGTATCCACTCTCTTCACTTTTAAAACCAATAAATCATAAGCAGTGTTTTAGAATAAGTCATTTGCAGTTTCTATACAATGTGACGTCACATTGTTTAGGCCCGGTCTATTAGCATAGACCCCGCCCTGAGTGAGCCGTACACAGTCGGCCATGTTTATCTCCTCGCCAGAGCATTTGACAGCAGTTTTTTACTCCACTTTTTTCGAAAATAGGCTCTTTTTACCACTCCCCCAGAGTTAAACCGTTTCTGGTCTCATTGACTTCCATAGTAGGAAAAAAATATATACTATGGTAGTCAATGAGACCAGAAACTGGTTACTGATATTCTTCTAAATATCAGAAAATCATCTGAATGGATTCGAAAACAGTAAAACTCAACTGTTTAACTCTGGGGGAGTTGTAAAATGAGCCTATTTCCAAAAAAAGTGGAGTATCCCTTTAAGCACAATAAGACGCGAAAGAGAACTAGTTTAATTCTCACACGCAAGTCTAGACTGATATGGCTTTAAAACGCATGCAGATAATAAGCTTTCATTATGATGAAGAACTCCAATGTCACGTGAGAGTGACCACGATAGAGATGATAATCAAAAATAAAGAGATTTTTTAGTTTTTTGCATGAGCAGTAGAATCTCATTTGCATTTAAAGATACATGCACGAAAAGAGCATGCACTTCAAATAAACTTGCATTTATTTATTTCATTTTTTTAAAATTAATTTCTCAATCAAATATTTATATTTTATTTTATTTCAGATTTATTTCAATTACCCACAATTACTTTTGATAGATTTATTTGATGAAGACAATGGTGGCCATATAGTTGATGTATTATACAGGCACATGAATTTACTCTAGATTAATAAATGCTGTAAACATGTTAATTGTTAGAGCAGGATATTCATAAATTCATGTTGACAATTCAAACCTGATTATAAGTACTACAGTAATTTAACAAGAAATACATCTAATCCATTTTTTTTTTGGTCAGTACTACCAAGTCAAGGCCCTCTTCTGTTTTTTTTTTTTTTTTTTACATACATTCCTATCCACATATTTGCACCATTTTTTGAAACAACAACAACCTAATAAACTGTCCTAATATGTTCTAACTGTGAAATTCAATATTACTGTTCAAATATGTGCGTGTTTGTTTTCTATCTATACATAAACACCGATCAGCCATGAGCCTGACCATCTCTGGCTCTGCATCCACCCTTCATTGCTGCTGAGTCACAACTCTCTGGTGTATTTCATAACAAGAGCGTCCACACACTTAATGCTGGTTTCAAATATACCACAGCACAACAGAATAACACTAGGCAGGAATGCTGTTTCTGTAAATTAGACCCTTGGATTTTTCAATACAAATCAATACATGTATCTTTGGTCACTAATACTTGTGTAGTTTGCTTTTTCACAGTACATGAAAGTGTATCTCTTTCGAAGGATTTTGTTAACCAGCTTACATGCTTGCTAACCTCTAATGAGATTCGTTCTGAATGGACTTTGATGGAGAGGATATTAATATGCCGGTTCTGTAGTCATGACAACGGCGCCGTGGCGCTGATGACTTATTTGTTAAGTGACACTTGTTTTTGGCACCCTGCTGTTGTCCCTTCATGTGAATAACTGACTGTCATTTTATTGGGGATTTTTTTGGATATATGCTTATAGACATTGTATTTCATATTCATGAATTTGTATATTTAATGACAAATATTTATGCGTAATTTGAAAAAATATGTCCGTAATGTGATTGTCTTACCACTAGAGAGAGCTGTTGCCGGACAGTCTTGTATGACGGGTGTGTCATTATGGGCGTCTGCATTTGAGCATGTGTCCATATGCTGTTTTCTCACACGTTGCCGCATCAGCAAGCTTGTGAACGTGTGCAGACACCTATACACACATCAGTTCACACATTTATATTCACACAATCAAAGGTCAGGAGGTCAGACTGAAGTTGTGCTCACGGTAACACGCTTGTTGATGGGCTGATGCTCGTTGAAGTGGATTAGACATGAAAGATGGGAATAGTTTCCATTTTATGGTGAGTAGAAATCAAGCACAACCACATTGGCAATCTTTCTGCTTCAGCTGGGTCCTTCTCGCCACGCTGAACACTCACAACCTACAGATAGAAGACCTGCTGTGGAGAGAGACGCTGTCTAATATGAAACTCTTCTTCCTTAACAGTTTGCTTTAGATATAGTTTTTTTTCAGTATCTATCCATCCATCCATCCATCCATCAACTCTAAAAAATGCTGGGTTGTTTCTCAATTTTCAATTTTCTCAACTCAATTTTGGGTAAAATATGGACAAACCCAAACGTTGGGTTAAAAATGTCATTTAAAATGTTTAAAATCTATCTGTCTGTCTGTCTGTCCGTCCGTCCGTCCGTCCGTCTATCTATCTCCATCCATCCATCCATCCATCCATCCATCCATCCATCCATCCATCCATCCATCCATCCATCCATCCATCCATATATAATAATAATAATAGCAGGTTATAAATTAAAACATACATACATATATATATATATATATATATATATATACATATATTTTCTCCAAAAACTACTAAATAATTCATAACCAGTTTTATTTTATTTTGGAATCTTTTTATTTTGTTTTGGAATCTTTTGGAATAATTCACTAATACCACATATATTATTAGCTATTTATTTTTGTTTAACTTCAGTTTTACAAATCACACTAGTTATTGCTGTATTTAGTGACAAAAAATTAAAAAAAAATGTTTTAGCCTTCATTAATGATTATGGAAATAGTTGTGGAGCAAATCACTTTAGTTGTCGAACATGTTTGTGTAAGTCACACAGTTTGAATGTGTTTTTTTTTGCACCATGGAAATATTCAAGAGAGTAGGTGGATTTTTGAAACTCCAAACTTGACTTTAGAAACTTTGCTGCATTGCAGGGTACAGATTGATCCTCAAACTGTCAAGCAAACTCCTCACCTTGGCACAGGTGTTAGATATTTATGCCTTTTAATGCCAGTTCAGCTGTTTCAGAAGCAGCATATTGATCTAATTACCCAAATACGTCTGCAGTCCCCAAAATCCCTCCTCTAATCTCCTTCTCTTCCTCATTTTTTTCTTTGCAGTACCCTTGAGACAACATTCGACACCACTGTAACTACAGAAGTGAACGGCCGTGGCCTCCCTGCCCTCTCGAGCCGCTCTTCCCCCATGTCTTGGCGTCTCGCCCAAGGGTCCAATCCTCGTCTTCAGGCCGGCGATGCTCCTAGCTTCACCCCGCCCAGATCCAGTGCTGGCACCACTGGTCGCTATGGTGACTCGTCGAGGTTGTTATACACTGCCCCCCTGAGGAGAGCGGCGGCCTCAGGGGTTCGAGGGTCAGAGCCGGGAGAGAAAGGTGGGGTTTCTGAGGCGGGGCCAGAGGTGGACGTGACCGGATACGGGAGTGATGGGGACATACTCGCCAAGAATGTACATGCAGACGATATCAGTGGGTAAGAATCTACAAAATTACAAACCATATTGGATAACAAACCATGAAAAACACTTTTTAGGGGTGTTTTCCAAGAAATGAATGCTTAATTGGTACTCTGCAAGGACAAAAGTGACAGTAAAGACATTTAATGTTATCTGATTTCTTTTTTAAATAAATGCTATTCTTTCTAATCGTCAAAAAATCATGAAAAAAAAAAATGCATCACGGTTTCCACAAAAATATGAAGGAGCCCAACTGTTTTGAAGATTGATTTTTTTTCTTCTACATCTCATAGTTTAATCAGGCCAGTCGAACAATCAATCACTTTTTCTGTTACTGAATGCAGTGTTCATAAAGAGAATGCTTTTTAAAAAAAAAAAAAAAAAAAAGATTGATTTATAACATTTATGTTCATTCCATCAAAGCAAAGAGGGAATGCAGCTGTTTCTCAATATCATTATATGGGTGAGAAACACTCCACCATCATATGTCTCTGTTTGGAGGAATAGCTCAGGGTCACGTATACATCACTGTGTGATGCACTATTGCTTCTGCCCTTGCTGTCTCTATGCTGATGAATAGACTGAGAGAAAAATAACTCTAGAAATTAAGTTTATAAAAGACCGACTCACAAGGGAACCAAAGTATGTATCATGTACCTGAATAAACTTGCATGAAAGCAATGGATTTGGCGATACTAAACACAATAAAGCTCAAACCTGCAGGGAGTGCATCTGCCTAAGACAGCAATTTGCAGAAGTATTGCACTAAATATCAGAACATTAGCTCTAATCTATAGCATATATTTAATTAACTGAATCTCATCAAAAAGCATTACATACTGTAAGTTGAAAGTAAAAATTATGTATATAGATATATATTTATAGATATAGATATATAAAATATAATCTATATAATCTAGCAACAAATGATAAAAAATCAACCTCAGTTATATTAGCCCCCTGACAAATGCTCACTGTGCATTTTGTTGTTTACCCATTAAGGTATCACACAGACGGAGGTCTTTACTCTCGGAATGTCGACCTTTACTCTCGAAATGTTGGTCGCCCACCTGAGATGACGCCTACTCGAGAGGTCGTTCAAAAAGGAGTCAAGGAGATGCAAGGGGAAGACAGGTAAGACGTCCTGTTATGAATCAAACAAAAAGTAATCATTCACCAATAAATGTATTTCCTGACTGATTACAGGAGGTGTGAACCTTTTATTTGAAATATGCATTCACAATTCTAGTAGTACTGTGTGATTTGACAGTAGAGATAGTGGATTCCCACACATTTAAGGTCTCTGACAAGCCATGAAGCAGCCAAGTGCTGACCGGTTGAGGGGAAAGCTCATTTAAGAGAGTAAGAAGTTCTGACAAGATTTAAATGAACGTGTGACATTTTCCGTAACTGTGGAAATTTGGCAAAATGTTACAGTTCATTACATTGCTGCTCTCCTTCACTGTGTCATTTGATAATAGGACCCATAAATCTTTTTTTTTTTTTTTTTTTTTTAGCCGAAGCTCTAATTCAAGTGATCTATATGAATGTAACTTTGAGGACTTTAGCAGAGTTCAGAACAGATCACCTCCGTCAGGTGATGAATGAGATTCAGCGATTGGCGGAGCTGATTTCCCATTCTGACATTCAGTTTGGAGTTCAGGAGATTGTCTTAACCAGGACCACACCCCTAAATGCATTGAAGCAACTGCCATGTGATTGGTTGATTAGATAATTGCATTAATGAGAAATTGAACAGGTGTTCCTAGATATCAGAATAGTAGATCTCTTACAAGTCGTTTAGGGTTTTACATGTAAATGTGAAATATAGGTGTGCTAAACAATATGTTTACTTGTTCCTAGTAGTTCCTCAAAAGTGGTCACTTCAATGAGAAGCCCCGATGTCAAACATTTTTTATGTATGTATTTATTGATTTATTTACATACATACAATAACCAGTATGGTGTGAGACTACAGTACCTGCTTCTTGGTTTGGAATTGTCTTGCCATTTGAGCTGTTTCCTTTCTTAATCAGTGTCAAGTGTTTTTCACAACCAAAAATTCAGTGCAACGGCACAGTCTCAAGCCTCAGGGAGGCACTGTATTTTAGTCTTGCCTCCGGTAAAAGTCAGTTACTCTGTGGATAAGGATCAGCTGGGCTGAAGGTCCCGGTCCCCAGACTAATGAACCCCACCTGTCCAGAGGGGATGTGATTTTGAGAAAAACTGTCAGCTCAGGCCCCCTGCTACTCTGGATTGGCATTGGAAAATTTCTCTCTCTCTCTGTCTCTCTCTTTCTCTCCAATTCTTATAGCTTTCACTCTCTAAGCAGTTTTAATAGCAGCTCACATATGCTATTGCTTTAAATGATAACTGAATGTTCAGTAGTCAGTACCTGTGTGTTTTACGTATATGTTAGAATTTCACCGACCCCTGACTCCCTGACCAATTACCAGCTTTAATTGGGAAGATAAACATGATCCCTGTGCACTTGTTCTCTGTGCGATGTGATGTTATAGGGTGGAGAGAGCAGGAGGTTCCAGAGGGACTCATTACATTTGCTGCTTAATGTCGTTCCAGTCCGTCTCTGACTCTTCCTTGCAATGCACTTAAAATCCACAGCTAAACCCATCACTCTGATCTCTGATTTTGCCTGCAGAAATCAGAATAATACTAATGATTAATAAAAAATTATGTGGAAATTTATGCTGTTTTTAATATATCAGTAGTGTTGCTTTTGGTTTTATGGATTATGGGTTAGCGATTTGAAATGATGCTTAATCATCTATGCTATCCTATCACATTACATTACATTAGCTACATTATATTTTAAAGGGATACTCCACTTTTTTTGGAAATAGGCTCATTTTATCACTCCCCCAGAGTTAAACAGTTGGATTTTACCATTTTCAAATCCATTCAGCCGATTTTCTGATATTTAGAAGAATATCATTAACCAGACAGTTTCTGGTGTCATTGACTTCCATAGTAGGAAAAAAATATACTATTGAAGTCAAACGGTAAAACTCGACTCTTTAACTCTGGGGGAGTGGTAAAATGAGCCTATTTCCAAAAAAAAAAAAAAACCCTGGAGTATCCCTTTAAGTTTTGAGTTTTCCTTAGACATGAGCAGTGGATGTTGTTTTGCAATATTAGCAACATTTAAAGGAGTTATATGCATGTCTCATTTCAGACTTGAACTAGCCTACACGAGCATCAAGGCAAAGGTTGAATTGCCGACGTATGGAACTGATATTAACAGCTAATATCAATGCTTCACATGCCGAAAGCTCACTAAGTTTCATCTGTTTGAATGAAAAAGCCAGTCAGTAGCGTCTTTGCGTATTGGCAGTGTGTAGTAGCGTAATTGGGGCTGTCATATGCTTTGAGCGGCCATCTGTGTGTAGTACCTCAAAGAGTGTGACTGCTGAGATTTGGGCATTTAAACAAAGCTCACTCCCTCTCTCCTGCTGTGTCGTGTAGCTCAGTTTGAATCCCTCAGGCTGGGGAAAATGAGATTATTTCAATCTGCTGTTGCCCTTTTAAAACTCCAACTGCTGAATAAGCAGCGACGCAGCCCGGCCAACAGCAACACGTCTCCCGTATATAATGGCAGTCATTTTGCTTCGTAGAAATCCAGTCTGAAGTATAAAAGTGGGCTGTTGCTGCTACTAAATCTTAATCTCGCAGTGTTGTTTTTAGTAATCCTATTATAATATTCATTAAAAAGACAAAAGCCTGTGCTGACTTGCATGAAACAGGTCACTTTACTGTCATATAGCCATTGAGGCTGAATGTTATGGGAATTTATTGCTTGTCTGACAAAAAGTTATACATGTCTCATTGTGGTGATGCCATGCGATTAATCCAAAGTCTTTGGCTATAAATACACCCACCATGCAACATAGATGAGGCACGGCTAGAGGCAGCTCGGTGGTTGAGAAAGCGGGACCCGTACGGCGGCGCGCAGAGATGAATAAGTAAAACCTTTCACTTTCAGACTCGGAGAAAGAGGCTGGCTGCTTATGACAGCTTGCTCGGCATTTTTTGTACTTGAAAGGAATGCTTTTGGGGATCGGGTTGTGTTTATTCGTGAGAGCAAAGGGTTTGTGTCTGTTTGAAGGACTGATGCTAAAATGATCTGTGGTTTTGTCATTCTGTGGTAAACAGCGGGAGGATTTTGTAGTGATTTGATTTTACAGTCATTGACAAAGATTCCTATTTGACAGAACTGATTCAGTATTTGAAGACATGAGTCGGCCTCCTGCGCCTTCATTCATCACAGTAAAATGGAGTCATGGATTTCTTTCAGGTTATATCCGGTCATCTCATTTGGTGCAGGAAATCACTCACTAATTGAAATTAATTTGCCCGCTTCATATGGGTGACTATTCTTGCCCTGTTCCCAAAAGCTCCTTCTTTAACTCATTATTGATTCTTTACTGTTAGATTAAAAGGGAAATGTTTTTATGTTTAAACCCCTCTTTTATTGCAAAGAAACTATTAGATGGTAGTTCAGTAACTGATTCAGTAAGTCATTCTTAAGTTGATCTGACGCAAGTTTTTGAGTCTTTTTGACTGATTTACTAGACAAAGCATCTCAAAAGACAATTTATTCATGAGTCGGACTGCATTGATTGTGCTAGATGCTTGTTTTTGTCTTGTATTATGCACAAGATGCATTGTTTGTTCACTGTGTTCTGTAAAATGTAATGGACTACTTGCACAACTTCTTCCTCGTTCTTCTTATTCATTCTTACTCTTGAGAAAACAGATTATTACTGCGTTTTATGGCTGACACTTGATTAAAACAATGAATCATGTTCTCTATGTGTTAACATGAATTATATTGATCCTGCTGAGATGTTCCTATAAATAAACTTTCTTTCCAACCATTAGTGGAGAAAAAATATACAGTATTTCTCCACTAACCTGCTGCAGTCCGGTGCTCATATTCTTATTTAAAAATCTTTTCTCTTGATTGATCAGAGTTCATTACCTGTTCACATTTATAAATAAATTTTAGTGGTAGAAAAGGATTGCAAATAGAAATGCTCCATTGAGTTTGGAAAATTTTTAATGTCCAGATTTTTAAATCTTCTTGTGGACATTGATTCTGAGTGGCGTTTAGTCAACCTGGAACACATTGAAAATATACCTAACTGGGAAAAAAAGTGTCATTTTTTTCAAAAACCAAAATGTGTCACATAGCTCAGTGTTAGTAGTCCATTCAATCAAGTAGATTTAGCCTGTTTTGATTTAGCTCGACCAATTTAGCATTGAACATGGGTCAAAAACGTTTATTTGTGTTTGAAGAAAATCCCATTTTATGAAGGAGATCAATTGCTGAAAAAGTTGATAGGTGCTTTTGATACGCTTTTCCGTATTTGAAGTCTCCAGGAACACTTCGCAATATCCGACAATATCCCAAGTCATGACGCCTCATGCTCAGACCCCCTGCCAGCCTTCTGGGTTGCGTTTCCTTCCTGCTGCAGTCAAACCATCCATCAAAGTCCAACAAATCCGCCATAATCGGACTCTAGACAGTTTGAGGTCAACCAACATGGTCTCTTTCCTCAATAGCAACAGGTTAATAACATTCTGTTTACTCTCGAGTATTTTCTAACTAATCCATCCTCATTTGCAACATTCAAAGGTTGTTTTTGGTGTTCCTCCCCGGGGATGTTAAATAGTAACTAAATAGAGAAAGCTGCTCAGATACTGATTTTGTTGTTCAGCACTTTCAAGTTTTGAACTTCAAGCCACAAGCATTTACAGAAGAGCAGAGTAATTATTGCGTGTTCACCTGGGATAAACCCTGAAGAGTGCTGCCTCAGTATTTCACTATTCCCTTTTGTTCTTTATGTGTCTTTAACTCTGAGTTGGCCTGACTTAAGGCTAAAGGTAAAATAAAAGCAATTACACACCACAACTATAATTGTAACTGTAGTGGCACAGAGAAACAATATCTTTGAGTATTTTTCTTCCAGCTGATGAATGAAACATTGACAGCCAATCAGAATCCATCCTGCCTTAAAGCATCAGACAACTATACTGCACTTATCATAAACAGTATGTTATTCTGTGTCGGTGTGGACGCTAATATAGTTATTGCTATAGTTATCGTTCTTGACGTGAATGGGCCTTTAAACTTGATGTGGACACATTAGCATTATTTCAAAACTTAGTGAGTTGCCTACCTAGACAGCACTTTTAGGCAAAATGATGCCACCTGTTAAGATTATGTTATCCACAGTTTATTACAAATTTTAACTGAAAAGCGTGAACACAAATTGTTTACAAATGGACTGTTTCACCCAATATTTATGTATACTGTGTATGATTTGTACTTTTTTGGATACTTGCTTTGGGTAAATTTAACTGTGCAACATGCTAACACTGGAATCAATTGTGAGTCAATTCTACGTAGAAGTATACTGCCTTTGTACAGCGTTGGAAATTAGAAATGAATCAGATATGGCAGCTCTGACATGGTCATTTTTAACACCGTTATATGTTTCTGATGTGCTGGTCCTGATCAATACAGGAGCATGGTTGAGTGACCATTGCTACTCCATCTATGCCAAAACAATTGGCATGTTTTTTCTAGAACAAATGATAAAAGAATTAAGCCATTCTTCCTTGTCGAATGTGTTGAGTTTTTGGGATTCATACTGACTTCTTCATGCAGACAGTGTGCATCTGTTCAGATAATGGATGTAATAGGAATACTCTGCTGGTGACAAACACTGCTCAAAGTCAGTAAGTAATGGACTATTAGGATTGAGCATTGGGGATGTAAACAAAAACACTGTCCGCATGAACAAACAAGACTTCATTAGTGCCCAGACAGAAAACTGGCCTACATTACTACATTATGTAATGCCAAACTTGCCAAAGTTCCTAAATATGAAGCTCCTCTTCAGTGGCGGTTCTACATTGAATTACACCTTGGGCAAGAGACCCCCTTCAAGCACCTTCATATGTAATTGTTATCTCTAAAATATTACTAATTCACAATAATTATTAATAACTCACATTTACACATTGACATATACTGAGTGTGTGTCGCAAAAATGGCAATTTCCAAACTCCTTGGCTTTGTGGGGCCATTTTTTTGGTCCCCTTGAGGAAAACAACTTATAAATCATAATTAGCGATGTTTTTATATTTCATTAAATGTATTTGATGGGTAAGTTTAGGTTTATATTCTTAGCTGATAGAATATACAGTTCACTCTAAAAAATTCTCGGTAGTTTTAACCCAATTTTGGGTAAAATATGGACAAACCCAACCATTGGGTTACATTTTTAAATTACATTTTTAACCCAATGGCTGGATTTGTCCATATTTTACCCAAAATTAGTTAAAACAACCCAGCATTTTTTAGAGTGTTTGTACAGTATCAAAACAATTGTTTTCTATGGAATGTCCCCATAAAACATGGAAACCCAACAACGTGTGTGTGTGAGTTAGTGTGTATGTCTGTAGTGATTCTCACAATCTCCACACTCATGTTCATCATCTGTCATTTCCACACATTTTATGCCACACACTGAAGAATGCAGTTGAATGTGTGTTTGTCTGTTTGAGAAATAGGTGGACATCCCTCGGTGGTGGCAGTGTATTGATTTCCAGAAGTAAAGGGGTGTATCGGCAGCTCAGTTCTGCGGATTTCGGTCGCGGCTGGTTGTCGGTTTCCTCTGCAATGCAGAAGTCAAACACATTTTTTTTTTTCACTCAACCCAGTGGAGTGACGTTTGACTGTTCCTGCTTTCATAAAAGATGGCATTGTCATACTCTGCCTCCACAAGGTCATTTTATTCAAACTGATTTAATATAGCTGTACAAATACAACAGCTGATTTTTTTTTTACCTTGAATGACACATCTTGTTATGGCAACTATGCATTTATTTAATCAAGAACATAAAGAAGGTATTAATATGAGTCAGATATGTCTAGTTTCCAAAGGTTCGGCACATAAAGGTCATTGTGCATCCTTTCCCTTGTGTTACCCAGCATGCAACTTCAAATTTGACCCTGACTCTGACTTTGATTGGAGTCTGTGTCTTCTGGCAACGCCCCAGTTGGTTGAGGATGTCTGAAGCATTTCTCCGAGTGCATGATGGGCCCTGGGGAGGGGTGAGGTGTGGGGGGTGGGGTGGAGCTGTAAGAAGTGGCGAGATGTCGCTCTCTTGCCTCCAGCCCGTGTTTCGCAACCAAGCAGGTGGGTTGCAATCTTCCTCCATCTTCTTCCCCTCCTTTTTTTCCCCTCTCCTCTGCTTTTTCTTCCTCCCCTGGAGCTACAGCATGACACGGGCAGCTTGCAGAAAGCCAGACAGCATCAATCGCAGGGTGGTGAGTTAGTGTTCACCCTGGTTTTGTCACTGGTTTTGGGACATACTTTGGTATGTTGGTGACTCTTAACAGGCTGGTCACCATTTGTTTTAATGTACAGCTAAGGCTCTTGATATTAACTTTAGGTTAGTACAGAACACTTTGTTTTCATTACAAATGCATGTTGGTAAGATTTACTGGGTTAAATTGGATCATTCTTTTATGTTGTGTCATCATTCACAGACTGCTAATTGTTGTACATTTTCCCTTTGGGGACCATTGGATAGCAGATTGTCTCTGTAAAAAATAATTTGCATTGTGTTGTGGCCTTAAGACTTCTTATGCTAATCTTCTTGTACTTAAGTGTTTGGGTTTAACTTGAAGAAAAGAAGAAAATGAATGGCTGATGGCTACATGTTCTTTAAAAAATGCATTTGAATGGACTCAGTTGAGGTTGCTACAAATAGGACTGTTATGCAACCATAAAGACGATGGTTAATTTCCTCTGGAAATATGTTGCTTTGCCATAATTAAGCCACAGCATGAAACATATTTAACAGACCAATAGACACAGCTAGTAATAAAGAAATTGATTTGTTTTGATCCACGTAGAACGCAAAATCTGGCTTTATTGAGTGTTATTGTTTCATGGTTCTTTCAACACTGAATATTGCATGAGAATATTACTGTACGCTTGAATGGACGTTTGCACTGAACATCGAGTGAAAGTCAAGCGAATGCCGCCACTCATATTGTGAGGTGTTTTAATTAAAAAAACAACAGCCCATGGAAGATATTCGGCCAACCAATCACAGGTGCTAAAATCAATATATGTATTTTTTTTACATATATAAGTGATTCAAGTGTAGGCTTTTTGACTAGTATTGCTGTCATAAATGGATCGGTGTCTAAGGACATGGTCTGACCGTCAGTCACATTACAGATATGACAGCACAGAAAATAATAAAATATTCAACCCATATGGGCAAGCTTTTAGGGCAGCTCTCTGGGGTCTATCCTGCTAGCAGAATTGTTTCTGACTGTTCTTATAAAAACTATTCTGAATCGAATAGTCCCAATAAAGTATGCCATATTGTGGTAGTCTGCTGCCTCTTCCACAATTTAGTGCTTGAATTAATTCAACTTGGACTGGCTTTTAACAGGTAAATACTTTTTTTCATAGATATGTTATCCATAGAGATAGTGGCCTATATATGTGGGACAGGACAGTGAAGTGAAGCACAGGGCAATGCTCAGAAAATCTGCTAGGTATCTACTAAGTCACAATTCAGTTTAAATAGCTAACAACATGCATGGCCCTGTAAAACAGCAGTGGTTAAGTAAGAAGTATGTCTTCTTACCAACTAACCTGCCTACTGTATATTGCCTATTCCAGGATCCGCCACTGTCTGTAGAGCATTGCATTTTTCAAGAACAATATACCACCCACCCTAAGACTGTTCTGCTGAATTAACTGTGACAAATTCTAATCCAAAAAGCCAAATGTTGAGGTAATTATTCCCTATTCATGAAAGCATTAATTGATATTTTAGGTGAATCGCTTTTTGTTTTGGTAAACTATCATTATATTTACGTCAAATTTGCATAATAAGACAGCATTTCCTTCTAAGTGAAGAAAAATGTATGCTGTTAAACAGTCAGACTGTTTAAATCTGACTTTAAAGTCATGTAATCTCAAACTGCACTAGAGGGGAACTAATTTTTCCTTCGACAATGTGCTTCAATAAAATTTGTCACATTTCATTTCTCATGGTCAATTAACAGGAAAATTGAGAAATGGTGCCCATGTTAATGGTATCGAAACTGAAGATATTGAGAATATGAAACATTCAAACCCCAAGGTTTTTAACACCAACAACCAAAATTAGATCATGTATTTCCTACTTGCGGCATCCTGTGAAGTCACGAAAAGTGAAGGTTTAGCCACCATTCTGGCTGTACAACAGTGACATTCGTGCTGAAATCACTCGCTCAAAGCAGTGGGCGCACTCAGCGGGGACATAGGTGTGTGGAAACAAGACTGTCAAGGTGACCTTAACCAGTGAGCCCATGCCAAAAAGAGTCCTCCTTGCAAAGATCGAGTACCACAGTTTCAGATGTTTACCGGTGCATTGTGGGAGGGCAAATACACAGAAAGCAGGAAGCCCTAGAAATCTTTCAGGCAGGTAAGGTTTCGGCAGAGTGCATATTAGGGGAAATTGTCAACTGGCCTGGTTATTGATTTGTGTTGGTGGTCCACTTGCAGCTTCAATTCACATTCGTCTGAACTCAAGACTACCAGAACATCATAGCACCAACAAGTCAATAACTCTACCCAGGTGTTAAAGCATTAGCTGCTAATGTGTGTAAACTCTGGATAAGTGCAGTAATTTTACTCTTGAAAAGCACATGTTGATGTTGTTGATAGATTTTAATATACCTCAAGCTTGACATCACAGTTTCAGATAATTGTGTCTGCTGCTCCCTTAAAAGATGGAATCACATTCATGGTCATTGTATGTACTCATTTCCTATAATAGTTCAATGACTAGAAGATGAATGGCACTTTATAAAAGTGCAATTTCTTCTTGTAATTTAATAAAAGTGAAAAGTGTTCAATAAAACAGAACATCATCAAGCTGGACATTAAAAAAAACAGTAATACACAAATTAAATGAAATGAAATGTTGAAAAAGTAAAGCAAGCAAGCTTGAGCATCTGTTTATCCCAACTGTTGTTAAAGGGATACTCCACTTTTTTTGGAAATAGGCTCATTTTACAACTCCCCCAGAGTTAAAAAGTTGAGTTGTACCATTTTCGAATCCATTCAGCCGATTTTCTGATATTTAGAAGAATATCAGTAACCAGACAGTTTCTGGTCTCATTGACTTCCATAGTAGGAAAAAAAATTACTATGGAAGTCAATGAGACCAGAAACTGTCTGGTTACTGATATTCTTCTAAATATCATAAAATCAGCTGAATACCTTTGAAAATGGTAAAATCCAACTGTTTAACTCTGGGGGAGTTGTAAAATGAGCCTATTTCCAAAAAAGTGGAGTATCCCTTTAAACGTTATATGGGATTTAATGTCTATATTCAATCTGTTCATTATATAAAGCATATAAAGATTGTGTCTCTACAAATTTAAAAATTGGACTATACCACTCAATTCATATGGATTCGTTTTACGATCTCTTTATGAACTTTTTGAAGTGTCGATTGCACAGCTGTCCGATCATAAATATCTCATATCTATTTACTCATAAATATGAGTAAATGATGACAGAATTTTATGTTTTGAGTGAACTATCCCTTTAAGTAGAAGTGGTGGCATCAGCAATATAATCATAAATAATTTTCTGCCAAGTACAGTCAATTTGTCCACTGCTTGGTGTTTAATAATGTGTTGCAGCTTTAATTTCTGCAGTGAAATCTACAGTATATCAACTTTTTACAGTGGCTTCAAATGCTCATCCAATCAGACTTTAGAAAAGATCTGTCGTGCAATAGACTTTGTGTCATCTCTAATCTTTAATTTACATTATTGTATAACAGTATCAGATCTCAAGCTAAATGTGTCAAGTGCTCCTGGAGTTAAATAAGGGAGAAACGAGGATGTTGAAAAATCAATAATGATATTTTTAGTGCGATTGCGCTCATGCTCGCACCCACCGAGCCTATTTCTAATGCAAGAATCTTCAGAAACACCCACTTGCTGGTGTTAAGAGCCCTGCAGGGTCCCTCACAATTATTATCCAGTCGCTTTCAGCCTCTCGAAGTTTTCTTTCCTTCTCGCTCTGCCCTGCATACATTATAAAAGTGAAGAGAGAATATGTACTAGCTCGTCATTTCATCAGGAAGACCAAATGTCCTAGACATGAACGTCTCCTGGGTAGACTTGAATATATTGAATTTTAGATGTAGATCTTGCGAGAATTACTCAGAATCCTAGAATCGATATGAATAATTGAACTGCAGATATTGACATCATGAAAGAGGTTGAATATTTCAATCTCTTTTTATGTCAGATTTCTGTAAATGCCAGTATGGTTCTCTTTATCTTGTATAAATGAATTTCACGTCGATATAGCTGTCAATTTAGTCTGTCGAGCTGAACAACAAATAGCCAACAGACATGAGAGAGTTGAATACAAAATATGATCGTATCTGAAGACCTGAGGATATGCATCCACAAACATGTTCAAACATAGCTTGCTTAGCAACACAAGAGAAAGACAGTTGGTGATAAATTTCAGTATACGGTTTACCTCGTGTAATAGACAGAAAATTAGTACCAGTCTGCTTTGGCAGTAGTAGTAACTTCATATGCATTCACACTTAGCTAGGATTTTCAACTGGGTCAACAAAGTCAGGGGTGTTAAAGCTACTGTTCAATATCCTTCATTAATTAGACACGATCTGGTAATTTGAGAAGAATGATAACTTGAGGACTGTGGGGAAAAGAGAAATATTGTCAGTATTTAATGAGAATTGAAGTGGCAAGACACGGAGAACACTAATTAAGAGAAATCATGTGAATAAGATGGTGACAGTGAGTCAACAATACTGGGCTTTGAAATATGAATGAAGGTGTACTGCAGTCATATTTTTTAGATCTGGTTCTTTTGATGAATGTTTGGAAAGGTCTAATAAAAGATAAACCTTGTGGGGACAAACTTTCTCAAAAAAATTCCAGATCCAATCAAATGGGCCATCTCCACAAGGGAATTTATTTTTTTCATAAATCATACTAATAAAAGTGATACACTATTTCCTGTCACCAGGCACGATAAGTAAGGAAGCCGCCGAAATATGGGGTGTTTTTGTTTCTGCTTATAATTTTGCTTTATTCTTTTCTCTTTCTGTCTCTACAGCTGGGATGACAGTAGTTCGGTCAGCAGTGGTTTGAGTGATACTTTAGATAACATCGGCACTGACGATCTGAATCCACCAACATATTCCGGCATCTCATCTCGCAAGAGCAAAGCAGCACAGGTGTGCATACGCTCTAGTCTTATGTATTTTTTTCCCTCACACACACTTTTTTATAAATAGCTTCGTATCAGCAGTCTGTCAGTAGGCCACAGCAGATTGAACAGACTGAGTGTTTTGGACATTTTGCTTTGGCTAGTAAGAAAAGTTTAGCCATCTGTCAGACGGATTGCCAATGTGAGATTACTGTGTTTCGTGTGTCTGTGTGGTTCACAGTCAAATAAAGATACGCACAATCATACCGAGCAGGATGGTAGCAGCTGGGCTGGTGCTGAGGATCTGAAGAAGGTTGATGAAGAGATGGATCCAGGTATGGACCCTTCCTGCAAGTGGAAGTCTTCATCCACTTCCTCTTCATGTCAGGGTGAGGACGTTGGCCAGAAGACAGCTTTGCCCATGTCTCAAACAGGCTCCTGGAGGAGGGGCATGAGTGCCCAAGTTGGCATCACACCACCACGGACCAAAGGCTCATCCACCTCTCTCAAATCACCAGGTATCAAAATCTCATACAGTGGTACTTTCACTGGTTTCACTGAGAGAGACACTGTCAGAATCCTTTAGAAAACCTTTAGGTGCCCTTTTCAAAAATTGCAGTTTTCTTGAAGGAACTTTCAAAAGCAAGCCACAATTTTCTGTAAGGTAGCATGAAAGATAAAGATGCCTTTTTGCGTGTTACCAAACCAAGGGCATATCAGTGATACATGGTATTCAAAATAAATGCTTACTGTAGGTCAAATCAAAAAGAGATGAGGCTTTTTGACAACTTTAAGTCTTTGTCTTTTTCTTTATCTCAGCAAACTTTTGCAGCTGAAGCTCTTTTGGTATACTCAGCAGGAACACGTTATTTTGGCTTAGAGTACCTTATCTGTGCTGTTTGCTGAGTTGTGCAAAGAAGGGCCATTGGCTTGAACACAAGAGCCATGATGGATTGGGTTGTGAAATTATTTGCAAAAAAACTTGCCAGCAGTATTGAATGATTGATCAGGAGGTACTTGTGCCATAACAAACATCTTTGTGCTGACAGGTAAAACAGATGATGCCAAGGCATCCGAGAAGGGTAAGGCCCCATCTAAGAGCCCAAGCATCCAGCGCTCACCATCGGATGCAGGCAAGAGCAGCGGAGATGAAGGGAAGAAGCCACCCTCGGGCATCGGTCGTCCACCTACCACGAGCTCCTTCGGGTTTAAGAAGATTCCAGGTTCCGCCGGAGCCCTTATCACTACCAGCGGGGCCACTCTGACCAGTGGTTCTGCGACTCTAGGCAAGGTACCAAAGTCTGCAGGCATTGGGAAGAGTGCAGGTATCGGCAATGAGCGGAAGACAAGTCTCGATGGTGCTCAACACCAGGACGATGCGGTTTTGTTAGGCTGTGGAGGCTCCAAGGTTCCACTCCAGTATCGCTCCCTACCTAGACCGGCAAAGTCATCTAGTGGGGGAAGCAGCGTGGTGGGCCGCAGCGGGCATCGTTCCAGCTCTAGCAGCATTGATTCTAATGTCAGCGGAAAGTCTGCGGGAGTTAGTGGAGGGGTGGTCGGAACCCCGACCAGCACAAAGAGAAGAGACCCCGGGAAAGTGGGGTCAGGACGCTCTAGTCCCATTACCATCAACCAAACGGATAAAGAGAAAGTGGCAGGTTCGGATCAAGAGGGAACGGGGTTGTCCACCTCCCCCAAATCCAGTCCCACTTCCACCCAATCGGGACTCAGACAGCCAGGCTCCAAATACCCAGACATTGCATCCCCCACATTCCGCAGGTAACCGACTTTCTTTCCGAGTAAAATGACTGGGGTAATGGGAGGACAAGAAAAGTTAGACAAAGATGACAAAAGGCAGACATAAGCAAAGATAAGACTAAAATATGAAAGCAAAATAGGCAGTTAGCTTGACAAATGGACACAAGAGGACAGTAAGAAAGAATAACTGCTTTTTGTGGTTTGGCTCACTCTTGCGATGTCGTGACCTCTTGGCCAGCATGGAGGAGCGTTTCAGCATGTTTTCTCAGTAAGTATGTGAGATGGACGTGAGCTGCTTTAGGCTGTGCTGCACTGCTGATTTGATCCACCAATGAGTTTAGGCTCACCTCAGAGATCCAGGAAAGTTTGTGATGGATTACGGAGCTCATTGTTTGAGTCATAGCCATAGCCTTCTGGCTCACTCTTGTATTTCCCCCAGCCACCATTAGATGACCTGAAATCTTGCTTGCAGCCCACAAACGCTCTGATGAATAGAGAGGGATCTTATTTAAATCACTAGTTCTCAACTGTTTTTTATGCACAACCAGATTTCACAATGAACATCAAGGGATGACCTATGTAGTAGGGGAGGGGGGGCAACCCATTTTTGAGAATCAAAATCACTTTAGCAGTCTGTCTTAGCACCTCTCTCCCACATCAGAGGACAGTTGCACACACGGCGGATTAGGGTCAGATTGCCACCTGGTGGTTATGCAATGTAAGTGCATATGTGGAAACACTCCTCGGGGGGCATGATTTGCCATTCTGATCAGGCTCAATTCAGCATTGATTAAAGCAGATGGAGTGAGTGGATTTCCAGCACACTGATCTCTGTATTAGTAGGTATGTCCATTTAAAAACATGTCTACATGGTGCGCTGCTCTGCTCCATGAAGCCGAAGCGTAATAGTGTAATTTGCTTGCCTCAGGCTGTTATTGCCAGAGCCATACAGTGATTACCATAGGCAGATCCACCTCTGAAAGCATATTTGATTATGTACAAGGAGTAGAAACTGACCAATTAAGATTTTTTTATAGATTTACATCTATTTCTTTTTCATGAAAGAGCAAATATGTGTAAACTGTTTCTGAAATCAACTCAATTCATCGCGACAGTTTACATAAGCAAGGTTTATGAACAATTTGTTGTCTTGTTTTCACTTTGCCAGGTTGTTTGGCAGCAAGTCTAGCAGTAAACCAAGTTCCCCTGGCACCCCTGACTCTGGTAAATGCCCATCGGCACTGGGCAGTCCTCATGGCACACTGGCGCGGCAGGCCAGCCTGGATTCACCCTCCTCAGGAACAGGTAGTCTGGGCAGCATGGGTGGGCAAAGTGGAGGCAGCAGCCCGTTGTACGGCAAAACGCCCGACCTGGGCACCGATTCCCCCGCCTCTAGTCCGGCGTCAGGCCTCTCTCTGCCCTCTAACGCCCGGCCTTGGCCTCCGAACCTCAGCAGTTCCTCTGCGGGCAGTAAAGACACACTGAGCTGCCACAGTATGACCAGTTTACACACCAGCTCAGAGTCCATAGACCTGCCAATCCCACATCACCATGGGGCAAAGGTCACCCGCACGGGCAGTGTCAAGTCCACCCTGTCTGAGGGGTAAGTGCAGACATCCATATGGTATTAATTAAGTGTTAAGATGATGATGTATTGCTTATTACATGATGTTTAATGAAGTAATGGAGCATTAGTTTGTTGTTCAAATCTGTTAGTCTTGAAATGATTGAACTGCCTGTTTGTCGTAGATAACTCTCTTGTTTTTCTTCTGTTTTAATAGCATGCCTCTTGACAGAAACACTCTCCCCAAAAAGGGATTAAGGTACTAATGTAACCATCAATGTAATTGTCCTCACAAATGTATTTTTGTTTATGTTGTCCCCTCCATCAAGTAACTAGCATTAATATTTTCATCAACTGCTTCTGAATTTGTCACTTACCTTGTATGTATTAGTGGTGTTTGCTAAAGCAAGCATTACTATTATTACTCATACTTAACTTTTGGAAACCCCAACCCTAAATATTTTAGCTTTAGCTTTAGCACTTTAGCACATCATCCTGTACAGTTTGTGCTACAGACATTAATGATTCCTTAAATCATGTGGCTTTTTGACGAGAGCTGTGCAAATTTCGATAATGAGTGATTCTGTAGACTTGCACAACCATTCAGCAAGGATGCATTAAACTGATCAATCAAGAAATCAGCATATAACAATCTGAATGTGACACTTAAAACAAAGTAATCAATTGCATTTTAAAATATTTTAAGATAGAAACCAACAATTTTAGAACACTTTAGCAACTTCATGGCAACACACAGACAACAACCCACAGCACTGGTAGTGTTCGCAAAATGTTTTACATATCCACCGTGGCTTGTCAAGCTGTGACTCACTGATTTTTTTAACACTCATTTAATAACACTTTTAGCAAGAGACAACCACAGAAACAGTAACGTGCTCTTAAGAAGCAATTAAATATTCACAGAGATAAGGACAGAATTTAAATGAAATCAGACAGAAATGCTGCATGCGTGTGTGACCTTCTATTTGCAGTTAAATCGCAATGTGAGCAAATCATTTAGGTCACAATATGGTATTTTAATTCTAAAGGCTCAGGTAGGCAGTGCAGATAGTCCAGTCTGGAAGATCCACGTGATCTCCATTCGTTTTATGGAAACCGTCTTTGACGCATACTAAGTCTGCCCACTGCCTAAAGCTATCACTGCAGAACAATGGATGTGAGACTGTGTGGGCAGTTATTATCTAGCTTTATTGTATAAATCATGTTAAGCCCTATCACAGCTGAAGATTTAGTGCTTTTAGTTTAATAGACTCAATAATTGGAACAGTTGCATATATATATATATATATATATATATATATATATATATATATATATATATATAAACATCTTGTGGAATAGCTAAAACTGTCTATTTGCCCTCCAATCAGGTATCCTCCATCCTCCAGACAGACATCACATGAGGAAGGAAAGGAATGGTTGCGTTCTCACTCCACTGGAGGTCTGCAGGACACAGGAAGTCCACTTTCACCACCGGGCACAACCAGCACCAACGCTGGCAAATACCACTACTCAAACCTGTGTATGTAAACATATATTATATCTGAGTTATATTTTACAGTAGCACACCTACAATTTCTGGATTTGGATAAACAGACTTTGGGTTATAAACAGATATCAGTTTGTGACATCATGACGTTTGTGTTATAGTGAGTCCCACCAGCATGTCACAGTATAATCTTCCCAGCACCAGTATGAGCCGCTCCAACAGTATTCCAGCACAGGATTCATTCGAGCTGTACGGGGAGGGTCATACTTTGGGCGGCAGTGCCACCTCGCTGGAGGAACGGCCTCGCGGGATGAGCCGGTCCGGCTCCTTCCGAGACAGCACCGATGAAGGTTAGCACTGAAGTTACTTCCTTTAGAAGAATTGATTTATTTATTTATATCTGTACCACTGATATGCCTTTTCTATATAGTTGTGCATGTACCTGTAAGTAATTATGAATGTCTGTTAGAATTCTTTTGGTTTCCTTTAGCATTAAAAACAGAAATATTCATATTTTTATGTTGTTCTGCTCTGTCTACAGTTCATGGTTCTTCTCTGTCTTTGGTCTCGAGCACATCATCTTTGTATTCTGCGGTGAGTGACGCTATTGTCTTGTGATTGACTGATCGGTCAGATTTCAATTTTTATTGGTTTTCTTCATTTAAAACATTTTACAAAAATAAATCAATAGTACTTTTCAAATATGTATATATATATATATATATATATATATATATATATATATATATATGTATGTATTTATGTATGTATGTATGTATATATATATATATATATATATATATATATATATATGTATTGTATATATATGTATGTATATGAAGACATTAAAACGAAAAACAGATTTTCCTTGTGATGTGCCTTTAGCCCCAGTGAATCCTGATTATAAAAACTCTGTTTGAGTGTGTAATTTTTTATTATTGATTTTATCGCATGCTATTATCTATTTGAACTAATTTGTGCTTTCATTTTGCCTATAAACCTTTTGGTTTTATATTTGATATTTATTCTTTTTTTTAGAGCTGGGTTTCCTTTGAAAATATAATAGATACACATTATATTCCTTGCCTGAGTCTCGCTTTCTATATTAAAAGTCATTTTAGATCATAATAAATTCATCAGTATTAACTGCTAATTTCTGAATAACTGTAACATCATACATGCTGTTTCCATTTGCCTGAGCTTGACAAACTAATAACTTTAAAGAGTAATTTATCTGAGAAGACGTCAAAGTATAATATTTAACCTCCACTATTCACCGAGGCTATAAATGAAGACTAATGACGAGATCTCAGAGGCTCATGGTGGCTCAGTATTGTGACTTTGCCACTATTTGAACACACATTTTCTCACTTTCAGGTGCTGGCCTTTTTAGACAAGGTAATAATTTGTCATACAGAAAAGTCTGCTTGTATTCACTTTATATTTTTTGATAAATGCAAACCCTAACAGTCTAACGTTTTGCTTCAAATCAGCTGCTACTAACGGGTAACCATAAATCTGATCCAAATGGCAAAATTCTGGTCATTGGTTAATTTGTATGGCTTTGTGATTTACCTTTAAGTGTTTGCAAAGAGCTGGTGTGGATTTTGGCTTCTTAATTCTTTCTTCTTATTGGATATAATAGGAAACTCTGATTGTAGATTTTTATGAATGCAAAAAAAAAAAAGACAATGGGATGTTGGTAATATTGTATTTGGGTTATTTTCCATCTCCTTTAACTGTTGTTTTCTTCCACAGACGGAGGAGAAGGCCCACTCTGAGGTAAGAATATCTTGTTTCCTAGTGATTTTGGTAATACGTAAAAGCAATAAAAGGTCAAACAGTGATACACTTTCACAAAGTCCAAAATCAGTTGCGCCTTTGAATCGGACAACCACACCAATACATTTACCAACAACACACATATTTAAAAAAACTACGCTATGTTGCATTATTTTATAAGACACTCTTATGGTATCAGTATCTGTAATTCACTTGTATTCACTGGCTCACATACAGTCCATCTTTAAAAACTCACAACCCTAATTCCCCTGGTTTGGTTTTATTTGGACTCTTGTTCGTTTGATCACTGATTTTCCTTTGATTTCACTTTATTTTGTGTTTGTGTGCCATAATATCCTCTCTTCTGTTGCCATATTTTTCCAAGACTGCAGACTTCTATGTATAATAACATCTAACGAACAGCTAAACTTTCTGTGTAACTACTAAAAGCGAATGTATTCCTGTCTCATGGTTATGGCTGCATTGTGTACGAAACATGCAACATAGAGTTAATTGTACTCTTCTTTTCTCAATCAAGGGCCAAACAGTCCAAAATACGACGGTAATTTCCCATTTTACATACACTCTATTCTGGTATAATACAAGAGAAAGCACTTCAAAGTCTTACACGCAGAGTGCTTACCTGAGGCCACTGATTGATATCTAGGTTCTTTTGTTAAGCAAAGAAAATGAAAGCAGTTTACTCTCCATTGTTTGAGTGCACAGCTCATTGAGGTTTGTAATGAGAAACCACTTCTTTTCCTACAGCAAATCAGAAAACTGCGAAGAGAGCTGGACGCTTCTCAGGAGAAAGTGGCAACCCTGACCTCTCAGCTGGCGGCCAACGTGAGTTAGATGCTAAAACAAAAAAAGGCATAAAAAAAGGCATCACAATACATCTCAAACTGCACAGTGGTGGCTTCTAAAACTGTTAACAGTCAGCATGTTTGGGAATTTGCATTGAAAGCATCTCAAAATCCCAGACTCTGAGGTATTCTGTGATATTCTGAGGAGAAGTTTTAGTTTGTGTCCCTGGATTGTCAAACTAGGCACATTGTTTCACAGTGTCACGTTAGATTTCTGTGTGAAGGCATTGCAGGAAGAGAGCAGAGTTTGGACTGGGCTGAGCTCTATTCACTTTCCTGTCCCAGGAGTGATGAGGGCAGGTGTGATGAAGGGCTTTGCTCTCTGACAGTTTTGTGAGAAGTGTGACAGAGCATGAGACAGCTCCTGTCCCTTCACTCGACCTCCTCTGTGATTTGTGTTTGACAGGATTCGTGTATGGGAGAATTCTTGCGAACTAAATCTATTCAAGTCGTACAATACTTGAGTGGATTGAAATGTCTGCTCTCCGGCTGGATGTTTTTGAACTTCTCAGTGTCAGAACAACTTTTGAAAGTTGGTGCTCAGTATTCAGGGATGAAAGAGAACATCTTCGTTTCTGTTGGATTCTGATCCCCCACAGCAACATAGAAACTACATGATATGAAGATTAAATTGTACTTCCTGAAAAATGGACCTAAAAATTATGTGGACACTTACGACAAATGGATTTCATTAGTTATCAAACCCAATATCACAGTTTTAAACCAAGTGGCAATTATTTTAAATTTAGCAAAAGCATAAAAAATGACACCAGTCTGAGCTTGCAATTACAATCAGAAAGTGTATAATTTTAATTTAAGTGTATGTTAAAGGAGTGGTTCACTTTTTTTAAAAAAAAAAACTTTTGCTGATAATTTACTCACCCCCATGTCATCCAAGATGTCCATGTCTTTCTTTCTTCAGTCGAAAAGAAATTAAGGTTTTTGATGAAAACATTCCAGGATTTTTCTACATATAATGGACTTCAATGGGAACCTAATGGTTCAAGGTCCAAATGTTTAAGTTTTATAAGCACAAATGCTCGCCTTGCTCTGTTTTGTGATGCGCGTTCATGACTCTCCTGTTCAAACTCGTTCATCAAAATGAACTAATCTTTTTTCGAGTCATGACTCGAAGGGTCCTAGATAAGACCCTTATTCATCGTCTGGAGACGTTTAAAGCCCTTTGAAGCTGCACTGAAACTCACATTTGAACTTGGAACCGTTTGGTTCCCAATGAAGTCCATTATATGGAGAAAATCCTGGAATGTTTTCATCAAAAAACTTAATTTCTTTTCGACTGAAGAAAGAAAGACATGGACATCTTGGATGACATGGGGGTGAGTAAATTATAAGCAAAAGTTTTTTTTTGTTTTTTTTTTTTTTTTAAGTGAACTACTCCTTTAAGTATCCAAATTAGGGTATGAACCCTCAAAGTTTCTCTTGTTCTTCCATTCAAAACTTTCTGCCCACCCATAATCCTTCCGAATCATGTGCATTTGTATTAGAGAGTCTGGGTAGTGTTGTATTAGGACGTGAGAGAGCTTAAGGATGGCTGTGGCTAACAGGGGTACTGCTTTAGCTAGTTCTCTGTTTTGGCCACAGCTGAACTGTTATCCGGGTAAAGAAAGGTCAAAGAGACGAGACCGTTTTGTTCAGATATTGTCATCACAACCACACCAGGTAAGGTGATAACATGAGATGTAGCTTTATATATGTGATTGCTTAATGTTGCTTAAAAAGCTAATATGTGGCTTTCATATGTGTGCGTATCATAGTTTAAAATAATTTTAATGTCAAAATGTCCACCTTGAGGTTTTAATAGGTGAGAGTTTGCTTGGTGGGATTCATGTGTCAGGCTCCTTTGTGTAAGATTTGTGGAAATGCTGCCGTTTCTGGTGTGCTTGACTGGGCTGAGGGACTCTGAGTGGAGATTGTTGAAGGAATATAAATGGATGGACAAACAGGTCAGGGCAGGGCATGTCGTAAAAGTGTGTTTATAGAGGCACTCTCCTATTAGAGTCACTCAAGCATTTGGCATTGTGCCTCTTAGTATTCGCTTGGCTTCACTTGCTGGCAGGCATTTTAAATAGTATATACCAAGAAACTTTTGAATGCACCTCTTTTATAAAACACAGTGATATTTTACTTAAAATATTGGAATTTAAAATGTTTTTATTTAATTTATAACTATAGGACTACAGCCATCTAGCTTAGGTTCTCGTTGTTGGTCAGTTACTACAAATTATGTCCACAAATAATCTTTTAGAGATGTTTCAGTCTGGATTTAGATCAGAAAACAGCTCTGAGACCGCTCAACAAATGACTTTCTCACTTCTTCTGACGCAGGTGCTTGTAGCATTTTAGTTTTGTTAGACATTAGTGCTGTTTTTGACACAGAATGCCGTACCATCCTTCTTGAAAGGATGTGTGGGTGATTAGGCATTGCTGGTGATGTGTTTGACTGAGTGTTTAAAATTTTGTCTCACTAATTGTTTCCAGTATGCATGTTTGGTGAAAAATAAATTCATCAGGGTGTCCCTCAGGGGTCTGTGTTAGGACCATTATATCTTCTTATCTATTACCAGTGTGGATGCTAGACAACTTTCTCAATTAGTCAAAAACCGAAATGCTGCGTGGTGGTATGCCAACGGCTCAGCATAAATTGAATCATTTATATTTGTTAACTGAGTGCCGTTCAGTATCTCCGTTGCTTGAAATGCTCTACCTTTGGTGATACGAAATTCCTAAAAACTCTCTAAAGACTCATCGTTTCAAATCTTTTTTATTTATTTATTTTTTATTAATTGCATTATTTTTTTGTATTACTGTCTTTATATTATTATTATTATTATATATTATTTTTATTATATTATATTATTATTTTATTATTATATGTCATAGCACTTTGAGTTTTAGAAAAGCATTATAAATAAAATACTTTTTTATTTTATTTTTTTTATTATGGTTTAGGCCAAGTCTAACTATGTATTGTTTGTTTTTTGTTCTGATATGTCCCTTAGTTTTTTTTAAAACACTATGAGTCAAAGGTCAGATGTTAAACTGGGTCATTTCTTTTGCCAAAAGATTTTTTGGATGTATTAAATGTATTATGTATATTTAGGATGTACTTACGTTCGTTGTGTGAGTGTATAGCCTATATACATTCACAGACTTGAGAAGTCTTTTCGGCGTAGCTGAGGTCAGGAGAGACGGCTCTTGCACCAAAGCCCTGGGCCTTATGTTCAGACAAGCCTTAGACATTGTGTTTCCTTTGAACTCCATCTCAGTAGCTTAAACCTGAAACATGCTTCAAAGTTCACAGCACCACTGTTTAGCTTGCCTGTGCAGTATAGATCAGAGATTCCCAGGAGGAATTCTCCAGAGGCTCAGACTGGGTGGATGAGAAGATAGCTTTAAAAAGATGATGTTTTTTCCTGCTCAAATGCCCAGTGTGTGCTGGAAGTTTTATGCACAGAAGGATAAACTTAATAGATCTGAAAATCTATACTGTGGGTCTCACCGTGTACTTGTATTAGTTTTACACCCACTGCATTCACATTATTGGCTTCATCGGTTCGTGTTGCCGAAAGCAAAGCAGGTTTTGTGTTGTATGAAAAACAAGCATCAGCAAGGGCGCATTAAATTGATCAAAAGTCACAGTAAAGACGTTTGTGATGTCTATTTCAGATAGACATCTGTTCTTTTGAACCTTCTATTCATCAAAGAATATTAAAAACATGTAAAATATCAAGCAACACAACAGTTTTCAACATTGATAATAATAATAAGAAATGTTTCTTGAGCATCAAATAAGCATATTAGAATGATTACACTGAAGACTGGAGTAATGATGCTGAAATTCAGCTTTGCATCATAAGAATAAATTGATAAATTGAAGAATAAATATGACCCCCAAACTTGTGAAAGTTAGCATACATACTATTAGCATAACTATTATTTATCCATGTACCTCTAGATGTTCAGCAACTGATCTTTGACAGCCTTGAAAGTTTAAGTTTGCAATTCTTTCTATGTAAAGTATCTTATTAGAACTCTGAGTTAAAAAATCTGCATGTGTGTGTGTATTTTGACAGGCACACCTGGTGGCTGCGTTTGAGAAGAGTCTAACGAACATGACCTGTCGCCTGCAGAGTCTAACAATGACAGCGGAGCAAAAGGTAGGAAAGGACACACACACAAATGTGAACAGCAACTTGAATATTTGAATGTTTCCGTGTTTGTTGAGACGTAATAGCACATATTGTACTAATCAAGAGATATTAGTACCATTTTCTAGGGGGGACTGAGCAGTCTAAGCAGTTCCACCCATCAATAAAACCATCCAGTCATCATGTAAATGTAACCTTCAGGTTAAAATGTGAAACTGCTTCCTTAATTTGCACAAAGCACCATCATCGACTTAATGAGTTCCTGCTTCTGTTAATCCCTCTTGAATAAACCATCAGAGAATACAGAGGGACGTCTTTGTTAAGATGGGACGATTTCAATTACAGCCGAAACCCTATCGTAAGCACTAGAATCTTGAGCTCTGGATCGACAGAGAGACCGTATTGTGATGGAATATGGGGCTGCAACACATGCTCGGTTCCTTGGATCAGCGGGACGCTTATCTTCTCGTGCTTTTTTTAGCAGGAAACATCTGATAGAGGAATAAGACAGCTGGTGGTACGAGAGGGAGTTTGTGCTTCGCCTACAAAATAGATTGTGTTGGGTCAAAAAACGAAAGTCCTTTCTAGCGACTCAGAAGTAATGCTGATTTTTAATTAGCAATGCTTGCATCACACATTTAATTGTGCATATTTAAGGTTTGGGATTTAAACAAACCTCTGACCATAAGTTTTCAAATTTGGTGTGCAACAGTCATTAATCATAATCGTATGACTTTTTTGGGGAGGTGGGGAAGTCAGTTGTGTTTGTTTTCAATGTAACTGTGTGTGTTGCAGGAGTCCGAGCTGGCGGAGTTGAGAGAGACCATTGAAGCGTTGAAAACTCAAAACACAGATGCTCAGACGGCCATTCAAGTGGCCCTCAACGGCCCTGGTCACGTTCATAAAGGTGCTGCTTGTGTAGCTACTTGTTTCGCAATTATTAAAGGAATATTTCTGGTTTAAGTTGAGGTGCTGTCACATTTCCCATTGAAATCCATTCATTTTTGTAAGAATCCTTGCATAGTGCATGCAAAAGATTCCCTCATGCAGGTTTCGCAATGATATCAAGTTGATCACACAGCAAATTTGATGTGTTGACTAACAAAACATGACTTGCTTTGAAAGTGACTTCTATTTGAGCTGTGCATCATACCTTACACTATGGATGATAAACAATTATTTTTCCGACTAAATTCCACCGCAATTTTTGCTAATGTGACAGCAACTTTTAAACTCAATCGACAGTAGTTGTGGTATAATAGATCGAATTTTCCAAAAAATCAAATTTTCACGAGTTCCCTTCTTTTTTTTTAAAACATTATGTACGTATGAAAAAACCCACTTACTAACATTTTCTGTGTAAAGATACATGCCATTTTACTTCATTCCCATGACATCGTAAAACCTAAAGCCTTAAAACAACCATAAAAATAACAATTTAAACAATTAAATAATAAATAATACACAGATTTCATAAATATTAGTGCTTTTGTAGCATTTTCTGCATTTAAAATTGGCCCTGTTCACTTCCATTGTAGCTTCCACTGTAACTCACGAATGTTTGTTATGTGATGATGACCGTTTGTGTGTGTTTGTGGTTGTGTGTGTGTGTGGCAGACCTGAGGATCCGTCGACAGCACTCGTCAGAAAGTATGTCCAGTATTAACAGTGCTGCCAGCCATTCCAGTATGGGTAGCGCTAAAGACGCAGACGACAAGAAGAAAAAGAAGAAAAGCTGGGTGAGTCATTGCACAAGGCTTCAGCTTCACAGGCTTGTCCGCTTGTAGAATGATGACTACAAATGTGATTAAAGAGCACAGCATTTGTAAAAAAAAGTTACATGAAATGTATGAATCACTGCATTAGATGACAAAATATGAAAAATAGACGACGGCAGTCCATGTTTAAAGAGCTTATAGAGCCGAGAACAGTAGTCTTGCCGTACCGAACCAAGCTCAAGAGGAAATTGATGGTTGCATAAATGGCTTCATCTTACATCTCACAGTTTAATGTTTAGTATAATGCAAATTCATTATATTTTACATTTGCATTTGGCTGACGCTTTTATTTTCAATGTACATATTTACGTTTTATTAGTTGTTGGTTTCCCTGGGAATCGAACTCACGAACTTTGCATTCTTAGCATCTAGATATTAATGCCTTTTCCATATTTAGCAACTGTGAAACATTGACTAACATTGTAAGAGGGAAGAAAGGTGTGTCTTTATCATTTTCTATAAGGCTTGTTTTCAAATTCTTCTATGAGAAAGTGATTTTTAGTTAGTCATCATTCTAGGAGTGGCATCCTCTCTAATTCAGTTTCCACTTTGGGAACATCAAGAACACGCAGCACAAACATTTCTGTCATTTCACTCCCTTCCGACTGTCTCGCCCTCTTTCACGCCCTCTCTCACACTTTCTCTGTCTTTCACTTCCTCACCACACCACCAGGGAAAGGATAGAGGACACAAGGTGACTATAACACCCCCTCAAACTCTCCTGCATGCCCGTATAAAAGGAACCAACGTGCTCGTCCCATTTTTCCCTTCAGTGGCCCTTCAAACCCTAAACTTCCTCACCCTTCAGTCCTTGCCCTTTAAAAAGCATATCTTTATATCTTCTTTGAGGAATGCACTAATTAAGAACATCTTCTCGCTCAGGTTGCTGTCATTACCGGTGATATATTTGTGTTATTAAGATGCAGTTTTGCATGTTTTACTCTCCTACTCAGCTGTTCTAGTTCACTCGCAGCTATTTCGTAGTTTTTTTTTATCTCCTAATGCTTGGGGGCTGTTGTTTATTCTCATTTAGGGTCTACATTAAGTCAAGAGCACTTGAGGTAAACCACTGTTTGAGAAATAGCATTGGCATTGTGCACAGCAGTTATAGCAACTTTTCCTCGAGCTGCCCTGGACTCTTGTAATGAGAGCAGAGCTCAAACCGAGCTCATAAATACCAATCAGCTCTTTTTTTATGCGCCTATTAATTATTCATCAGCACAATTTGAGGCAGTGTGGTCTCTGGATTCAGGCAGCCTGGAAACACTGCTCAGAGATGAAAGACAATGAGAAAGCAAACTAAAAAGAGAACGAGTGAGACGAGGGTTGCAATATATAATACATTCAAAGCAGGGCTCAACATTAAGGATGCATTGTGAGAGAGAGTTGTGGGACAGTTTTGTTTCGCCTTTTATTAAATATAATTTAATACACATGCATAAAAAGAAAATGCTTAAGGAAAAATATATATTTTTATAAAAATAAATATTTCTTATATATATATATATAGTATATGTGTGTGTGTACTGTATATATTAGTGCTGTCAACGTTAACGCATTAATGTATGTGATTGAATTTTTGTCCAATTTAACGTGTTAAAATATTTAATGCATGGCATAAACTCATCATAGAGAATTTTTCCACTGGAATACTTAGCTTTCTTTCCTTCTTTATTCTTCAAAAGGACGTTTCTTAAATATTTGGACTTCTTATCTTCGCTTTACTAACTCTACCGTTGCATCTATTTTGAATGGCATTGCTATAGATTAACCATTTATTATTTGTATTGTGTCATGCTGTATGTCCTGAATAGTGTCCAGATCTATGTTGTGCTGAGCTTTGTTCTTGTCTGTTAAATTGAAATTTGTTCATATAAAAATATAAATAAAAATATTTGAAAAAAAAAAAAAATATATATATATATATATATTTAACGCAATTAAAACAGCATCTGTATTTTCTCCCACCCTTTGGCAAGCGTAATATTCATGCAAAAGCTTTTAAACCATTCAATTGCGACAAGACAAAAGAAAACTTTGTGTTGTTTCTACATTCATTTGGAATTATTACATTATAAAATATATTAAGATGCATAAAAACTTGTTTTTAACTGAAAAATGTGTGATTAATCTAGTTATTTTTATCTAGACTATTGTTATCGATTGACAGCACTAATAATACTGTGTATACATTTTTGTACAAAAAAAAAGAATGCAAAAAAATGGATGGATGGATGGATGGATGGATGGATGGATGGATGGATGGATGGATGGATGGATGGATGGATGGATGGATGGATGGATGGATGGATGGATAGATAGATAGATAGATAGATAGATAGATAGATAGATAGATAGATAGATAGATAGATAGATAGATAGATAGATAGATAGATAGATAGATAGATAGATAGATAGATAGATAGATAGATAGATAGATAGACAGATATTCCTTCACCATTTGTACATTTTTTTTTCTTATAATAGGCATATACAGTAGATTATAGCTTTTAATTAAATATATTAGTACATATTTTATATATAATGCACATTATTTGTGTTTATATGTACAGAAAAGAATCACATAAAATACTTAAAATACATACAACAAGTGCAAATAATACCAGGTCAGAAAAAAAATGTCCTTGTTGTTGAGTGCACAGATGTCAAAGGAAGTTGAGGAAACAGAGTTCCAGTCAAATGCTGTTATGTGGAATGAACTAGTTCCATGCTGACAGACACAGCCTCCGTTCAGATCTAATCTAATCAAATGAACAATGAATAAATGATGCTGCTGTTCCTGAATACTCTGGTCCAGCAGTGAATAATTCAGTCAATAGTAACAGTGAGTGTGTTTTATCCATAGGTGGCTGATTCCATCCCCGCCCAGGTTAGTGTTTTCACGTCCCACATCACGGAGGCCGTTTGCCTCTGATAACCTCTAACAATCCCCCTCCCCATCACAAACAACCCCCCACCCCCCAACTACACACCCTCCAAATCCTACTCTAGGTGTTTCCATAGAAATATGTGCTTCCCCCAGTCCCACTGACTGCCAGTACTGTATGTTTCTGCACAAGCAGCCTGTTATTCACCCTCTCATTATATTAACCTTTATCAAACCACCATGTGATGTTTACCAGACTATTTGAATGCCTTACCTAATGATCTTTTAAGCATTATATAATGATCTTTTAAGCATTATATAATTGTCTTACAGTTGCGGAGCTCCTTTAAGCAGGCCTTCAGCAAGAAAAAGACCAACAAGAGCCAATCATCTCACGATGAGTTTGAAGAGATGACTGACTCATCCCTCCCTTCTTCACCCAAACTACAACACACCAACAGACAGACCAGCACCACCCAACCACTGCTCTCATCACCGTCCACCACAGAGTAAGTACAGACACACATGAAATACAGTAGATGCTTAAACATGCACATATTTGTCATGGTTTACTGTCATTTGTTTCTATTTCAGTTAAACTCTAAATGGGCCATAACACATTCAACACATTTATCACCAGTAACTTCCACTTGTGTTGTTTTGTTGAGATTTTTCTTTTCTTTTTTGCACTCTTTCTTTTTTTTTTCTTTTATAATCTTATTTCTATTTCATCCTATCCCTTAATCATATCTGTATTCTGTCCTTGTTCCTCAATTCCATGTGTCTTCAGAAAGTGTTTTTGTGATAGCAAGTCCTCCCCCATTTGGATGCCAAAGAAAAAGTCAAACGGTCATGTGGTCTACAAGCACAGATCTCGGTAACGGGCACAGTGTGGCATGCTGGGAAGGATTGAGAGTGTGCACTGACTAATATTTAAAAAGATCCCTTCCCCTATATTTCAGTTTCAAAACGTTTTATGTGAGACTTGAGACTGACAAAAATATATTCAAATTAATTTTTACTAAAAAAATGGAAATTTATTAAGATTATTTTTTGTAAAAACAAAAAGATTTCAATATATGCTTATTAAAAAAAAATCAAACTCCTCTATAATCATTTAAGAATCAAATTAAAATTTTTGCATTAAAATATTACTTACCATATGTTGCTTTAACTTCAATAATTTCCCTGTGCTTAAAGGCCCTTTCGCACCAAGGATGATTGACTATAATGATAATGATGAGGATAACGAGAACAGAGAATTCTACACCACAACTATAAGGATAATGACATGGATGAACTATATTGTTGGAATAACTTTCATAAGTATTTTTTCCAGCTTATGAATGATTAAAACAATGACAGCTAATCAGAATCCATCCTGCTTTAAAGAGCTTGATCATTTAAAGCAGCAGATGACCCAACTGCAGTGAGCTTGTCATAAACAGAACAATATTGTGCATAGTTATCATTATAGTTATTGTTGTTGGTTTGAACAAGCCTTAATAAAAGACAAGATTCCCACTTCCTGTTTGTGTTGGTCATGAGTGTGATCTCTAATGCCACATTCCATCTCGAAAAGTTGGAATTTCCTACTACTTTTTTCTATGCAATAGAATTTCAATAAAAGTCTGACTTCTTTGCATAAATTCACAACTCCAGTTTCACCAAGGTGTGGAAAAGTATGTCAGGCTAACATGGCGGTCCCCAGGGAGCTTTACATCTCACAGCTTTATATCTCACATCCAACTTTGAATGGAATGCAGCAGACCTCACAAATATAAAACACAAAACGCAGTGTGTGAATTTGTGTGCATCAAAGTGTTTGTGCATATACATTTTCTGACCCCATCTAATTCTCCAGGAGTTTGTTGTGCATTAAACCCACCTGTGTTTTGTACAGTAGCTCTCTGTGATGTGTAACAGTGTTGTGACCCACCTCCTCCCTGTATGGTGTGTGTTTGCGCAGACTGTGTGAATGTACAGAGGCCGAGGCCGAGATTATCCTACAGCTGAAGAACGAACTGAGAGAGAAGGAGCTGAAGCTGACTGATATCAGACTGGAGGCGTTAAGCTCCGCCCACCACCTTGATCAGATACGAGAAGCCATGAATCGCATGCAGGTACACACACACACGCACACGTATACATGCTGACTCACGCTGGGCCCTGCAACATTATATCATTGTCTTGGGAATCATAATCCAATTCAGTGATCTATGTACTATATTAAAATATTATAGTATTATATTAAAAGTTGTGATGGCAAAGCTGAATGTTTAGCAGCAATTACTCCAGTCTCCAGTAACATGATCCTTCAGTAATTATCATAATATGCTGATTTGGTGCTCAAGGCACATTTTTTTTATAACAATTAATGTTGAAAACAGTTAACTCCTAAACTCTATAAGGACTCAAAGAGAACACTCATTGCAGACGTTTAAAGGATCCCACAAAGTTGATTTGTTAAATGAACTGTTTGCCTGCAAATGCTTATGCTGTATAAAAAATTGGACTGAATCAATTAAAGTGTGAAACAAGGTGATTGAATGACTAAGATCAAAGTAACTGTTGATAAAAGGGTCAAATTCCTCTAATTCCAAGATAAAACAACCAGACTGTGTTGTTCATACTCTTGAAGTATCTGTCTGAGCTTTTCCTTAGCACTGGTTTGCTGAGCCTGGCACACAAGTCTAATCTAAAGATTAACGAAATCTTTAACTTCTCACAGTCATTAAAAGCCTTAGAAACAGTTTAGAATCTTAGACAACAAAGAGCAAGTCCTAATCTTCTTAGTATGTCACAAAAGCGTGTTTCAGTTTTGAAGTGTGTGGGAAAGTTCCCTTTTTCTAGTAACATACGTAATAGTATGTGTTGACTACATACATATGTCCAGGGAAATGTAGTTTTATTGTAGCTAGCGTTGTAGTTTTGACATGACCTGTTTTTTTTTTTTTCTTTACAGAATGAGATTGAGCTGCTGAAGGCTGAGAATGACAGACTCAAATCCAGTGGCAACACCACACCTGCTGCCACACCTGCTAAAACAGCCCGGCCACCTTCAGAAACCTCCAGCACGTCCTCCTCGTCCTCACGCCAATCTCTGGGGCTGTCGCTGAACAACCTCAACATCACAGACACCATTATGTCAGGTCAGGCTTTACTTCAAAATATGAATGTGTTATATGAATATGAATTACCTTATTTTTGGGGATTGTGAAAAGTATTTGGATCTTCTTCAAATGTAAATATGTTATAGATGTAGTTAGAATGACAATATGATGGCTATGTATTACATAAATTAGTTTGATTGCTGTACTCAACTCAGTCCAATATAACATCAAATACTCAGGTTCGATTTATAGCTCTTTAACTAAAAAAAAAAAATGATGATACATGGATAAACTGTTAAATTGGTGTTTTCTTGTGAGACTTTGTAGTAATTGGGATATGAGGTCACAATTAAAACCGTTGCAAGCAAACTTGATACGTATAATCATCCCACTGACAGTGTCCAGGTAGATATTTTTCAATCGGATGATTTCGTTTTCCACCAGTGTGCTCAGCTCATGGACTGCAGTGTAGATTTGCATATGTCTGTATTATTGATGATTCTGGTGTGGCGTTAATGAAAACTCTGGCATGGGAAAGACTATTTCACAGCTGTGCGAGAAGAGAAAGAACGCAGCGAAGAGTGAAATGGAGTCTTTTCTGTAAGGGAGGATTTAAGGGAGGGTGTGCCTGTGGCCACGTTTTGGGGTGGGATGGCGTGGACTCGCTTGCTCTCCGGCTAATTAAAAGTAGCGACTTCGTTTTCTCTCAGGACTTTGGGCTACTTAATTGATGGAGAGATGTGTGGAGGGGCACTAGAGCGTGGGCGGGTGTGTGGTGGAAGGGACGTTATCACTCCTCTGCAGAACCTCGTGCAGGATGAATACAAAGCGCCTTCCTTCTGCCCATTCACCAAGCTCCTCATACAAGGCCCATCAAAGCCGCACTCCTCCACTAACAGCCCTCTTCTTTTATTTAAATCCCTGTTAAAACCAGCTCAGCCCCACAGACAACAAAACTTAAAGCGGTTGGCGTTTATCTACTCTTTAAAGTCTCCGCTTGCTGAATTTGTCAGCGCTGAAAAGGTTCTTCTCCCCCAGATTCAATGACTCATTTGGCGATATGTCTTTTTAGTTGTTCAGGCTTTGATATTTTTGTCATGCAGTGAGTTTGAAGTTCGTGTTTGTGTGCACAGATATTCTTCTGGATGACGGCTATGAGGGCAACCTACGCAAAGAGGGCAGGAGCGTCCGTATAGTGGTCATGATCAAGAGCGACTTCAACAAGACCAAGGTATAGAGTGATTTTAACTCTCTTGTTTTAATTTGAGTTTTGAAATGAAACTACTAATAAACAATACCTTACGAGCATCATTTCATATCCTCTCGTCATCTAAGGCTATGCAGAAGAAGGTGTATCTGATTGGCTCCATTGGCGTCAGTGGAAAGACCAAGTGGGACGTGTTGGATGGTGTAATACGACGCTTGTTTAAGGTGCCAGTTTAGCCTGTTGCAAATATATTTCAGTTCCAATATTTCAGATCTAACAGATTAATTTTCTTGCAATTAAGGAGTATGTGTTCCGTGTGGACCCGTTGACCAGTCTGGGCCTGAATTCGGATAGTATAGTGTGCTATAGGATGGGGGATGTGGTCCGATCTCATGCTTCTGAGGTGCCTGAACTGTTGCCCTGTGGATATCTGGTGGGCGACAACAACGTCATCACAGTCAGCCTCAAAGGTGAGGAACCTCAAAAGATTCTTGTGGGGTCATCAAAAGAGGTCAAACATGCAGCAAAAGTCAAATGTCCTTCTGTTTATGTACTGTAGGTGTGAAGGAGGGTAGTATTGATGACTTGGTGTTTGATACATTGATCCCTAAACCCATCATCCAACGCTATTTGAACCTGCTGATGGAGCACCGCAGAATCATTTTGTCCGGTCCGAGTGGAACTGGCAAATCCTACTTAGCCACTAAACTGGCTCACTTCATCATCTCCAAGACTGGTCGAGAGGTAACCGACACTAACTTGGCGAGCTTCAACGTGGACCAGAAATCCAGCAAGGTATGTATTTCCATTCTGGGAAGCATTCATTTTAAATGGTTCCTATTATGCCCTTTTACATACTGTAGTCTTGATTTTGTTTTGGGGGTGTAATAGGTTTTCATGCTTGATTGGTTCAAAAAACTAATTGTTTTTCAGAGACTTTACATCACTGCAACTCCTCTCTTCCTAGTGTGACTCAAATGCCTGTTTCAATGAAGCCCCTCCTTCTGAAATACTAAATATGCTCTGATTGGTCAGCTGGCCCAGTAATTTGGTAATTCTATTGGTAATTCTCTCAGGAGAAGCTTTTGTGCGTATCCGGCATTGGACTCCCTTAGGCCGTGTGTCCACCAAAGCGTTTTTCCAAAGCGTACGTTTTCAATTGTTTTCAATAGGAGCGCCGCGTTTTTTAAACGGCATGAGCGTAACGAGGCGCTGAGCGTTTTTTTTTCACGCTGAAGCGCCGAGCGCCCGGCGTTTTTTACTGGTCGCCGAGAGTTTAAAAATGTTCAACTTTGGATAAAATGCAGCGCTCATCACTGTCACTTTTTACCCACCCGTCCAATCACAGTGGAGGAGGGGCGGGACTAAACCACACCGACCAACTGTCACAACATTCTTTCTGTACAACGACATCAACCAACAGTACTAACCGAACAAAATGGATGAAAAATACATTTTTATTATGAAACAAATTATCTACAAAATCGGTAGTAAACCGTGCTGCGCATATTCTGTATCATAGCAACAAAACGTCTCAACGGAAAAAACGCTATGCTGACAAAACGCTGTCAAGCGCCCAAATCACGGCGTCTTCAGCAGAGCTGGCTAAAAACGCTTTGGTGGACACACGGCCTTAGGTTCTGGAAGCTGTCCTCAGTAAATTGTGCATAATACATAAAATAATACATTTTAACCAATGTTTTCGTAATTTGTCCGCCTTAGGAAGGCAAATCAACCAAGGTGGAAAAAACATCAACTCTTCAACATAGCAAAAACACTCTATAAAGCAGGTCTTCTCTAGCGCAGATCAACCAGGCCTCATCCCCTTTTGCTTATTCCGTGTATGGAGATTATTTAAATGAGTGACATTGTGACTTCACAATATCCGGAAGAAGTGCGATGTTGTGAAAAATTGTTAAAATAATTGTTTAATAAAAGGCTTTCCAAAGATTCTCCCCATTTGGCAGAAACCAACATACAATCCCACACTAGACTCAAGCCATTCGTCAAAAGTTGCCAATATGCTCAAAATAAAAAAGCAATGTTTCGAAAGAGCCATAGACTTACACATTATGGGGAAATCAATCTGTGAATGACTTACTGATTGTTACCTTTTAAAGTAATAACAAAGTTTTCAGATGTGTAATACATATGTGCGCGTTGTGTTTGCTCAAAGCAGGATCTTCGACAGTACCTCTCTAGCCTGGCCGAGCAGTGCAACACAGAGGAGTGTGAGATCGAGCTCCCCACCGTAGTTATTCTGGATAACCTCCATCATATTGGCTCCCTCAGTGACATCTTCAATGGATTCCTCAACTGCAAATACCACAAATGGTGATTATTCCTACTGTTACCCCAAACTTTAGCTTTTAAGCAATAAAATACAAGAGATCAACAATATTGTAAATATGCAATACCCAAATGGTTTTGTTTTTAAATAAATGGAATACTTTTGTTCAGCAAGGACACATTAAATTGAACAAAAGTGAAAGTAAAGACATTTATAATGTTACAAAATATTTTTAAGTTTTTTTTAAGTTTTTTAAGTTTTTTCCAACTTTTGTCAGCACTGATAATAAGAAGAAATAGGATATATTTGTAATATATTATATATAATATATAATAAATATTTGTAATATTTATAATATATTTGTTTCTTGAGTACAAATCAGCCTTTTAGAATGATTTCTGAAGGATCACAATATTGCTGTAAATATTGTTTCCTATATGTATTTTTATCTGTATTGACCAATCAGCATTTGTTACTGGAACTGTTTATTTTACACAGTTTGACACCCATTATAGTGGATTTTCCTTGTGTATCTGAAACTGAGCAAATGAATTGCATCTAATAATGTGCATCGGTCCCTTCACAGCCCGTATGTCATAGGAACTATGAACCAGGGTGTGTCCTCATCTCCAAACTTGGAGTTGCATCACAACTTCAGGTAATGTGTTCAATGTCAATATAGCAGATGGTTTTGAACAACACACACAGCATGATGACTGTTATTCTAGCTTCTCTCCACATGGGGGCCATAAGTGATCATATTTTACATTTGTCACTTGCACACATACAGTACAATAACATAAACACACAGTGATCTTTCCAGTCATGTTCTCAGTGTAATATCAGACCATCAACCCCTCAGGTGGGTGCTGTGTGCCAACCACACTGAACCGGTGAAGGGCTTCCTGGGCCGATTCCTGAAGAGAAAGTTGATTGAAACTGAGATAGATAAGAACATGCGTAGCAACGACCTCATCAAAATCATCGACTGGATCCCCAAAACCTGGCAACACCTCAATTCCTTCTTAGAGGCTCACAGCTCCTCAGACGTCACTATCGGTAATAAACACAACACAAGCCAATTAAACATATTTGATTTGGTTATTTTGCCCAGAAATCATGTTAAATCATGTTGCTTCCAGGTCCTCGGCTGTTCCTGTCTTGTCCAATGGATGCGGACGGCTCACGTGTGTGGTTTACTGACCTGTGGAACTATTCTTTAGTGCCATATCTACTGGAAGCAGTACGGGAAGGACTGCAGGTACATATTTAACCACACACACTCATGTATTATAGGTATTTCTTACAATTTAAAATCTTTTTTTCTTTGTTTATGACTCCAGCTGTATGGTAAGAGGGCGGCATGGGAGGACCCTTCCAAATGGGTGATTGACACCTACCCTTGGAGCTCCGCCTCCCTGCAGCATGAAGGCCAGTCTCTGCTGCAGCTGCGGCCCGAGGACGTGGGCTATGATGGCTACACTTCTTCTAAAGACGGAGCCGCCTCCAAACAAGTATCTCAGAGTGACACAGAGGGAGACCCACTGGTAAAAATAGCTTCATAAAACACGGTTCATTTTGATATGCACTACCGTTCAAAAGTTTGGGGTCGGATCAAACGTGCAGTGATATTACTATTCTAATTCTAAGCTACATTTTCAGCAGCCATTACTCATACACGATCCTTCAGAACTTATTTTATTTATTTTTTTGGTGGAAACTGTGATACTTTTTTCCCCCAAGAATTCTTTGATAATAGAAAGTTCATAATGCATCCTTGCTGAATAAAAATATATAAAAAAAATTTAAAACACTCCGAACTTTTGAATAGTTTTGTATACTGTAAGTGATTAGATAATAAGAACTACAGTAGTACATCACAAGTCATGCAAAATAACTAGCTCTTTTTCTAGACTAGAAACTGCCCAAGAGCAGCAAGGTGAAACATGGGCAATATTTGACTGGGGGGAAATGAATGCAGATTTTTCAGGTTACCATTTTTATGTGCATTTGTAAGTATAGACATGTATCCATATGTATACACATTTAAAAATGAGAACTGAAAAATTATGCATAGAAATTATAAAGTTTACAGTGCTATTCAGATCAAAAGCTCACATACATTTCCAAAATGTCCATGAATAATAAAGACTTATAATGTTTATTATAAAAACATTATACCAGCTTATAATGTTTGAAAATGTAAAAATGCAGAAAGGTTTGTGTGATGTGTACTGTAGGTTTAGGGGTAGGGGTAGTGTAAGGGGACAGAATATACAGTTTGTATACAGTATAAAAACCATTACGTCTATGAAGAGTCCCTACAGTCTGATTGGAAACCAGGCGTGTGTGACAAAAAGAGAGAGAATTAAAACAAAACAGCCCTCTCCCGCCCTCCTGTGGACATAAGTGTAATGTAAGAGTCTGAATGAGCGATACGTAATAAATGTCCTCTAGGTGGCAGCACTTAGTACATGCAATGTGACCCACAGTATTCATGAATCTGTATATTCATGTATATAACTTGTTGCAGTCAGTTTAGCTGAGAATGACTTTAGAAACACTTATACACGGACATTTGTTCTGTTCGTATTTCACAAATAAGGCCCAATCTCAAAAAAAGCCATTTTACAAATATTTATTAGTGACAATTTTATTATAATAATAATGACTGTGGCTCGCTGAGGTCAAAAGCCAAAGGCTTTTAAACAAATGCACAATTATTGCACTGTCTCATCTTGCTGTCTCTTCTCCTCTCGTTTCTTTTTTTCTGAGAACAGACATTCAGAGATTATAAGGTGACAGAACTACTGCTGTTTGTTTAAATATCAGTGATAAGTTGGATCTGGTTCAGTCTGATAACGCTTGTGTTTATAGATTTAAGGATTTTAATGTTGTAGTGTTTCTCTCTATTGTGTCTTTGTGTGAATGATGAGGTACAAACGTTTCATTCTATCTGTGTTTAACAAGTGTTACGGTGTTCATTGATGTAAATGAGTGCACTATTAGTTTTGTGCTTCGTGGCTGTTTCACTAGTGTGGTTGTGTGAGTTCATTACAACTGCAGTAGTGTGTGTGTGTGTGTGTTTTGTTTGTTTGTTTGTTTGTTCAGCACAGACCAGTCTTGGGTTATGTTACATTTCAAAGTAACATGGTAAACTCTTGCATGTGCTATAATCAAAAGGACTTATTTAAAAAAAAAAAAAGAAAGAAAGAAAATTACGATTACGAACAATACCCAGTCGTTTCAATAGGAATCCACACAAGTGAGATTCCATTGCATGAGTGCAAACATTGCCCCTCACAAATTTCGCAACCCGTTCAAGTTGATCAGGCAAATTCGCCATAATGACGAACAGAACGCTGCTTGATTTGAGCAGAGCTTCATACATATTGACAATAGACAATGGAGCTTTTTTTTCTGCGAAATTTTGCTAACGTGACACACTTTAACGCTACTCTAACTCAGCTACTTTTGTTTTGTTTTCTTTCAGAACAGTAACTATTCTTGGCTATTTTTTTAATAGTTTGTAACATTGTTTAATTACATTGTTTACAGTGATCTAATGATCTAGAACAGGGATATATTTAAATTGTATTTGTCAATAAATAAACACTGAAGTATAGACCATTTTGCGAGATGTCAACAACCCTGGTCCAGAAGCACTTCCAGTTTCATTTTTTTAACTCTACATAAACGTTGGAATAAAATACAACCAACAGAACATTTACAACTGAATCAAAAAGTCAAACACACAGCTTTAAAATGTTTTCTTTACATTTGAAATTAAAGAAACCATTTACAAACTGAAACAGGAAGTGTTTCTGGACAAGTGTTGTTTACATCTCGCAAAATGGTCTATACTTGGATAATGGTGAAAAATAAACAAACTTGTTACTCTTGAAAAGTAACTTAATTACCAAACGCATTCTCATCCCAAGGCGTCATATACGACACTTGTGGCACCCTTTAGCGTCAAATGAGACGCTTCGGTTAGGGTAGGTTTAGGTATGGGGTAGGGTTAGGGTTAGACCACTAGGGGGCGCCTTCTGCCCCATTATATATGCGTCTCATTTGATACTAAAGGGTGCCATAAAGGATGTCTACGCTTTGGCAAAAGTGTCGTATATGACGCCTTGGGATGAGAACGGGCTCACTTGTAAGATGTAAACCTGGTACAGCGATATCGAGTAACATCTTCCGCTTTGCAAACATATGTTTTTGTCCTTTTCTGTCCATTAGATGAATATGCTGATGAGGCTACAGGAAGCTGCGAACTACTCCAGTGCCCAGAGCTGTGACAGCGACAGCGCCAGTCACCACGACGACCTGCTGGACTCCTCATTGGAGTCTGCCCTCTAAGCCCCGCCCCATTCGAAGAGGAAGTCTTCTGATTGGTTTAAAAAGCAAAGGGCCCACAGGCTTATGAAACGTCCGACGCCTCCGGTGGAGTGTCCAGTATACAGCGAATGAAAAGGTGCTGGTGGCACACACGACACTGGGGGGAAGTGTGTGTGCTTACTTAATTATTTAAAGAAACAACTGGAATTTGTAATTGGTCGGAGGTTCTTTAGTTAAACATGTTTACAGAGGCGAGTGTTTAGTTGAAATTCACTGAGGTTTAAAAACCTAAAGGGCAACATTCTGAATTCTGACCTCAGTCAACAAACTGGTGCTGCCGCGGTGCCAGAACCAACGTGTGGTTTACACTCATCTCGCCGGCACCGTTCATCAAACGCCTCTCGCCAACAAGCACAAAACGTGCAACGTGTCATTACCGCTACTGTGAAATCATTCGCAAAAGCCCACCACTCGTTTCACTGCCAAGCGTATAGTGACCTGCAGCACTCCTGCACCACAGACCTCTTTCGTTCAAGTCCACGGCCGCGTGCGTAGTTGTTTTCTCCTCACCGCAGGTGCGAGGCGACCGCTTGTAGGAGAGTGTACCAGCTTTGTGAAAATGACCAGAAAATGGTGCTTTCTCGCTGCCTTAAATGTGCTGAGCTCTGAAGACATTTAAATGTGGTGCCGCTGTCCTTTTTCACAGAAACGACGGCTTAGGACAGAACCGAAAAAATGCCACGTCCACATATTTTATTTTTGTTACAATTAGTGTTTTAGTGCGAAACATGCCATTATAAAACGGTCCAAATGTATAAAAGTAAAAAAGATCTTTATGTAATCCCAGCTGAGCTGGGATCACTTGAATCGAGAGCACAAATCCGACGCGTCGCTTCGCTAGCATGCCGTTTTTTTTCTTTGCTATATGTGTGTACATGCGCGGGGAAACGGTTTTTTTCGCTCCCGTGCGCCAGTGTTCGTGTAGTCGAGGTTCATTCATCCTTTATTTTGGTTTGCTATGTGGGTTTTGCACAGCTGAAAAGGTGATTGTAAATACATCCAAGTCTTGCACAGCCTCTTAAAGATGCACTCTGCCCGCTCGGTATTGCGTTTCTGCTCTTCTCGTCTAGCATTACGCTCTTGTGATTTACTGAGAAAAAGAAAAAAAAAAGCAAACCAGCAACCTGTCCAAACCTTATATGTCTTGTAATAGCTGGTTAATATACAGAACTCTAAACTGTACAGTGAGAGGTGAAGTGTTTTTCAATTTCAGAAAACTTTAGTGTCAGTTAACTGGTCAAGGGCGCAAAATCATCCAAAGCGATTCCCTGTTTTATCATATCTAACTCGCATCACACTAGCTTGCATTACAGTCTCGCAGCTTTCAGATACACTGGCCCCTTTGGACGTACAGTACGCCACGCTTAAAGACCCCATGAATGTTTTCTGACAACCAAAAGTTATTGCAGAACCTGATATTTTCTTTCTAAAGAGCATTTGATTGGACAGAAATGTTTATACGCCCTTAAATGCAGGATAAGCCATTAATATTTATTGTCCATTATGATTGCAATATGTTTAAAAGAGAAATACTGTAAATTCTAAATGTGTATATCTGCATAAAGTTTTTTTTTAGTTTCTTTAAGGAGTACAAGAGCATATAAATGACCTCAAAACTAGCAGACAGACAAAAGACACAAATGCTTAATTTTGAATTCAATGCGTGAATGTCATTGCACTAGATAACAAAATCACACAACGTGCATATATTTAGGAAATAACGGTTATGTTAAAGGGATACTCCACTTTTTTGGGAAATGGGCTCATTTTACCACTCTCCCAGAGTTAAACTGTTGGGTTTTACCGTTTTCGAATGCATTCATTGATATTTGGAAGAATATCAGTAAACAGACAGTTTCTGGTCTCACTGACTTCCATAGTATGTTTTTTTTTCTACTATGACAGTCAATGAGACCAGAAACTGTCTGGTTACTGATATTCTTCTAAATATCAGAAAATCGGCTGAATGGATTTGAAAATGGTAAAACTCAATTGTTTAACTCTGGGGGAGTTGTAAAATGAGCCTATTTCCAAAAAAAGTGGAGTATCCCTTTAAGGCGTCCTTGTTACAGAGTAATAATACTATTAAGAACTGAGTAATATTAATTGACAACATGTACTTACTATAGAGTTAGGGTTTGGTTTTGTTGCTTGTAATTATGCATAATGTACTGTTATTACTATAGTAAGTATATGTTACATGGACACTATAAAATAAAGTGTTGCCCGCAGGATACTTTCCAGTTGTCCAAGTACACCTGTGGTTACTCTGCTAGGACTTTTGTGCGTGGAACATGTCTCAAAAAAGTGAAGTTAGTTGAAGATAAAAGATGCAAGTCTAATGCAATGGCATTCATGCATAAAAGTGTGACTAAAGTGTCTGAGTAAATCACTTATGACTTCCCAGAAATGTTACTGTGAAAGACTTTTCACTTTCCAGAGTTTGCACATGTTTACAGTAACTGAATCTGTTTGCTTGATGTACATGGTCAGGAGGTACAAGGCGTTTCATACAAGGTGCTATAGGTGAACCATTGAAAAGCTTTACGTCTTATTTGATCAGGCCTTTACCACATCCAGCTTCACCTTCTGACTCAAACTGAGTTACTCATTCTCACTGCCAGGCTTTAACCTTCGATTCTTTCCAATCTATACCTTTTAGTTGATTCAGGAAACGGCTTCGTTTTGATTCCTCAGCACTACAGTGGTGCTACAGTATGTATGTAACCTCCAAACTCTGTGACTCTGTGCCTGATGCTTTGCTTGTCAACCATTGTTCAGTGTAAAAGTACTCAACGGAAACATTTATAAGAAGTGCAGTAAAGGTTACAAACTGCCTGATGCTCCCTAACCTCAAACACAAATAGTGATTGTCCATGGTACATCGGAAATATTCTTTTCATTTTCTTCGTGTTATGGCAAACACGTCTCTCGGTGGGCGCATAACATCGAACTACTTTTGAAAATGTTTCTTTTCAGGTGGAACATTTGTTAGATGTTTTATATTTTGTACATTTGTAAGTAACATATCATGTAAATAGAAAGAGACCACAAATTTAATTCATCTGGGGGATTTTGTAGTCTTTGTAAAGCCCTAATAAATGGTATTTGGTGTCACCTGACCATCGAGTGTCCATTCATTATTTATATATTTAGCAATTAAATTATTTTATAATTATATTCTGTCTGTTGCGAAGTACGTTTTGAAATTCAGTTCAGTTTGATCAATAAATGCTCGTGATCATTACCCTCGTTGTGCCCTCTTGTGGTTCTGGAAGCGATAGCACCAGGCCTGTGTTGTGGACAAACTCGGATTTTATTACAGTACTTTTCAATGCAACTTTATACTTAGTCCCAGGGTGTCAGATTTGTAATAACTCTACTGCAATATTGACCTGATTTACTTTTTCTTTCATAAAAAAAACATACACTATTAGGGATTTGTTTCTTTTTTGGCAGCAAAACTGGGTTACAGTGGTTTTAATTTGAAATAAATTTGAGTTTTAAAATGCCTGTTATAAAATTTGTTAAAGATTGAGTTTAACTTCATTTGCATGAGTAAATGTCCTGAATTTACTCTTCTCCTGACATTAATACAAACAGACTAGTAGAGAAAACGTCTTATTCAGGAGGCTAGACCCCGCTTAATTCCATTTCAGGACAGTACATGAGAAAAGTCATGGAAAACAAAGTGTGTAACTGTGATTGATGCTCTCTGATCTTTTCCCAGCATCAATCTGAGCTTCAGTCTCTCTGGGATTTCACTCGTCAGATAAATAAATGGCTTATCAGTGTCTAATTTCATAATAGCTGATTATTGATCTGCATGAGTTGGCAGTGTAATTGAAATGAGGCTGGAACATTGTGTCTCGGAGTGCTGGGAAAAGAGACGACCTCACAGTGAATCATTCTCTCTGGTTCACAAATAACGTCAGTAGATTCATGCCCTCCGGCGGACGAGGAATTTTCAAGTAGATTAAAACTCTCTCCATGTTGATGGCATAAGATGATTTGATTAGTGAGAACGTCGTACCTGCTCGCTTCAAATCGACTACACCGAGAATGTTGAAATGTTGAAAATGCTGAAAAACTAAATTTATGTTTGAATAAAAAAGTAATTCGATCGGCAAAACACCTGTTTTCAGTAAAGCAATTTCCTGGGATCAAATTGGTTCTGGAAATAAGCTACAAGGGGGGAAAAAAGTTTATATGTAAGGAATAATGAACTGTATGTATTATTATTTATCCATGCATATTAATCAACTTCCACTCTCTCTTGCAGCTCATCTCTGATTGAACTACAACGCATAGTTTATAAACTACTTGCACAAATAGTTTTGAAATTAATTATAATAATAAAAAAGTCCTTGATCACGACTTCCCTGTGTTTTGAGCTAATCAAATGCTAAATAATTCAAGAACATTTTAAATCCCTCATTTCCAGTGGGCTGTGGGACGGGGAGGTCAGTTGCTCATAATTATAATGTACAAAGACCCATGAGATCATCTAAAATGCAGTGCTTTCATGAAAACGACAAATAAAAAAATAAAATAACAACTTTTCAGAAATAATGCAAAGTGCCTTTGTGTGTATAATGAGGTAAATTATAGCTTGAGCGGTCGGTGGAAATTACAGGGTGTCAGCCATTTCAGTGAGTTTCTCTAAAACACCCACATTAATTATATCAGCTTCCCATCAGTCAAGCTTTTATCAGGTAGTAGGTGTCTGAGAATCCTGCTTGTTGAATGCAATATTTCAATAGCAATAGATTTTTGTGGCTTGCTTTTGTGGAAAGGTTATTTAAAATTAATAGTCTCTACTTACATAAGTGAGGGCAGTGAGAGTTTTTTTCTATTGTTTTACAGTAAAATTGGTAATATTGTTAATTTTTTTATTATTTTAATTTTTTTTATATCATTTTATATTCAATGCATAAGTGAATTTTTATGTTGAAATGAATTTTCAACATTCATTGCAGTCTTCAACTTTACATGATCCTTCAGAAATCATTCGCTGCTCAAGAAACATGAAACTATGATATGTTTCCTCAGGATACTTTGATGAATAGAAAGTGATAAAGAATTTACTTGAAATAGAAATATTTTGTAACAATAGACTTAGTGAGTATCAAAGTGAAATGGCTTCTCCAGCAAGAAAAAAACAAACAAAAAAAACAAACAAAAAACAAAACAAATGTAAGAAGTGGCTTGAACATGTAGTGAGGGGGAAGTTCGTTTAATTACAGATTATGAGAGAACATGATTTATAACAATGAGGACAGACAAACTATTTACAATAAATATGCCACATTCTATAAAGTTCAATTTAATATAAACACTGTTATAATCATACAGGCTTCAATATATATACTCAGGTAAAACATAATGACCCATACAACTAATTATAAAATAGGCAAATTATGCTAATAGAATCAGAACTACTTGTCCGATTCGCGATTGAATCACTTTTGGAGTTGGTTCCTTTGCAAAATGGTCTGAATCGACTCGCAATTCCGTGTGACTGACTGAATCATTCTAACAGTGACAGCTCACTCACGCGTTTAATCGTTTGGAGCGGCTTCTCTCACTCATTAAAACACTAACAAAAGATTTTAGTAGACAGAAAACAAGAAAAGCGCGGAACATTGAGGAAGTTCACCAACAATTCATTGAAAACAAACCTGCAAAAGCGTCCCATGTTGAAGAAAGCATTTTTGAGGTTCAACAACACCTGCACGTGCAGCTTGTGAACGACTCACCTCAGGTAAACAAGTAACGTTACATTAAAACGCTGTAAATGCCAGAAACTACAGTATATTTTGACTTTGTTGTGCCGTGGTAGTAGTATTCTTCGAAGTAACGTTCTCTAAATCACATAAATACTAGCCTAGGCCTATAACCTACAGGAATATTGTAGTAACGTTAGCTAAATGACAGTTAAAGGGAATTTCCGCTAGCATGGATGTTATAACAGTACGAACAAGTAAGTTAGGCCTAAACATTTTGAGTTTTATCTTTTTCTATTTTTCTACAAAATTCTATTAAGCAAATTTAGCACTTATATAATGCTTATTATTATATTTTCACCTCCCACAGCATAGTCATTCGTTATCTGTCATCTCTCACGACGAGTATGTGCGTCAAAAAATTGATACCGTTAATACTGTAAAGTGTATAACTTGGGCAGAGTGTCATTAAACATACCGAATTTGGCCAAATAGTCTGTATAGCTCTTTACATAGACCAACAATTAAAAAGAATTGATGTAATTGCATTGACACATTTATTTTTCATTGGTGAAATTGGTAGAAACATGACATGACAAAGCATATTAGCAAATGTCTGCACTGACTGGTTATGGGCAACTTTTAAAGGTAATGTTCCCCAACACTGGCCATCACATTCAATTATATTTCTTAATATTAGTGCTTTATACATTTACATATTCCAGCTAGAAATCAAATTGTGAATCCTCCAAATCATCAGCACCCACTGCCAAAACAAACCCATGGGAATCTTCACGCAATACCTTGTAGCCTTATTGACTAAGGGCTTAACGGATTGTCCGTATCCATCATGCTCTCTTGCCTGTAAGCTGGTGTCTTAGCGATCATCTCTCCTCCATGTTTGGCCAATGAGATGTGCTGGAGAGATGAGCCGAATGGCCTCCTACCATATACTTATCTGCTTGTGCCTCAGCTCCATTTCCAGCACACAAAACAAACTATTAGAGCCTGAAACCTGCACAGTGGGTGCAGGTTGTTGTGATGAAAAGGAAGATGAATTAGCAAGTCTAAGTGTGTGCAGAGAGTGAGAGAGGATCGACTGGAGGTCTGGCTTAGGTCACCTTCATAGATTAAAGGGGATGAGAGTCACCTGGGCCCGTATGCATTATAAATCTCAGAGTGAGAGCGCTGATGTGGCATCAGCTCCCCGCTGTCCATAAGATCCGCATTTCAGATTTCTGCATTTACACAAATTTACATGCAGAGTCACTTTTATTTCTCCCGACTCTAATGGCAAAAAGTACAATGGCATGGTAATACAGTGCTTTTTGGGTTTGTATTGTAACCTAAAGGTCACCTTAAACGGTGCTTTTTTAAAAACTTGGTAGCTAACACAGGCAACCCATGGAGGATTCAGCATATTTTGCACTCCAATCATACTTCCTCTTCATTGGAAGAATTAGCAATCAAGAGAAAATCACAGAGGAATTCATGTCATATAATCATCATTTGAGATAATTGCACGTAGGGCAGTGTAAATGCAGTAACATGTAAAAACGTCATGACCTGCAAAGTGCTCAAACGGGCAGTTTGATTTAAGGTTAGTCAAGGTTTCTTGCAGCAAAAAAACATTTATACTTTAGTTTTACCTTACCATGTTTAAGCCTGTGCAGCTACCATCTGTAATGCTTCTGTATGCAAATGCATCTCCCATGCACCTTTTAAAATACAGTTTTGTCTCTCTGTGGGCACCTGGAAGTGTCAGACTAAATGACACTCAATTATAGTCAAAAACAGAGGGCGTCCAACCTCTGCACAAGCACCTGAGGCTTATCTGAACAGCTGCACACAAATACGTCTTAAGGTTCAGTAGTCTCAGTATGATTATTATACTTTTTTTGTGCATAAAGTGACTTTATTTGTTTATTTTTTACTTCATATTTTGTTTTAATTAGCATTGAAATAGGACTTTGAGAAGGGTAAGAAATAAGGCAATTTAATTTACAGTAGTAATGACTTCTAACAAAAAGCTAAGTAACTGGGGAAACTGTAATTGACCTCTGAGCTTTCCTGACCTTTCTGCTCAGTCTCTCTCATAAATATTGCATTGGTGTGTTGCATCAAAATGGTCATATTTAGTTTTTTTTTCTTTGAGGTCCACTCATAAATCTACTGAAGTTTTTTTTGTGTCAACAATTAGTTTTTAATAACCATTTTCCACCTTGTTTCTGACTCTTAGGATTAAATGACAATGACACTTTGCATGTGAAGTTATCAACAGCGCCTTGGTCTGCTCACAGATGTTCAGCCACTAATTTCTAGCGTCGGGATCCTTCAGACAGAAATGCAGAGTTGCACATATCCAGGAACAGCTCAAGGTTTGGTCACCTTTCCTATGCTTTTCTCTAATATTATTTAGTTTTTATGGGGTTTATTAGGAATATTAGTATCGATCCTTACCTATATTTCCGCCTCACCATGACTGAGTTGAAAATCTTTATTTTTTTATTTTTTTTTAAATCTGTTTCATTTCGGATGTCACAATATGGAAGTAAAGATCTGTTGCAACTTTCATTTCATCACAACTATAAATCTGACAAAAACCTAAATCGTCTTGTAATGTGATCTAAAAGATACGTTTTCTACAAATAATTTTTCAATAGCATATTCGTCTTTTTGTGGAATGACAGATTGAATAATGATAGGCTACATATAAAAAAATAACTGCATAGATTGATCAAATATTCCGCTAATCAAATATTTTCAGTTCAATAAAGTAGAGGCAAAGAGCATCAGGAAGAGAGTGTAATGAGAACATCAAAGTTAGAAAAAAATTATAATTTGCATTAGTATGCAATAAATCCATAGTGTTTGGTTTGTCAGTCATATTGTGGTATTTTTGGAATATTTTACCAGTGAATGTTACCTGAAGGTAAGTAAACCTTTAATGTGACTGGTGAAACAGATTCAATTCTTACAGTGTGTACAAAATCTATTTTATTCATATGCATTCAACACATGGGGCTTCAATTATGAACTATATGCTGGAGACTTGAGCCCGCCAACCTGTAACACATAGATAGGTCTACAACTGGCTAAAAGGAACATTTATTTCCAGGCTGCTGGCTACCTGAAGGTCACTGTTAAGGCAAAATTGAATCAAAAACACATTACAAATGATTCTCTGCTCAAGCCCAATCAGAATAATGCTCATGTTCTCTTGTGTTGTTCTCTGCTGATTATGGGAGTGCACTTGTGTTTTTCTCACTTAAGTGTAAGTGTGTAAGTGTGCCAGTGGCCTTGGAAAGTAGAGATAAACATATTGAGATACATGCGCATGTTGAAAACAAACTTGTGTATACAAGGAATATTTCTTGAGCAGCAAATTAGCACATTTTAAGTATTTCTAGAGAAAACTTTTATTAAAAATGTTTTATCAAATAAATGTAACCTTGGTGAGCATCAGAGACTTTTTTCATAAAAATTCAAGTATAGCGCTATTTCTGGGAGGTCACGTTAGTCAAGCTCGCATCAGCTGACTCTCATACTGATAGGAATACAATATCCATCACGCCATCCATTCAGTTTAGTTTAGTTAAACTGTGCAGTTTAGATTAGTTGAAATCGTTTTGGGTTTTTTTTTGCGATAAAATAAAGAAAATTGTCAAATAATTTGTTACCTTTGACTCCATATTAAGCAATGTAAGATTGTACAGGTAAATGCACTCACAAATGTGCAAAACATCTGAAAGATTCTCCCAAACCCCCACACACATTTTTTGCTGCCACATTGTAACATTGATTACATTTAATCAAGTCGCACATCTATCTTATAAACTGAATAAGCAGAGTCATTATTGTAAAACAATATTTTAGCTTTGGAAGTTAGAATTAGCATCACACAATCAACCAGCAATAATTACATTTGATTATCTGGAAAACCCTGTGCAGTAACATTTAAGGTAAATCAACGGATCATCTTGGACCTTTAATTTGAACAATCACACCAGCTTCACAATCAGGTCTGTTTGAATCAACAGATCGATGAGATAATAGAAGACTGTGACCTAAGACAGGGCTTTGCATCCTTTAAAGAGTTCAGCAAAGGCTTTTGTTTATCTTTGTGAATGAATTAGAGACATACAGAATATCAATTCATAACGCTTAAGTGTTTGAGGGAACTAGACCTTATCAGAACGGCTCATGTGGTGATAGTTTTTCTCCCATTGATCCCTGCAAATGGTGGCTGTCATGTTAAGAACTCTTCCAACAGCCCATGTAATCGAATGCTCATAATTGGTCTCATTCTGTGGGTGTCACGTGTTCAGGTGAGTCATCAATGTGCAAGAAAAAAATGTTCTGACTACTGAGTTATGCTTTGCATTCTGCATGACACAATATATTGGCCTTGATCTGTCTCATATGTCTTTTGAAAATGGCTCGTGGTTGAGGGTGAACAAAACCGTGGAGTCAAACTAATTCTTATCTCTGTCTTGTGAATGAAATAAATTAGTGGTTTTCAAATGGTGAGTGATGTACCAAAGATTATTTCATAACAGTGAAAAGTAAAATAAAATTCTGCATCCAATAAAAGGCAAGTAACACCGATATGAATGAGGTTACAATAGCAAATTAAACTTTCTGAAAGGAGATTACATTTCCTCTCATATAATTTGTTGTTGATGTTAGAGGTTGTCCAATCAGGACACTATTTTGTTCAAATTCTTTTTTGACTGGTTTAAGCTACAGTACATTAGTTTAATTAGACAGATGGCAGCATGGACAAGTTACCTAACACCCCATGAACAAACCAACTATACAAGGTACATTAAAACTGTGACCCAGATAACATTAACAGGTTCACTTATGGTAAGGATTAACTTTTTTTTACCCCCAACCAAGATGTTTTGTGTTGTGAAACTTTGGCTGCTGACAATAATGAAAAACTCAAAATGCAAGAGATGTTTGGAAAGCAAAATTGTCGATTGTTGTTTTCAGTCTGTCATATTTGAAAATGTTGTTAAACCTATGGAGTTTAAAAAAGCAAAACTCTTAAAAAAGGGCTCATCAAGGCCTTTTATAGCGCAAGCACCAATCTGATCGGTGTTTAGCATGCTGTCTTTCTGTGCAAAAGCTGGTGTAAGCATCGCAGGACAGTGTCGTGCCTTCTGTCAGTGCATACCACCAAGCTGCCCCGTCTTCCGCAAGGTGTTGCCATTGGTCAGGGTTGATGTTAAAGACATTCATGTCCCGCTTAGTGACATTAAAGCAGAGCTTGAGTCAGCCATGAGGGCGGTGTCCTAACGCTAACTCTCCATGGAAGACTTTGGGGACTTTGGGAGACGTTCATCTGGCATACGAAGTTCATGGCCGATCCATCTGAGTCGCCTCCTCCGGAACATGGTGTGCATGTCTCTGCTGTTAGTGAGCTTCAGCACGGTGGTTTTCGGGACCCGATCCTGCCATGACAGGCCAAGTATCTGTTGTAGGCAACGGAAGTGAAAAGCAGTAAGCTTGTGCTCCTGCCGCTGGTATGTAGGCCACGTTTCACTTCCATAAAGCTGAACGGAGAGCACACAGGACTCATAAACATGCACCTTTATTTTGAGAGAAAGCTGGCTGTTGTTCCAGACACAAGACTGAAGCTGCCCAAAGGTTGTTGAGGCACGACCGATCCTGGTATTCAGTTCAGCATCAAGGGTGTTGTTTGCTGTCAAGGTTGAGCCGAGGTAGGTGAATTTCTCGACAGCCGACACCACTGTGCCATTGATGGTGACGTGAGGGGAAGCAGGAACGTTCTGAGCCATCACCACTGTGGCTTACTTGAGGCTTATTGTAAATCCGAGCTCTCTGCAGGCAGCAGCAAAAGAATTGCACATCTTCTGAATTTCTTGTTCAGTGTGAGCTACGGAGGCAGCGTCATCCACATAAATCAAATTGTGCACAAGGATGCATTTCACTATGGTTCTGGCCCTCAGATGAGCCAAGCTGAAGAAGTCGCCATAATACCTAGTGTGCAGCAGAACCCCAACTGGATCAGGAAATGCCCGTTGCAGCACGGCCGAGAAATAGATGACAAAAAAGGTGGGAGCGAGGACACACCCCTGCTTTACTCCACAGCAGACATCAAACTCATTTGAGTGGGCACCAATGGGTGTTGGTGTTCCGCTCACTTTTCCTGAAGCTTGCGTACCGAGAAAATCATATGCAAGGTCGAACGACCAGCACAGAAGCCGCACTGACTCTCCGGCAGCACCTGGTCAGCAACGCGCTGCAGCCTCGGAAGGATTACGCAGGGAGGGCATTTACCTGGAAGACTAAGAAGCGAAATACCTCGGTAGCTGTTGCAGTCCTGCCTGTTGCCCTTATTTTAAAAAAGAGTGACGATGTTGGCGTTCTTGAATTCACTAGGGATGCATTTGTTCTGCCAACAGCATTGAAACAGGCAGTGAAGCCGCCTTACCAGCACTGGCCCACCACACTTCAGCAGCTCCCCTGGAATTCCATTGCTGCCCGGTGACTTGTTGTTCTTCAGAGCTGCGAGGGCGTGCTCTATTTCCATTGCTGATATCTCCGTATCCAGCTCGTTGAGTACAGGTAGTTGTGGTACAAGTCGGCATCCACAGGAGTGCCATACAGCAAGCTGTAATGCTCGACCCTTCTACCAAGCTGGCCTGGGAGGTCGTTGACAACAGAGCCATCAGTGGCTCGCAAAGATACTGTTTTTTTTCGCTGTAGGACCCAGAGCCTCATTGATGCCGCAGTACATGCCGCATATGTCCCCAGTACTTCCACACTGTTCTATTCTCACTGAGGTCCTGCCAGTACTGCTTGTAGGCCTGGCGTGTAAGATGCTTGACATTGTTCCTGGCCTTATGATAATGAGCAATGGTGTAGTCGTTACTGTCTTGGAAAGCACTGAGAGGGTAAGTAACCAATCCGACTGTTTCCTTCTACAAAGGCCGAAGATGTCAGATGCAGCCTCCGTCATGGAAGCTCTTAGCTTGGCCCAGGTGTTTTCAGGAGTGTCGTCAACTCTGAAGGGAAGGCCCTCCATATGCACACGGAAACTTGCCACATATTCATGTTTCCGCATCAGCTCAATGTTTAGCATTGGAGTGGGCTTTGGAGTGGCACTGTGAATCTTCTTTGGGGTGAGTTTTAGAGTGCAGTGGACAAGGGTGTGGTCGGTGTCACAGTCTGCAGAGTGCATACTACTGTTGACAAGTTGGTGTCAGTGTTTGGATCGGGATTGCATCCAGGTAACCTTGGATCTGAAAGTTCCAGATGAGAAGGATCCCGGTAAGCATAGGCCATAAGCAGCGCATAGCTAAAGTAGACGTTGGCCGTTGTCATTGATGTTATCAATCCCAAAATGACCCAAAGGCCTCCAGGCAGTGACATCCCCTCCAACTCTGGCATTGAAGTCCCCAAACAGAGCTAAATTCTCCCCGGCCAAGACGGAAAGAATGACCACACTTACGGGGGCATAAAGGCTTCCTTGTCCTCAGGGGTCGTTCCAAGAGTGAGTGAGCAAGCAGTTGGTTGAGAGACGGTGGGCAGCAGGGTGTTCCCTCAGATGCAGCCTCCGTCATGGAAGCTCTTAGCTCGGCCCAGGTGTTTTCAGGAGTGTCGTCAACTCTGAAGGGAAGGCCCTCCATATGCACACGAAAACTTGCCACATAGTCATGTTTCCGCATCAGCTCAATGTTTAGCATTGGAGTGGGCTTTGGAGTGGCACTGTGAATCTTCTTTGGGGTGAGTTTTAGAGTGCAGTGGACAAGGGTGTGGTCGGTATCACAGTCTGCAGAGTGCATACTACTGTTGACAAGTTGGTGTCAGTGTTTGGACCGGGATTGCATCCAGGTAACCTTGGATCTGAAAGTTCCAGATGAGAAGGATCCTGGTAAGCATAGGCCATAAGCAGCGCACAGCTAAAGGAGACGTTGGCCGTTGTCATTGATGTTAGCAATCCCAAAATGACCCAAAGGCCTCCAGGCAGTGACATCCCCTCCAACTCTGGCATTGAAGTCCCCAAGCAGAGCTAAATCCTCCCCGGCCAAGACGGAAAGAATGACCACACTTACGGGGGCATAAAGGCTTCCTTGTCCTCAGGGGTCGTTCCAAGAGTGAGTGAGCAAGCAGTTGGTTGAGAGACGGTGGGCAGCAGGGTGTTCCCTCAGATGCAGCCTCCGTAATGGAAGCTCTTAGCTCGGCCCAGGTGTTTTCAGGAGTGTCGTCAACTCTGAAGGGAAGGCCCTCCATATGCACACGAAAACTTGCCACATAGTCATGTTTCCGCATCAGCTCAATGTTTAGCATTGGAGTGGGCTTTGGAGTGGCACTGTGAATCTTCTTTGGGGTGAGTTTTAGAGTGCAGTGGACAAGGGTGTGGTCGGTATCACAGTCTGCAGAGTGCATACTAATGTTGACCACCACCCACCGAGAAACTGTGGTAGACAGACCCGACCAGAAAAAGTTTCCAATGCTCTACAAAAGCTGCCAACTCCTCCTGCCGAATTGACATCTACTCTTATTGACATAACTCTTACTCTGATTTATCAAATGATTCCATTTACAACTGGTCACATCAATGTGTTTTTGCAAAACGGATATAAATCCGATCTTTAATTCCCACGCTATGCAGATTTAATGAAGTCACTGAAAGCAACATATTTGAGCTGCATTTTATTGATCATCGGCTTATATCAAAATCAGCAAAGACAGCAATGAGAGAACGGCAACAGCCCTAGTGAGATCATTTCGTTTCTTTACTTTTAATGAGGTTGGTAGTGTTAAGTGTCTGCGACTTACTTTCACTTTGATTTGAGATAGATTGCGGCGTATTGGCTTGATAGGCCCTCAGCTGCTCATCTGAGGTGATGCGTGTCGCAGTAGTGTCGTCATATCTAACTAAAATGACATGACATATAGCCTATAACATGCTCTCACATTTTTGTTTTTTACCATTTTTGGGAGTAGTAAAATTTACATATGTGGTTTCAACAACCAGATGCATTTACACTTGTCCAGTTTCGTCTGGAATGCGGCCCAGACCTCCTCCTGATGTGGTTTGAGCGATCGGATTCAAATCCGTCTTGAATGCATTTCAGAGGGCATTTACACCTGTCTTTTCATGATAGCTATCCGATCACAGGATAGCTATCCAATCACAGAAAACGCATGAAGTGGCCAGGTGTAAATAGCCCCTATGACTTGTGGTAGGGCGTGGTCGTCCTACTCTCCCGTACAGCTCCATTAGATCACAGAGAAATCAAAGATTAAAAAAAACTGGGCTAGAGCCTGTCTTTTATAGAGGGCTGCTGGAATGAGTTATAAAGCCTGGAAATTTGTTAGCATTTTTAAACTTCCAGTGCCGTCGTCCTCAAGTCACTGGGTTTTTTGAATGGGTTTTGGTTAAATGCCTGAAATAAGTACTGAATGCCCTAACACGTGCTCAAGATATTTTCACATTTTATTCACTAACAGGAATACATCAGAAATAGCGTATTTTTTTCTGTGATTTAAAAAAAAAAAGGTTTCTAACAAGTGGCTAAATGGAACTATAGAGATTGTCGAGGACAATAAACATTGTCACTAAGAAAAGGAAAATTGATCAACTTAGCACTTTCACAGCCCATTGTTCACACTTTTAAAAACTCTTTAACTCATAGATTTGAAACTAAGACTAATATGAAGTTAAGTGACCATGGTGTAGCTCATTTATAGCCTAACTAGCTTTTTACCTCTGCTAATTGTATTTAGGCTTAGGAGTTTATAAGATGTCTTCATTGGGAAGAACCTGGTGACCAAAACATGATACCATCTGCTTTATTCCAACTTCCTAATTGGTTTGCATTTGAAATACTTTTTTTCCATGGAAGTGTTCCTGGATTTGTGTTCTATTAAGAAAATACTTGTATTGTGTAATTGACTCTTTTACCAGCTCAGAAACGCGGAGTGAAAACAGCGCAAAGTGAGAGAAAGTCTACGCAAGCATATCAATGTCTTTAAACCGCAATTCTGCAAATTAAGTTCACATTTACGTTTCCTAATTTTGCATGCAAAACATGACAATTCGCATGCTTTGGAAACACATTTTCCAAAGATGCTGCTCCTAGACACTGATTAATCACACGTCTTGGGCTAAATAATAAATTGGAATTATTCAGGACATCAGAGAGTTGTAAAACGGAAATCCATTGCATATGTGGGAGCTGATGTGGTATAATTACAACTGAACTTGTTTGGTTCCATGTGAGAAAAAGTGGCTGCTGTTCCATACATGATGCATAAAGATGCTGTCAGAGGCCACGATTGAGTTCTGTAGGCTTTTTTTGTCTCCGCTATCTTGGTTTTGATTGGCTGGAACTTGTGATCAGCTGTGGGATATCCACGATGGTTACACTATGGCAGGGAGGCCTGATGGGGGTCATAGCAACCCCCCATGTGCTCATTTCCATGTAGATTAATAAAAGGTTGTTTCTCCTCTGCTTGGCTGTCCTTTCCTCGTGTTGTTCAGCCAGCCCTGGCCTTGTCAACAGGCTCTGACAGGCAGGCAGGCTGATGGACGCCAACGCACTTTCTGCAATCTAACTTAGCCCGCAGAACGAATCAGCCACATTGAAGTCACAGTACATGGCTCCCTCCTTCTCACTCTCACTCTCCTTCACTCACTCTTTCTCATTATGTTTTTCTATTTATTTTGAAGGAATGGTTAATGGAATGGTTAAAGGAAATGACACTTTCTTTATGTAATTTTTGGAGCTTTGCTGCCTCAGTCCTCATTCATATATTAAAAAGAGCCTCCGTTGTTATCCCCAATTTCTTCATTTGTGTGTCCAAGTGAGAAAGTATTTTGAGTTTGAAATTACAACAAGGTAAGTAAATGATGATACTTTTTTAGACAAACAATTCCTTTAACATTTATATTTCTCTATCGTTTCTCGCCCTCCGTCTCCCTTCCTCATTCAGAGGCAAAGTGACAGGGTAGCGGCAGAGTGTCACGCCATCCATCAGGCGCTGACAGGACTGTGGCCAAGCCCCAGGTGAGGAACGCCACTGATCTGTAAACCGTCGATTGAGAGATGTGCGTGGGCCGTGCTGGTGAAGAGGGGCCTCCCCGCATGACTCACTCTTATGCAGACAAAGAGAAGCGTATCATTACATTCACCGTAGCGAATGACTGATCTGACAGAGTACAGAGGTGTTAGCCTAGTAATATGAATGAACCTAAAGTCGCTTGTTTAAAACTTCTGAATACAGTTATTTGTTATTTAATACAGTTATTTGACAGTTATTCTGTGTTGGATTCTGCTCTTATATAATATATATATATATATATATATATATATATATATATATATATATATATATATATATATATTAGGGCTGTCAAAACGATTAATCGCGATTAATCGCATCCAAAATAAAAGTTTGTGTTTACATAATATATGTGGGTGCACTGTGTATAATTATAATATATATATATATATATATATATAAATACACACAAATGCTTGTATATATTTAAGAAATATTTTCATGTATATTCTGTATATAGATTTATATATAATTTATATTATATATAAATATAAATATTTTATATATAAATAATAGTTTTTTCTTAAATATACACGCATGTGTGTTTTATATATATATATACAAAATAATTACTTTAGAAACTATTTTACTGTACTACTACTATGTACTTTAGAAAATATTTTTTACTAAAAAAATTGTAACAAATGATCAGAAATGATGGTATGGCTGTAAAAAAAAAAATCCTGGCTGTGAAATGGGAAAGAGTTAAGTATAAAGCTCAACACACAGACACACACGCATGAGTGGAATATTAGGAATGGACAAATCTGAGGCTTTGGAAACCTCAGTTGTTGGAGGACTGATTGGCTTCTGATGGCGACATGGAAAAAACAGTCCTGTGCACTTTTCATTTCCCTGCAGACCAAGGCACAATCTAGTGCTGCAGATGGTCGAAGTCTTTTCATTAATCTTTTATTAGTATGTAATTATTTTTTGCCACTGCATAATTAATAACGTCACTTTGATTTCCATAGTCACGGTGTGCGATTACAGAGAGCGTGTGAACGCGACATTCTTCACAGTGATGTCAGCGAGTTGTTGTATGACAGCCATCCGTGTCATTGAGACTGACATTTGACCAATGTTGGGCCAGTGATTGGTGGGAATTCTTGGCGCTTCAAGTTACTGAAGCCAGCAATGGGTCAATGCTTGATACAACTCTTCTAATCCCACAAGGAGAACGCCCAGGTACTTGGTACTGCTAACACTGGCCAACGTTAGGCCTTGGTTTGCTTGCATGGCTGGGCAGAGGCCAGGCTTCTGCTGACTGAGGGCTATTTCTGAAGGACATTGGGGAGGGTACAGCTGGCGTCCCTGCTGTTTAGAGTGTAAACCAGCCAGCCTGCTGAAACAAAGCCAATCGGCTGCTGCTGAGAAACCGTCTGTCCTCAATGAAATCAAACCCATCTCTTTTTCTTTCTTCACCTCTGTTTTGGGCTGTCATCCGCAGATACTGTCTATACATGTTACAGTGCAAAAGATGGAAAAGATTGTGGTTTCTTGGTCCATTCAGATTTTAGGTTTAGATTTGTTTTTGCTGGTCCTGGAGAAACATTCATGAACTATCCCTTACCCCAACCCTAGCCATTAAACAAAGTTTAAATCAGAAGAAAATAATAGCTTTATAAGAATGATATTGCTCTAAATTTGTGGAACAAATTTTTCTTCACGGCCAATCTGGTCTATAATTGATGAATGCTGTTGTCTAAGGGGTTGTTTACACCTGGCCACTTCATGTGTTTTCTGTGATTGAATAGCTATTTGATCATGAAAAGACCAGGTGTAAATGCCCTCCGAAACACATTGGAGATGGAATCCGATCGCTCAAACCACTTCAGGAGGTGGTCTGAGATGCATTCCAGACAAAACTGGAAAAGTGTTAATGCACCTGGTTGTTGAAACCACATATGTAGATTTTATTCCTCCCAAAAATGCAAAAAATAAAATGAAATAAGTGTGAGAGCGTGTTATAGGCTATATGTCATGTTATAGGCCTAGTCAGATATAGTGATTATATGCATTGCATACCACTGCAACATGCATCACCTCAGATGAGCTGCTAATCATCTATTCATCAAGCTAACGCGCCGAAAATTATCGCAAATCAAAGTGAAAGTAAGTTGTAGATGCTTAACACACAATCATCTTCATTTAAAAGTCAATAAACAAAATGATCTTGTCACTTCTGTTAACGCACTCTCTTATTACTTCTTTGATTTTGAAAGTAGTTGATGATCAATAAAATGCAGCAATATCTGTTGCTTTCGGTGACGTGCACTCCATTAAATCTGCAGCGCCAGCGGGAATTGAAGATCGGATTTATATCCGTTTTGCAAAAACACATTTATGTGAGCAGGTGTAAATGGATTTGTTGGATAAATCAGATTGCTATCCGATCTGAGAAAACGCAAATGGCCAGGTGTAAACAGCCCCTTACTTGACTGAATTGTGTTGTGCTTCATGCAAGAATGAGTCTTAAGCTTCAAACTAAATTAGGTAAAAGTATTCTGGGTAAAATAAATAAATAAATAAAACATTTCCGATGTAAAGATTGATAATATGGTCTGTGAATATGAGTTTACAGTCTGTGATACAATAAAAAAGACCACAAATAGCATAAATCTCAAATAAACAAGCGTATTTCTATCTGGTTCAATTAGTATATCTAAGTCATTCAAGTCATGAACAAATGACCCTTATGAAACTGATCTTATTAGTGAATCAAAAACAAACAGCACAAGTCGGATGTAGTCGATTACCAAAATGAGTGAACATTTTTATGAAACTGTTATCAATTGCCAGCTATAGATAGATAGATAGATAGATAGATAGATAGATAGATAGATAGATAGATAGATAGATAGATAGATAGATAGATAGATAGATAGAATATAAAGATTCAGTTACTTATCATAACAGACACGCTGTTGGTCACTCATTGCACCAAATCCTGGCCACTTTATATGGAAAGAAGGTCACTTCTTTTCTCACAAATCCTCCAATTTGCTGAAATGCAGCTAAGGGATCAGAACCTAAAAAATACTGCTGACATTATTGCAGTGTATACTGGTGCAGTCACAGCCACCTGCAGCACACTGCATACCAATTCAAAATAAACCATGATGACTATAATTATTATTCCAGTCAGATTAAGTGCACATTAAATTACCTACGAAATGCATCAATAATGCATGATCTTCTGTTTCTATTGCTATCTATCTGTCTCATAGTGTCTGAACTCCACGTGTTTTCTTAAAGCGCCCCTATTATGCTTTTTCAAATATTACCTTTCATGGAATGTGTAATATAGCTGTCTGTGATAAAGAAATCTCAAAAATGCTAATTAGCTGTGGCCTACTATTCCACCTATAGTTGTGTCCTCTAAAATGTCATGTTTCTTGAAATTGAGATTTGTATTGCACATCAGTATAGGCTGTTTACCTTTTTTACTATTAAAATAATTATTACATTTTCATTTAAAAACCTCTTCAAGTCAAACTGTTATTTACAAGGCAGCTTTATAACTTTTGGACTGTTCAATTTCACACAGATACCATATAAGCCCTGAAGTTTCTTGTTTGTTTGTTTATTTATTTATTAAAAATTTTAAATAACTTGTCATTCTTTGCACATTTACAATTTTACATTCCACAACCACATCTTGCAAGCAGGAGCAGTTTGACATTTAATATTCAATGAAAGAGATGAGTCATTTACCCTTCTTACTTTTTATATCTTTGTTCTTATGCAACAAGCTGGCCTTTAGAAGTGGAGGCATTGTACTGTGAAATTGTCAAACTCTTAGCACAGCAACAGTGAGGTCCACAAAAGAGACATCAGGCAATCCATTGGGAACCATATTAGCTATGTCCTCCATCCAGATCCAGGCCATTTCAAAATTAATGAACATCGAACAGAATAATAGCCACTCTACAAGCATCTCTCTTCAAGATGGGAGGTCACGTTACCCATAATTCATTCCATTAATTAGCACCTGCCTTTCCTAACAGTGAGCCACCCTTGCTATTGATGGAGCTCTCTCTGTGGAAATCACAACCTCTACACCTAGATGTTCCTCTGAGACATCTTTGTCTTCATGTGCACATGACTGCCTGGACTTGCTATGTTCACCATCCAGCTTCCAACCCCATAAAGTACATGGACACTTTCCCAGTAGGGTTTTGTAAACGTCCTTGTTCGTCCTTGCCCTGCCTCCAGCCTTTGCTTAGGATGTGTGAAGATGCTAATACTAGCTGAGAGGGTCATCTTAGTTGACTGCTACCAGAACCATCGCCTGCTGACTGCATCATCATCCACGGTAGCCAATCGCAGCCAAGGACTCAGTGATGCTCTGCCACTCTCACTGGAGGGATTCCGAAGGAAGTGCCTCGTGACGGTACGTGGTTAAACAGCCAAGAGTCTCTTTCTCTCCCCCTGCCTCTCTCTAATTCAAGACTGGATGCATGCACATTCTGGCTTCTAACAGGGATAGCACATTGCCATGCACACTACTCCCTGCAGGCTCGGCAGAGAATAGCGACAACAGCAGCTCTCTCCCTCTCTCTCCACCTCTACCAGACAAGACTCCTCCTCTCCATCTCTCTGTGACTCCCTCTCTCTTGCATATGATATGTACTTCACTTCCTCCCAGCTGAAGCAGGAGATAACAACAAGCCACATACAGGTAGGCATTCATATTCCCCTCTCTGAAGTTGCAGGTGTTCGGATGTTGCTGATTTGTTTCGTATTTGGTGCGATTCTGAAAGAGACCTATAATGGATCAGAGTAGAGCGTGCCATCATAATGCCCGCCCCTACAGCGTGGCATTTGTTTTCGCGCCAACACTGGTTTTTGGCACCGTTTCCTTCTTCTTTCTGGCTGGCCAGGGAAGGTGGTAGTTTACTGGTTGGATGGTTCATGTGAGAAACCCATCATCTACTGTCATGCTTGGTGGAGATCTGCTTATCCAAGTAGGGGAGAATGATTTGTTTGTAGCTGGAGCTCGGTGATGTGTTTTCTTACGTGTGGGTTTGTGTGTGGGAGTGTGTGTGCGGATGGACGGCTGAGGTTGGAAGGGAGGGGAGATGGAAGCTGAGAAGCCGTATTCATCCCAGGGAAACTAATCCCAGCACAGTCCTCCGTATCTGATAAACACTCTCTTCGTCGTTTCTCCCTCTACCCTTCATGTGTGATGGGTTTATCTGTGTCAGTGGATAGTGGAGGAAATTATTCTAGAATGGCAGATAATTCCCACTGTAAAAGAGGTTCTTTGAACCATTATTTGTTCTGCTCTGAAAGTCACGACTGCAAACGTATATTCAGAGACAGATGCTGTGTCCTTCAACCTATAGTAGAAGCCGAAGAGAAAGTAGGTTTTGTCCCTCGTTCTGAATCACAAGATTGTTATCAAACCATGCTTAAACTTCCCTGTCAACTCAAGCTCTCATTTTGTTTGCATTTGTTCGACACACTACCTAACACTACAATCTCTTATGTTATCAACGACTTGGGCCATTGTGACTAGCTGTTGCCCACATCAACAAATGTGCCTGTCATTACCTCATATCTGTGTTGGGCAGATCAGCGGTTGCTATGCACGCCTAGTGAGAGCGAGGAGCAGGGATTGCTCGGCTGTAGCCTCGGGCTTATCCAATTCAGCTGTGCAGCTCCTCCTCTGAAATACATCAGTGCTTGAGGAGCTGCAGTAAAACAGTTGCTAAGTGATAACATAGGAACTGCTTGAAAAAAAATCATCAAAATAGACCACCACTTCACGTTAAGATGCATGTACTGTGATTATCTCTGTGATCCTTATGAACTTCCATTGTAAACAAACCATCACAGCAATAATTTCAGTTTACCCATATTTTGTTCACAAAGTTTTTGAACAAAGTTGGCTCTGGATTTGAGTTCTTATACTCTCCGATTAATATTATAATATATAATAATGCATAATTCTTTGGGTACATTCATTCAAAACAATTGAGTCTTCAAGGAGTCTGCACACCAAATATGAAAACATAAAGTAAATAAAAATATTGTGGGAGGGAAGCTTATAAAAAATGTTTTTACAAAACATTTATTTTGCATATGCATTTACTTATTATAAAAGTAAAGACCATGGACATAAATCATTATTTGTTATGCAACTTTTTATCTTGAGGTTTCCTTGTAATGACTATAATGGCAGTAATCCATAATTGTGAACATGAATTGGTCCACAAAGTTAGCTAGCTATGGCTTTGGCTTGAGAAGTTCTTTTACCCGCAAGGGTCTTAGACGTACAATTTTTACTGACAACCACAGCAACACGGCACAAAGATTGAACCTGTTGGGGCAATATGGGATAGCAGATGTTGGCCCAAATATGTCACGCCCCCTGCAGTTGCCAAGGGCAACATTGTGCATTATCAGCCTTGTTAAATATCCATTAATGAGGTGAGATACAAGCCCGGTACTGCCGAAAGGTGGAGTTAACCATCCCTTGTACTGTCTCTTATGCTCAGCAGGGCATCTGTGGAAGTCTTTAATGTCAGCCTGTGAGATTAGGATCATTCACCTGGATGATCTTTTTTTTTTTTTTGTCATTCGCTTACACCATTCCCTTTTGTGTTGAAATTGAAGGTAGAGAAATACTGTAAATGCAAGCGCATGTGTACGTATGTGTGCCTGCAGAGGCCAAAATGCTGTTGTTAGGAGTAATAGCAGCCAGAAGATAAAAATAGCGGCTCTATTATGATTTGACCTTGGACAGCTGGCTGCTTGGCTGCAGATACCTGGGCGAGAGAAGTGTACGGATCACTGAGATGCTCCATGAAGAGTCTGGGGCAGCCATGATAAATGTGTGTAATAACGGAGCGATATGTTCTTGTTGCGTTACACCACAGCAGCCACAGACACTATCTAAAGGACACTCGCTGTGGATTTGAGTAACTGGGACAGAATTAAAAACCAATAATATATTACAAACATGGAAAATGGAAGGTTAATCTCACCTTTTTTTTATGCGATCGAACTTCCAGTGATAAGATCTAGACTGTGAAGATGTTGTAATTTATATCCATTAGACTACTGGATTGAACATTTTCAAGCCGGCAGTGTCTTTTTGTGACCCACACCAACAGTAAGGCAGTAATTCTTATCCCAGTGATTGAGATGGATAGCAAAAAACAAGCCTGTGTTTGTACAGGCAAGCAGCAGGGGTCATACATATCACAAGCAACAGGGACTTGTGGGAAATGCTGTTGAATAAATATCGTTTGATGTATCCGAGAACAGGAACTCTCTCAAGGTCAGTAGAAGAGCGATGAGATTGTAGGTTTGACAAAGTGCTTTGCCCTAATATAATATAGACTCGCTTTAAAAGTCTTGTTTGTACACACGCATTTATTTTATTATTATTATGATTCGATTTTCTTTTTGGAGCAAGCTTGCGCATGCATCATATACATTTGTTTTAACGTCAGCGAACTATATACTGTATATATATATATATATATAAAAACTATTAAAAGAACCATTAACAGACAAGATCTAAAAAAAACTATTTTTTACAAACTTTTAAATGGTTCTTGATCTTGTATAATACAAAATCTTAATTCTGTAATTGTAATTGTATTGCGCAGTATGCAAAGTGACAGATTACAGAATATGAATACGCGGTGCTTATTCTTAAACGTGACATCCACAGTCCACCACTAATATAAATGATCATGTAAATTCATAATATCAGCCAAAAACATGATTTTTGTATTGCATAACATGGATAATGTATTATAAATATTACTCATGTGAATGCTAAACAGCTGAATTATGTTTTAATCCCTGTATTTCTACTAGGGAAATACAGTAGATGCAATTGCCTTATAGGGGCTGCTCACTGTTCCACATATTGCTAAGCAACGGAGGAGAGGTCCTTAGAGAATGTAGCCAGCCTTCTGACTCCATAACACAGCCTTGGCACATGCACACATACACACACAGATGGTGGTGAGCAGATCTCTTTCCATAGCGTTTGCTACGCCTGTGTTGCTATGGCGGTTACATGCACGTAGTTAGCGGAAGTGATGTAATGTCCTTCTCTTTAATCGGCGCACAAGGGGGCAATCAAGTGGCGAATCCTCACCTTGAGTCCTAATGACTACAGCACAGTTGTTTTCTGTGGAGGGTTTAACAATGGCACCCTTCCCAGTCTCCTTATATTATTTTACTAGGGCTGTCAACTGATTAAAAAGTGTCATCAAATTAATTAAGTTTATATGCTAATAAATTAAGCAAATGAATCATTATCACATAGAGAAAAGCTCCCAAATGACAATTCATAGACGTTACATTGTTGTTGTAAACTGTAAACCCTAATAAGTTGAGTCTAGTCAAATAATTTCAGGAAACCCATTACCCCAATTTAATGGAGTAATGTTGCCCATTTTGTTTATATATATATATATATATATATATATATATATATATATATATATATATATATATATATATATATATATATATATATATATATGCTTATGGTCAAGCACCACCTTGACTTTATCTGGTTTTAGAGGGATATGGCCTTGATCGTAGTGGATCTACACTGATAATACTAGGATTACATGATCAATACAGACTTGATCAAAACAAAGAGGAAAAGCATTTTGGCTTTACAGAAATCCTCCTCAAGGTATTGCTTGTAGCTCCGCCACAAACATAACATGGAAGTAATTCAAGTTTCTTTTTCTTTCTACACATTATGTGATTTGATTAGTCAAATTGACACAGCCAATAGAGATTTACTCTATTATGCTGATGATTTTGAACTGGACAACCCCCCCCCCCCCCCCCATTCTAATTAATTATACTAAGTAATGATTAGGATAATAAGCTTGGTTTACTCTAATTTCTTGCAAAGAGTTGATACAACCAAAAAATCAGAGCAGCAGTCTATGTACAATTAGGTCATTTCCATTAAGAAAATTTAACTAAATGAATTCAGGAAGAATGTTATTGACGAATGTTAAAACTGTCAGCGATTTAAGAAGAGCTTTATAAATTATCTTTCTGCATGGCTTGTCACACTTCAATTTAAGCCACGACAATTCAGCGTGAATGTGCACTAGTGACAATTATGAATAATTGAATGCTTTCACAGAAGCATCAGCGTTTCATTTGGGTAAAAACAGGACCTGGTGTCACCACCCAGAAATGGAAGGAAAATCCACAAGTCATAACGCACCATTTCCCTTTAATTCCACGTCACCATCTTAATCCATTTAATCAAATATAGCTAAGAATATTTCTCACCCCAAGATCTCATATATTACGTGTTTGGGAAAAAGTGTGTGTGTTGGTAGTTGAAAGGATAATATTTTTCTTTCTTCCCTGAGAAAGTTCTCCCCACAACTGATTTTAGCACTCTATATTTCACATGTCAGACGTTATTACAGATAAAGCCATAGCTAAATAGACGCCCAAGTCGTGCACTGTATCTGTAATGATTCACGAAGCACAGAGGAATCCATTTGCAGCTTTTATTAAACAAGGTCGTACAGGCAGGGTCGAAACGAGGCAGACAGGGCAATGCAGATCAGACAACAGGATAAACAGGAGACAGGCAAAGATCAGGGCAGGCAGCAATAATCGTAGTCAATAAACAGTCCAAGTTCAGGCCAGGCAGATATCAGTCGTAGAATAATCAAACAGTCCAAAGTCCAAAACCAGAAAACCAGAATCAGGATACAAACGCTCAGAAATGATCACCGGGGCAAATCAAGACTTCGCACTGGTGTGGTGTGTGGACGTGGCTTTTATGTGTGTGTGTTAATGGCGTGCAGGTGTGTGACGCAATCAGTCCCAGGTAAGCGGCATGATGGGAATTTGAGTTTGTAGCCAATGATCAGTACTCAGGTGAAGGCTCCCTCTGGTGGCGGAGAGGAGACAGAGCGGGAGCCTCCATTGTAACAGAGCCCCCCCCCTGCGAGCGGCTCCTGACGCGAGGAGGCGGTTGTCGTCGGGGTCTCCCACGGGGTCGAGGGGCCGGTTTCTCCGGGTATGTCCTATGGAACTCTTCAGTGAGAGTGGGGTCCAGGATATCCCTTGAATTGACCCAGGACTGTTCCTCCGGACCGTACCCCTCCCAATCGACCAGATATTGGAGCATGTTACCCCGACGTCTGGAATCCAGCAACTTGTGCACTCTGTAGGCCTCCTCGCCGTCAACCAGAAAGGCAGGAGGGCCCTGAGAGGCGGCCCCCTCCTCCGTCTCTCCCCTCGGACCACCAGCGGGTTTTAACAGAGAAACATGAAAAGTGGGAGAGATACGATAGTTAGCGGGCAGGTCTAAACGGAATGAAACAGGTGATATTTGTCTTATAATTTGGAACGGACCAACATACCTGGGACTGAGTTTGCGACATGGAAGTTTGAGGCGTAAGTCTCTGGTTGATAGCCATACCCATTGACCACTCTGGTATTCTGGAGCTGGGCGACGACGACGGTTGGCCTGGTGTTCCTGACGCCTGACAGCATGCCTCAGATGAGTGTGTGCTTGATCCCAAACCTCTTCACTCTTGTGTAACCATTCTGTAACGGATGGGAGTTCAGTGGGCTCACCGGACCATGGGAAGAGAGGAGGCTGAAAACCCAGTATACATTTGAAGGGGGTGATACCAGTAGCAGGTTTGACCAACGAATTTTGAGCATACTCAGCCCAGAATAAATATCTGCTCCAATCCTGTTGGTGTTGCTGGCAGTATGTTCTTAGGAAGCGGATGATATCTTGATTAAGACGTTCGGTCTGACCATTGGACTGAGGGTGATAACCGGAAGTGAGGCTGATGTTCACGTTTAAATGTTTGAAGAATGCGGACCAGACTCTGGAAGTAAACTGAGGTCCTCTGTCAGATACTATATCCTCAGGTAGTCCGTAAAATCTGAAAACTTGGTTGCATAGTAGTTCAGCTGTTTCGAAGGCAGTGGGAAGTTTAGTGAGGGGAATGAGACGGCAGGCTTTGGAGAATCGATCCACAATGGTGAGAATTGTCGTGTGTCCTTGAGAATTGGGGAGATCTGTGATGAAGTCTACGGCAATGTGTGACCAGGGTCGTTGAGGTGTTGGAAGGGGACATAGAAGGCCTGCTGGTAGTTTACGGGTGGATTTGGAAGTTTGACAATTGATACAGTTCTGGACATATTTGCTGGTGTCGGATGAGAGAGTAGGCCACCAAAATCGATTCTGCAGTAGTTGGATTGTAGCAGAGATACCAGGATGACCGGAGCTTGGTGTGGAATGGACCTGATCGATGAGGCGAGATCGTAGTGCTTCAGGGACAAAGAGGAGATTGGCTGGACAGTTGCTGGGGGTTGGAGTCTGAAGATTGGCCTGTTGGATTTCGGTTATGATGTCCCACTGGACTGGAGCTACTAAGAGGTTCTCGTGGATGATGTTTTCGGGGTTATCTTTGTGGACTGCTTCTTCTGTTTGACGAGAGAGGGCATCGGCTTTGACGTTCTTGGTGCCTGGGCGGTAAGTGACAGTGAAGTTGAAACGTGTAAAGAACAGTGCCCATCTTGCTTGACGAGGGTTGAGACGTTTGGCGGATCGGAGATACTCAAGGTTTTTATGGTCTGTGAGAATGATGAATGGTTCTGAAGCTCCCTCCAGCCAGTGTCGCCATTCCTCTAGAGCCAGTTTCATAGCTAGCAGTTCGCGATTCCCCACATCATAATTCCGCTCGGCTGGAGAAAGCTTGCGGGAGAAGAAAGCACACGGGTACATTTTGGCTGGGTTTCCCTGTCGTTGAGATAATATGGCCCCCACTCCTGTGTTCGAAGCATCTACCTCCACAATGAACTGACGCTCTGGATCGGGATGACGTAGGATGGGTGCAGTGGTGAATCGGGTCTTCAACTCCTGAAAAGCCTGCTGTGCTTCGGGATTCCAGGCAATTCGAGAGCTATGACGTTTGGTTAAAGCTGTTAGCGGAGCGGCAATGAGACTGAAGTTTCTAATAAATCGTCGATAAAAGTTGGCAAATCCCAAGAATCTCTGTAATTCTTTGACTGTTTGAGGTAATGGCCAATCCAGCACTCCTTTCACCTTCTTGTCGTCCATGGCCACTCCCTCCTGACTGATGATGTAACCCAGGAATGAAACGCTAGTTTGATGAAACTCACACTTCTCGATCTTGGCATACAACTGAAACTGAATCAAACGTTGAAGTACGGATCTGACATGTTGAATGTGTTCCTCCAGTGAGTTTGAGTAAATCAGGATGTCATCAATGTACACGATCACCCATTTGTCCAGCATGTCACGAAACACATCGTTCATGAAGGCCTGAAAGACGGAAGGACTGTTAGATAAGCCGAAAGGCATGACCAGATATTCATAGTGCCCACTAGTGGTGGAGAAGGCTGTTTTCCATTCATCCCCCTCTCGAATGCGGATCAGGTTATATGCATTACGTAGATCGAGCTTGGTGTAATATTGAGCCTGTCTCAGCTGTTCCAATGCGGCTGGCACCAGAGGTAAGGGGTAACGATACTTGATGGTGATATCATTTAACCCACGATAGTCAATGCATGGCCTGAGTCCCCCATCCTTCTTCTTGACGAAGAAAAACCCAGCAGCGGCAGGTGAGGTGGAAGGTCGAATGAACCCTTTGGCTGTTTCTTCCTCAATGTACTTTTTCATGGCTTCAGACTCAGGCTTTGATAGGGGAAAGATTCTGCCTTTAGGGGGTGTGGCGCCGGGCATTAAATCAATGGCACAGTCTGTTGAACGATGTTCTGGAAGTTGAGAAGCTTTTTCCTTACTGAAGGCCTCTGTGAGGTCGGAATAAACTGCCGGTAGCTCTCCTAGCTCATGATTTTGAGTGTCTGGTTCTGGCTTGGAACAGGTCACTCTTTTGACTTTAGACAGACAATGGTTGTTACAGGCTTCACTCCAACGAATGATTTGTCCCTCCTTCCAGGAAATGTGTGGATTGTGAGTGTGCAACCAAGGGTGGCCGAGAATGATGGAGTGATGTGGAGCGTGAATGACATAAAATTTGATCTGCTCAGAATGAAGAGAACCAATCTGCATTTGAACCTTCTCCGTTTCAAACTGGATTTTGCCGTCTCCGATGGGATGGCCATCTAGCGCCTCCACTGACAAGAAAGAGTGACAAGGATTAAGTTTGAGTTTGATTTGATTGGTGAATGTTTGAGAAATGAAATTTCCAGCTGCTCCAGAGTCTATGAGGGCTGTGGTTTCAATGCATTGGTCTCGTATCGTTAAACGAATGGGGAGAGTGAAACTGGAGGAAGATCTTTGATATTGGTTTACAGAACTCACCGAAAGAGTGCGAGTTGGGGGTCGGACTGGACAGGAGAGCTTCATATGGCCGGATTGACCACAGTACATACAGAGACGGTGTTGCAGTCTGCGTTCCCGTTCTTCTGGAGTGATGTGCGTGAACCCGATCTGCATAGGTTCGTGAGCGGGAGCTGCCTCGAGTGATTGACGGATAGGTGCCCGGGTGATGCGTCTGGAACGCACGAGATTATCGACTTGAATGGCCAGACTTACATACTCGTTCAAGCTCTTTCCTTCATCTCGACAGGCTAATTCAGATTGAAGTTCAATAGAGAGTCCCTTCCTGAACAGCGTCTTTAAGGTGTCTTCGACCCAGTTCGTCTGTGCAGCGAGAGTGCGAAACGTGAGTGCATACTCGGCGGCGGTACTCTTTCCCTGGGTGAGATTTAGAAGCTGCTCTCCGGCGTTCCCTTTCTCAGAAGAGTGTTCGAAGACTTGACGAAACTGTTGAAGGAATTCTTGAAATGTGGTAAATGAAGACCCCTCTGGTTTCCAGACTGCCGTAGCCCACTCCAATGCTTTGCCCGTGAGCAGGGAACAAACAAATGCAATGCGACTGGCTTGAGTGGAGTACAATGTCGGTTGCTGGTCGACAAAGAGTGTGCATTGCAAAAGAAATCCCTTGCATTTAGTCGGGTTACCGTCGAATTTGTCAGGAAATGCGAGTCGGGGATTTACTGCTGTACTCACGGCTTCGGTGGGAACACTCGGTGGTGGTGTGGGTGTAGCAGGTGCGTTAGGCACAATACCCACAGCAGTGCGAAGCTCCTGCATACCCTGTACGAGCTGTTCAGTGAGCGTGGTCAGGTGACTGAGCTGATGGTGATGTAAATCCAAACGAGAAGCTTGGGAGGTGAGTTCAGACGTGAGTTCCATGACGGCTGCTGGATTGTTTAGTGGCGAAGTCTTCTGTAATGATTCACGAAGCACAGAGGAATCCATTTGCAGCTTTTATTAAACAAGGTCGTACAGGCAGGGTCGAAACGAGGCAGACAGGGCAATGCAGATCAGACAACAGGATAAACAGGAGACAGGCAAAGATCAGGGCAGGCAGCAATAATCGTAGTCAATAAACAGTCCAAGTTCAGGCCAGGCAGATATCAGTCGTAGAATAATCAAACAGTCCAAAGTCCAAAACCAGAAAACCAGAATCAGGATACAAACGCTCAGAAATGATCACCGGGGCAAATCAAGACTTCGCACTGGTGTGGTGTGTGGACGTGGCTTTTATGTGTGTGTGTTAATGGCGTGCAGGTGTGTGACGCAATCAGTCCCAGGTAAGCGGCATGATGGGAATTTGAGTTTGTAGCCAATGATCAGTACTCAGGTGAAGGCTCCCTCTGGTGGCGGAGAGGAGACAGAGCGGGAGCCTCCATTGTAACAGTATCACCACACTGACACCCCCTACTCCCACACCACTGCTTGAAGGTGTTAGGAATTAATTATTACTAAAGGGCAGACTCTGCCACAAAGGTGGACTGGAGGACATTTTGAATGTTTTATGAATCTAATAAGGGAGGAAAGACGAGAGCTAGAAAAATTGCCACTGTGCTACAGTTTACCCACCGCGATGTGGCATCAGGTGAAAATGACAGTATCCCATGATGCATTCCCTTACCACAGTTGAGTCTAGGAGCAGATGTGAATATTCTCCCAAAGCAAACTGCACGAAGCAAATGAATAAATTTGGATAATCAAAATGTGTATTTTCACACACATTTTGATATTTTAAATATTTTTAGGTTAATTAAAATAATGTGTTAAAGGGATACTCCACTTTTTTTTGAAATAGGCTAATTTTACCACTCCCCCAGAGTTAAACAGTTGAGTTTTACCGTTTTCGAATCCATTCAGCCGATTTTCTGATATTTAGAAGAATATCAGTAACCAGACGGTTTCTGGTCTCATTGACTTCCATAGTAGGCAAAAAATGTACTATGGAAGTCAATGAGACCAGAAACCATCTGGTTACTGATATTTTTCTAAATATCAGAAAATCGTTTGAATAGATTTGAAAACGGTAAAACTCAACTGTTTATCTCTGGAGGAGTTGTAAAATGAGCCTATTTCCAAAAAAAAAAAAAAAAAAAAGTGGAGTATCCCTTTAAATGTGTATATTCATCTACATGTTATCACACAAACAAAATGTAAACCATGCAATTATACTGATTTAAGACATTCTTCATTATGAGTTTGTCAAGACTGAGAGTAAATCTTGTAAAATTTGAATTGTTAGTTCAGTGAAAACTTCAATATACTGAAATATTTTGCGACTCTTTGTCTGAATCATTAAAAGAAATGGCTCATTTGTTTGTGAAATGGACTGTACTGTTAGCACTGCATGATTGTTTTTGAGCTCAGTCAGTGAAGACATACTATTTCGTCTTTTTAGCTCATCACATTCAAATCAGAAGCTCACAACTCTTGTACAATATTGTTTATTTTGCAGTGGCGCAAGAGATTTAGCAAAATAGTGCAAGAAACACCACAGTTAAACTCTCTCTTTAACTGTAATCAGAAACATGAGTCAAACCAAAATGTGTGCGTGGGTGCATGTTATTGAAGGAGCCATAGTTTTCCTCTAGTGCTGACTAGTTATTGTGTTTGCCCTTATATTGAACAGATCCCACTGTCTTTTATTGCAATGGTGGATTTCGATTAGATTTGAACCTGCTCTCTCTCGCAGACATGTAAGAGGCTGACAATTAGCTCAACACAGTCTCATGCGTATCTATACCACGATTGTCATTTCTCGTGCCATTTCTACGCCAAAAATGTTTTTTGCGTGCATATGCTACGCACTGAAAACCCCCTGGGTAGGTTTAGGGGGAAGGGGGGTGGGGAGTTCGTACTTATTATACGCCAAAAATTGCGTATATGCACGCAAAAACCGCGTACCATATACATGCAAAAACTAGTTTTGGCACGATAGATGACATTCGTGCTATAGATACGAACTTTCATGAGATCAGGCTCATTAGCTGAACATATACTTTTTAATTGGTGGCAATTAGCCTACATTTTATAATCTTTATTTGAATAGGGCAACATTTTCATTTTAAAATCTTTATCTGGATATGGTTACATGATACCTCATTCTGCAATATGTATATGATTAAATCACTGACAGGGACTCATCTACCTTCAGCCAATCACTGGGTGCATAGTTAGTGAACGTGTTGACATATCCATTGCAACGAGGTCAACCCCACTTTTGCCCTTAGCTTAAAACTTCTCTCTGTTCCTTAGTAAAAGTTGGTCTCAGCAGCTTTGTGACTTGGTCCCAGCTCAGCTCAGCTTTTCTTTGAGTCTTAAGGGGAAACTTTTTGTGAATACGGCCCATGGCCTCTATTTTTACCCTTCAGTCTTAAAGGAATATATACATTTTTAACAATTCTGCATATAACATAATATAATAACAATTCTGTATCTGTTGATTTTTGGGTGTTTTTGGACAGTTGGACTTTAAAGTGACAATGATTTTTAGAAAAATTATTTTTGAGATTCACTGAGAGAATGCAATTTCTAGTGACATGATGATAATGAAAAAAATGTAATTATTGGCTGAACTGTTGCTTGAAGTCTTAAGTAGTTCTTATAACAGGAGCAAGGTGCGCACACTGGCCACTTCCTTCTAAATCCCTGCCATGATCCTCCTCTCATGCAAACATCCTTGCTGTCGCTATGGCAACCAAGTCTACTGACCGTCATAGCCCGTCTACAAGAAGATTTACCATGCTTATTCCCTCTGTGTGCTGTTGGGCTTCTAGTGTCTAGTCTACATTTAACTCAAGAAAAGATTAAAAAGGGTTCGTATTCTAGATTCCTTGCCCTGCTGCGTGTCGCTGTCTCCTTTTTAACCTTTCATCTAAGTAGTCTGATTTTGCTCCTTTTGGTCAGTTGTGAAGTCAAGTCAGTGCTTTTTTTGACAGAAAACTAAATTGTTCCCAAGCTTGCCACAACCCAGTTGCTGGAATAATAATCTGCTACAACAGGCCCACGGCACAGCTCTCGCCTCGAAAAAGTCAAATCAACAGGCCTCACGCGCCGCTTCTCTCGGTTTCGTTTCCTCTTTGTTTGTCTCTTGCTCGTTTAAGCGGCTGACAAATTTGGGGCTCCCCTGAAGGATGTACCGTTTGAAGCGCTTGCATTGCTGTCTGCACACGCTGTGTCGTGCCGAGACTAAAATGAGTCTTTCCCTAAAACATGTCCACCCAGCCCCATGTAAAAACACTCATTATCCACTCGCCTAACGGGCTGCGCTCTCCAGCGGGAAGCCAGGCCAGTCCTATTATTGGCTAATGTAATGATTTATAAAAGAGAGGCAGACACAAAGATTATCTAATGAAGAAAATACAAGACTGCGGGAGATTAATGCCACGCTGAACTCCACGCTACCCTTCCGTGATTGAATCACACTCGACAATCTCAGATGAGTCTTCTCTATTTTCTGCATTGCAATGACAATTTTGTAAATTAACTGTAATGATGGGGAGAGCTAAGCTTGTTTTCGTTACTTATTGTGTGTTTGGTGTCTTATTTTCTATGAAGTAAGCAACTTGAGGGATTTAAGTAGTATTTTTTATAGATTAAATGCAGCTGTAGATCTAGCGATAACATCTTTGTCTTGCCGTCGATTTAAAAGAATTTCGACTTGTCCCTTAGTTTTGGAAAACATGAAAAACATGTTAACAGCCCTTTTGATAGAACCTTAGCAAACCTATCGGGTTTCAGAAATAAATTTTCTAGGTGGAATCACTGTGCATTACCGACACAATTCTGGTGGAGGTGCTTTATCACATAGTGGTTACTTCGAAAAAAATTCAGAGAGTTGTTGAGTCAGTTGTTGATTTTGCTGTGGCAAATAATCCTTTTGTTTTTTCATGTACAATACTGATTAAAAAACAGCTATGTGACCTACAATACAGATGGCGAGAGTAGGACACTGTGACCTAACAGCCAAAGCTTTTCAGGAGACCTATGTGACAAAGTCAAAGTAGACACGGCAGGTAGATAGACATGGTGGTTTGTGTGAGTTGTGCGTTTGTTGGATGGACGCATCATGAGATCCCAAAATGTGAGTAGATGGTCCTGCAATTTCTCTTCCTTTACTCGAGTTTACTGAGGCATATGGCAAGAAAATTGAAAGTGGAAGAGAAAGGTTGATAGAGACAGAGAAAATAACAGGTCAAGTTCTGATCTCAGCAGGGCTTTCTGTTCCTTGCTGTCTTGAGTCCCATCATGGGGTACATAGTCACACATACACACAAAGACATGTATGGAGTCTTGTTTCTCCGTACAACTGGGTACAACAGTACCTGCTACACTTTGCTTTGATAGCATAAAGACAATCACTTTTGGTAACCTAATTAGTTATGCAGAATAGACAGTAAAAAAATAGTACTGGCCAACTGAGTTACTGTTGAGCTGAAGTTAATTACACGTGCATGAATGCTACACCTGAAATCATTAATGACACTTATGCTCAAATGAGTACAAGCCTTGCAACCAGAGATGATAAACATGGATCTAACAGATGTTTCATGTTCATGTAATCCACATGAGGGGTGTTTAATGGCAAGATGGATTTGCTTTTGTCGGAAATGAAAGAACTTGTGTATGAGACGTGATGATGTGAAGATAAATTGTGAGGAGGATGGGAGATTTGTTAGAAAGAATGGGGTAAGTGGTTGCTTATTTAACCTTAGTGTTGTAAATGATAGGATGTCACAAACAGGCTCCTCTTGAACTTTCTCGAAGAACTCCATTACCACAAGTTGTGCATTCATCAGAACTGATGCTCAAGGGAAATATCATCTGTTATGGCAGCAGTTGTTCGTTTAATTTCATATCGTGGAGGTTTCATTCATGCTTTGTGTCAGCACTTCTTGCCAAATGCTTATCTACCTCAGTTGTCAACCTCTGAGAACATAAGAGACCAAGATCGATCTTCTACTACAGCATAAAGGATGACGGATAGACAGTCCAACAAATGTGATTATGCTATATCAGTTCTATTTGCCAAAACTACATCAATAACTCGCTCCGACTTGAGAACAGGTTATCGCTGTAAGAAGTAATAGGTATGCGAACGTGAGAAGAGTCTGAGAGAGAGACTGCGTCTATGATAAATGTAGGGCGTTTACACTAGGACACGGTGTCCCATGGTCTCAGGTGATAAGCACTGTGTTAAAAGCAAAGCTTACCTCACTTCATGTGTTTTCTCTGATCAGATAGCTATTTATTTGTGAAAAGACCCAGTGTAAATGTCCTTCGAGACGGATTTAAATCCAATCGCTCAAACCACTTCAGGAGGCGGTCTGAGACACGTTCTAGACGAAACTGGACAAGAGTAAATGTACTATATCTGGTTTTTGAAACCACATATGTAGATTTTACTCCACCCAAAAAGTAAAGAAATAAATGTGTGAGAGCGTGTTATAGGCTATATGACATGTTATAGCCAGATATGATTGCGCTACCGCAACACGCATAGCCGCTGATTAATTGCTGTGTATCTCTTTAGCAAGCCAATGCCTGGCACAAATGAAACGGAAAGTCGCAGATGCTCAAAACAGTCATCTTCATTAAAAGTAGTGAGACTAAATGATCTTACCACTGCTGATGCTGCTCTTTGTTCATATTGCGCTCGTTAATCTTGAAATTAACTGATAATAAATAAAATGCTGCTCTTATGGCTGTTGCTTTCACTGGCATGAACTTATATTTACACATGGCACGGGAATTGCTGATTGGATTTATATTCGCTTTGTGGGGACACATTTATGTGGGCAAGTGTAAATGGAACCGTTTTAACAAATCAGATAGCTATCCGATCCGTAAAAACGCATGAAGTGACGGTGTAAACAGGCGCTTGGATGCAATCTAAAAATCAGTTGTCGATCACTTTTAGTAGTCCATGTTGATGTTAACTTACACTGTCAGATAAAAAAAATAGCAAGTTTTTGGTATACTGACTCTTTCAGAAAGACTCAATGTAGGCAAGATGCTGCAGTGAAGAACTGCTGCCACTAGATACTGCTCCTACCTGGCAACTGGAATTCTCCATTCTCATGGCACACAGGTTGGCACCCGACCCAGTCAGGCGACTCGAGATACAAGCACTGTATTCTTAGGGGCTGAAGGAAATCATTGTTTAGTAGGAGGCACATGTATCTTTGAATTAACATTAAATGGATTATCTGGGCAATTTAAAGCTCCAAATCGCCTCAGGTTGGGCAGCTGCTGAAATGTGTTTCTCTTTGGCTGATATCAAAAATGTTCTAAAGTCTGGCAGTGTAACACAAGGTACTGTACAACCTTCTGCATGTTAATCATAGATGCTTGAAGGATTACTTTCAGTAAGCTAGCTTTCATTTAGTTTTGTGTAGCCAGACTTTTGCCTGTGCCATAAATTCTGGCCAAAAGCGCCCACTTAGACCAGAGTAGAGTGTTTAATAAACACTATATTGTCCGTTTTGTTTTTATGTGATTTGATATATATGTATTTATAAGGCCAGTATATTCTGCTGTGACATCACAGGAATACATTAAATAATCAAATAAATTAAAATAGAAAATTATTTTAAATTATAATAATATTTCACAATATTGCTGTTTTTACTGTTTTTGGTGAACAGAAGAGACATTTTTTCAAAAACACTTTTAAAAAAGTTACTTATTTTCCATCAGCGAATCAGATTAAAGCTTGCAAGATGGATGAAGTACCTTCATGTTTTTGAGTAATATGCATCAGACAGACTGTGAGTGGCAGTACTTAAAGCAAGAGCTCAGAGTATGAGCAGTAGACTATCTCTCTTCAGTTAGTGCTTTGTCTCTTCTTTTCCTCAGTGTTAACAGTTTGATTTTGGTGTGTTGTCTCACTATATTCTACCCCGGTCTCCTTCCTGTCTTTTTTCTCTGTATCCTACAGTCTTTAGTTGTCATAAAGTATAATAAGTTTCCTAACCCATTTCTTCCTTTTTCCACTTACACCAAAATGCACCTCTCTGATCCCTACAGTTTGTAGGCCCTCCTTGCACATAGCCATCGGCATGTTATGGAGCTTTTGTCTTTCATCTAATTTACTGGGATGCCCACAAAACAAATGGATGAGTTAAGGGAGGGGATGTTGTCAGACTGGAGACATTGTTCCACTCATTTATCATCCCGTCTTGTTGCTGTTCATTGCAATAGTATCGTATGTAATGCCAGAATTTTTCAGCAAACATCCTTTGACGTTTATGTGATAAAGTGTGTTTGTTCCAGCTGCTGTTAGATCTGAGCCTGGGGACAGAGTGGAGACAAACGTTTGGTAACTGCCATCCATGCAGCGAATGTATCGAGGCCTGGAGCTGTGGCTTGAGACAGACGGAGTCTCCGAAATAAAAAAAAATCCCATATTTTCAAAAACAGTGTTCAGAATTGTAATCTGACATTGCTGGTTTTTTTTAAACAAAATATTATAAAACTGATTATTCTGGTTCCTGGTTTCATGAACCAGCAAGTTGCTTGATTGCTTTGCAACCATAAACAGGCAACCTTGAATTAACTGTATTACTTGCAGATCGAATGTTTATTTTGTTTGTAATAACAATGAATGTAGCTATTCATTATGAAATTAGTATTGCTTAGTATTATTTCAAATTGCTGTTACTTTCGTTTTATAAAAGCAAAAAGTCACTTTGGGTTGTGTGTTACAGTGATTTTTGTAGCATTGTTTGGCTTTGTGTTGTGCCTAAGACGAACTCCCCTCACCTCTGGTAAAATCATGCATTACTTTTTGCTTATTTCTTTGTTTGGCAGGCCTATTACAGAGAGACTATGACCAAATTTTTAATCTATTCCGTTTATATAGGTGGTAGACAAGAAATGTAGGGGGCTGGATTTAAACTAGCGTTGTCCACATGGCTTCAAAGAATGCGTCGATGCTTTCTCTTAGATTTTTCATTCATAACATACATCATTTGAAAGTGTAAAGGATCTACTTTTGTGTAAATTATTTAACAAAAGCATAGTGTGCTTTTGTTAAATAATGAAAACAAACGCTACACTTTCATCCTCTCTGTCTCTGTGAACGTCTTTCTGGAGCGCATCAAAAAAAAAAAAAAAAAAAAACTCAGCGTACACTTGCCATACAGACATGAGAAACGTGCCTTTTGAAAACTTAAATTCAAATCAAATACAAATAATCTTTGATTATGTAATCCATTATGAAACCAAGGAGAGGGACAGTGAATTAATGATCCGAGTATGCGCGTTAACAAACTATACCATAGCTCCAAATTAATAAAGAAGCCAATAAAATTATAATACATAATATTTGGATTGGCTAATTAGAATATTGTTTAGATATGGATTATTTATTAACTTTAATTCATTCATGTATATATCGATGTTTAATTTTAAATTGAATGCAACAGACTCATAGAGTAATAAAAACACTTACGATAAAGCAACGCAGTCTCATCCCAAGACGTCATATAACTGACGTTTTGGGACGTCTTTTGACCATACGTCAATATTCGCCTTTTTAGGGCCCCCTTAAACGTCGGTAGATGAGGTTATGGGATCCCAACTGTACCCCAGACCTAAACCTAACCCTAAACCTACCCCGTCACCTAACTGACGTTAAAGGTAAAGCGTCAGTTGTATGACGGCCCGGGATCGCCATCTACCGACGTTTAAGGGGGCCCTAAAAAGGCGGATATTGACGTATGGTCAAAAGACGTCCCAAGACGTCAGTTATATAACTTTTTGGGATGAGACTGTGTTAGATAAAGAGTTTCTTTGAGTTCTTTCTACATCTAAATTAGAAGATCTAAGATCAGTGTAGTCCATAATCCATCCATGACACATACTAAAGCCCCTAAAGTTAAAAGCTATAACAAATAGCTTTTTCCCTGCATTACATGTGGTGTCATACTGACAGTGTCAGAAGGTGCCGTGTGAATGGTGTCAGGGGTGGAGGTGGCACTAGGAGGTGTCTGTTCTTAATCATTGAGGTTTGACGTCAGTCTGGGGTTAATGAACACAGAGTGGTGACAAGGTGGTGCTACATTAGTTACACCATCATCCTATTAATGTCCTATAAAACACCCTGACTCATGGAAGATCTGTTTGGGTCAGGATGTGAATAAACCCAAGGTTGGTGACAGTTTTTGTGACCCCAAAGCTTACATCCTGGACATTTCTTTTTGTGTTTGTATTCTTATTTTTTTTAAATTCAACTGATTAATTAATGATGGATTCTAATTAGTCTGTGGGCACATTCAATCAGCATTTTAATATTTTAAAATGAACATGTATTCATACTTATTTACTAGAAATTAGCAGGAAGTTTTGCCAAGATCTGCCTAATATTTATATTGGCTTCTTTATATTGGCAAAACTCAATCAATAATGCATTTTTTGGAACAAATATAGCTGCAATAGCATATATAGACTCTTTTGCATATATAATGACACCTACATTTCTATTTGCATTGATTTAACTTTGTTATCGTTATCTAAAACAAACTATAAACATTGTTTTTCTGTAAAACAATGAAATAAATAATTTCTGTAAAACAATGAAATTGAAATAAAGCTAAAATATCAAAATGAATATTAGAAAATAAATTGAACTTAAACAAATTAAAATTAGAAATGTTGCCTTGGCAAATAACTGAAATAAGTTGCAGTACTTAAATGACTAAAACTATAATAAAAATAAAGTTAAATTGAAATATTAAACATATAAAAATAAAAAAGACAAAAGCTTTAACAACATTAAACTAAAAGCCACATTTAAAAGTTCAACTAAAATCAAAATAAAAACAAATAAATAAAATCTATTTTAAAAGTAATTAATACTATAATAGTATATACATAATACTTTAGCGTAAGCTGACATCTAAAGCAATTTATAATAGTGGAGGCAACATTATTAACAGTATTACATAATCGCATTTAGTGCAAGCAAAAAAATAAATAAAAATAAAACGGCTCTATACTTTTTTTCAGTTCAAGACCAGTAGCAACCATAGACTGTAAAAAATATGGACGTAGTATCCGTGACGTCACCCATAGGTTTCTGAAGAGCGGTTTTGAGGCTTAAAGTGGGCGGGGCCAGCCTTCGCCATCTTGGCAGTGGGTCACCTCTCGTCACTACCGGATAAATTAAAATGGGCAAAGAGGCGGGACGCGGGTGGAGCTGAGGTACTAATGCTTTATATGCTACTGCCCTCGCGCTGAATTGAAAAAGTAAAACCAATGGTTAAAGTTCATGTTTTTGCCCTTCGAAATAATATAATAGTTAAGACGTAACTAAAAGTGAGACTATTTACTTTACTTCTTTATCAACTTTATTAATCCTACAAGTGGCAATTAGTTAAGAGCATGTAAGTAATTTACATAACACAGATCAGTGATCACAAACATTTCTCACAACATACAAGCAGTCAACTAGTCGTGCATCGTGAAGCATTATTATATTCTGCTAGTTAAAAATGTATTAGTTACTTACAATATTGCTCTAAGCTTGTGCATGTGACAGTGATTCAAGGCAAGCACATACTGTATGTCAGTCGCCATCTCACGTCAAGTTCATAAAGAGCTTTAATTCAGTCCATTTTACAATCTGACTTTTGCCGCCTCTCAGTTTCTCAGATGGTAAAAACAGTAAATGAACTAAAATCATTTAAGGGTGTGCATCTATTGCATGGACGGAGATCAGACATCCATTAGTACAGTTGAGTGAAACAGCTGGAAACACAGCGCTGGTTGTTGTCTCCATACTCAACACGACGGAATCCAACGGCGTGCACGGGCGAAGGTATAATACATGTATTAAATTGTATGATATAATCCCGAAAAAAGCACAAACACAGCTGAGGGTGACGCTAACAGACAGCAGACAAACTAGCAGTGAAAGCAGCGGCACCTGTCACTCAAGTGGCCACGCCCTTAATTATGCAGAACTTTAAGGCTTAAATATAATTAAAACAGATAAGTTTTAAAAAAATTCACCCCCCTCACAATTGTTATGAAGGGAAAAACGAGCTCTATAGACCAAAGCCACTTTTTGCTCCAGGCTGTAAACATGTTTTTTTCTGCTGTAAAGTTGAGCATTTTAACATGAGGGAGATACAGATTTGACTCGCTTCTGCAGCCTGCCTCATGCGGCCCCTCGATGAATTGCAGTTTAATTCACTTCCGTGTTGGCTTCAAGAGAGAGCCGGGGAGGTTGCCGCTTGGTAGCAACAGTAAAATTCTGATGTCATTTTCTAATAAGATAATCTGACAGCATAAGCATATGTTTATTTTTTGTGCATGTTTGCATCTGTGCCTTTCTCTGCGTGAATCATTACAACTCTCATTTTGGTCACGTAAAAACAGTCCTCCGAGCGGCCCACACGCCAGCTTATACATAGATCAACACCTGTTCCAACAATCTGTCAGTTTACACGTATTCTTTGTGCTTTGAGACACAAACCGCTAGGGGTTGGCGGTTTGGGGAGGCGTCGGTGGTGTTGAATATCACAAGGTAATTATTGATAGATTTCAAGTCATATGATCACTTCATAAGGTCATACAAAAATCTTAAACCCCTTGTTGCAGTTCAATACTAGATTTGTAACACTAATTAGCTTTACTTTAGAGTTTCTTTTCTGCTAAAACATCCATAGTCCTCCTTGACTGTGCTAAAGTGTGTGCCAGAAGGTAGACGGATCCATTAGAGTTGATGTCAAACCACTCACCTGCTCTTGTATTGCCAGCTATCTGTCTCTAATGTCACTGATACAAAGAGAGAGGCAATAAACTGTGTAGCAACTTGATGGTTGTTCAGTCAATAATGGCTCTTTCAGCTTTTCATCCACTAAGCAAGGAAAGGCTCTCTGTTTCACACCACCATCCTTTTTTTAATGATGGCAGCCGTTCAAAGCAACTCAAGCTATTCGGACTTCACTTGGCTTAATGGGATTTGACCATCGATGGCAGCATTATGTGGTGTTGCTCGTCCTGTTATTCCATTTAAATGAAGTGCCTGATGGATGTAAAAAATCTGTTTTTATTCTAATAACTTGAGATTTTTTGCATTTCTTTGATCCTCGCCGCATTGTGATTTCCGTATTCTAATAAGCATGCAGTCACACAGAAGCTAAAAGCAAGAGAGGCACATTTAAATAAGGTTCAAAAGGAAAGGAAAGCACTCATACCCCATATACACCATAGCACCGTGATTTCACTTCTGACTCAATGATATTTTTTCCACTATTTTGACCTCAGTAAAAGGCAGTGCCATCACTCACAGAATACAGAGCTGCCAGAAATGTCAGAATTTACATCAAAGAGACATGGAGTCAACAAATGTGACTGTGTGTGTGTGTGTGTATATAAAGTGATACCTCAGAGACCTTTTTTTCCCTGCCTTCACTTCCTCATGTCTAAAGACAGGATGTGCATATTTATGCAGCCACTGTCATGGCTGATGGATTTATAAAGCCTCTTGCTTTCTAAAACAATGGCTCACTAGCAAATCCAGCAATCAGCTTTAGGATGTTCTTTGTAATTGATATTAAACACTGGCTGTGTTCCAAAACATTTTGAGCTTTCCTCACTGTTTACATAGACAGCTACCTTCAAATGATGTCTCCAAACTAAAATAAAATCATAAGGAATGAAACGCTTTGGGTCGGCAATAAAATAACATAAATTGGTGAACTTGTCTTAGTGCATTCTCCGATTGCATTATGCGCAAAGGAAAAAGGTTATGCTGCTTTAGAATTTGCAGTATCTTAAGACTGTTTGGAACAGCCATTGCATTATATGCTTAACTTGCTGTCTATATACCGTAACAATTCGGTATTGGGGATGTGCAATGTATTGATTGATTCTGTATATTTTACTGACAAATATTGAAGTCTTTTAGAATTGTAATTTGACAGAATCACGTCTGTTTGGACTCCTTGGGCCCTATTTTAACGATCTGAAACGCTTGTGTCAAAGCGCATGGCGCAAGTAACTTTGTGGGCGGGTCCTGGCGCTATTGCTATTTTCCCGGCGGGATAAGTGCCTCTTGCGCCTGGCGCAAATCTAAAAGAGGTTGGTCTGAAGTAGCTTCATTATTCATAGGTGTGGTTTGGGCGTAACGTGAAATAAACCAATTCGAGCGCCATCCAACATACCCTTTAAGAACAGGTGCGCATGTGGCATGACGGATTGTTATTATAACGGCGCATTTACCAGGCGCGCGCCAGGAGCGTTCACAGGAGATGAGACTGACGTTCTTGTCAGGACAGTGAAAGACTGAAGTGACTTTATATGGGGATGGGAGAAACTCTCGCACATCAGCGTCGGTTAAACATTATAGCCTATACGTATGTTTCTTGCCACTATTGGGCAAACAGGTCTGATCCTTTAGTACTACAATTAGCCTTAAACAATGGGTAATTCGTTTTTTTCATCTTAATGTAAACCACAATGATTTCCCTCATGTGTTAATATTTTTCCTTGTTATAATGTATGATTTGCAAAAATAAAAACTACTGCATCTATGTTGATGAGAGAATCAGTGTATGCGCGTTGGGTAGCCGCTACATTATGGGCAAGCATGCGCGCTTAAAATAGCATTATGAACAACGCGCAACGTGCCACTGACTTTAGACCAGGTTTTTTCTGGTCAGTGGCGCAATTGTGTTCTGGAAGTATAAAATAGCACCAGGGAATGTTTGCGCCGATTCGCCCAGGGAGCGCATGTTCATTCCCTAGTTTACCGACGTGCGTCTGTGGAGAGGAAAATCCCGCTTTGCGTGCGTGCAAAATAGGAATGAGACATGCGTTTGTGTATAAAGTCATTTGCGCCGGGTGAAAGATAGGGCCCCTTGTGTTTCGTCATCATCTGATTTTTTTTTTTGTTCTGCTGGTTGAAAGGGAATGATTGATGGCGAATATTAACCAACCTAAAATCAGCTTTAAAGTTAAGAGTGTAAAGATGAAGTTTAATTGGTTATGTGATAGAAGAGTGGACTGGCCATTGTACATACTGTGAAGTAATTAGCAAACGTTTTGTAGAGAAATGAAATCAGGTTCCACCTCAACAACTATTTGCGCTCGCACAAATGCTCCCAAATATATTTTGAGGATGCACAGATTAAATTTTCGTAGCATATGCTACCACATTGGTCGCAATTTCGAGCCTTGACCTAGGACGGCTAGAGGGTTAGTAAATTATGGTAAATTTTTAACTTTTGGGTGAATTATTCCTTTAAAGCTACACTGTGTGATTTTTACCCCCATCTAGTGTTGAAAAGGCATATGACCATCCAGTGAATATTAGTTTCTGTTCCTCTCAATTCCGATTTCGTTTTAACTACTACGGTGGCCAATGTAGCCCAAGATTAACATGGCTTCCAGTTCGACCTCGTCCATGAGTGTTAACTCAAACGTAGATGCGAAAGGCGAAGCTTGAATTAACGGGTATGTCCCTCTTTGGCTAATGTACTTTCAAGATGGAGGGGCAACATGGCGACCGACATTAGAACCCCTTACCTGTATGTATTTTCAATGACATATTATACACTCACAAGAGTACTTTATTACTTGAGCGAAGTAAATCTACATTAATGAGCACATATATTTTTGAAAGAACTAAGTGTTTTTAGCTAAGAATAAACTAAAAGAGTTACACAGCGTAGCTTTAAGATATTAGCTTGCACATTCATTTTAGTCATCTCAAAAATGTTTGGAATGGAACTGTGTGCTAGCAGAACCAAACACCCAAATGTACTTTTGCTGTGTCAAAAACTGATATTTTTTGTAGTATGTCATTCCGCATACCTTCACAGGCGCCATGGGGCAAATCGTTGAATTCTTGACTAATAGATTGTGCCACGGTACATCAATAGGTGTCCATATTTTTTGTATTGTCTGAGTGTGTTTGTACATATATCTGGTGTCAGGCTTATCAATTTGGAGTGAGCTTTGTCCGTTGAGCTGGAGGGAATGACCTTTCCAAACGCGCTACATGCAGATTAGCATGCTTTGCTCTGCCACTGAGAATCATTTGCACATTGTTATAAACCACAGGCTTGCCTTTGAAAATTAATTAAACTTACAAATCTGAAAGCCCTAAAGTGAACAGAGACCAAAGCTGAAACTGTCCACCCAAAATCTCTTTGTTTCCCCAAATAAAACACAGAGGTTAATTTGCATATCATTTGTTGTTGTGGAGCTGCCAGAGAGCAGTCACATTGGTCTCAACGTGCCCGTTCAAAACGCCGAACAATGGCGTGAGCAGAGAAAAATTACAATATGCTATGAAATGCGGACAAAGAATTAGTTTTGGATGACGTTTGAGGCAAAGCGGTTATGTAACTTTAACATGCCGTAAAATGATGTCCTCTGGAGTCTCCAACCTTCAGGTGAAAGAACAAGTCTGCAATTCATTAAACCTTAAAATATGGAGTCACAGCCATTTAATGGCACTTTGCACCTTTAGCCTTCATCATTTGAATGTGTTCTGCATAAATGTGTTCTCATAATTCTTCAGAAATGGCAATGCACCTGAGTTGTAGTAACCCCTGATAGTGTAATGGACTGAGGTTTCCAATTAATCCTGTGTCTTTACCCCCGGCCACCTTAATGACTTAGCCCAGTCTTCACAGAACACACTAGACCTGCCACTTTCAGGGCAGGGTTCCATTTAAGTCCCAATAATGAGTCTTCTCTAAACATGAAAGGAAACCACATTTTGCGGTCACTCATTTTACCGTTTTCGAATCCATTCAGCCGATTTTCTGATATTTAGAAGAATATCAGTAACCTGACAGTTTCTGGTCTCATTGACTTCCATAGTAGAAAAAAATACTATGGAAGTTAATGAGACCAGAAACTGTCTGGTTACTGATATTCTTCTAAATATCAAAAATCGACTGAATACATCCGAAAACGGTAAAACTCAACTGTTTAACTCTGGGGGAGTGGTAAAATGAGCCTATTTCCAAAAAAAAGTGGAGTATCCCTTTAAGTCATCTCGCATTATTATGCACAAGACTTCAAGATCTTCATTAGCAATTATCCATTACTCAATATATCTTTGTAGTATAGGAAATAACATCACAACATTTATTTCCATCAAGAGGTGTATCAATTTTTGGTCAAGATCTTGCATTGGCAATGCAAGAATCAAACACTCTGTAAACTTTCCTCTATCACATCCTTTCACATCCCAAAGATTGAATTTAAGGTCTGGACTCAGTGGCCAATTATGTGTGAACATGATTCTTCATGCTCCCTCCCAACCATTCTTTAGCAATTTGAGCCTGATGAATCTTGACATTGTCATCCTGGAATATGGTCATGATATGTCTTCCTGCATAGTTGTTTAAGAAATGAAAAGCTACACACGCTCCATCAAATAGGGTTAGAAGAACTGCTGCCAAACATTTAACATGATAGAAACATAATAATCACTGCAATAATGATTCAGTCATAGTCTCTTAAGCATTTGCCTATTTAAACACAACCCCAAATCTGAAAAAGTTGGGACATTTTGTAAAATGCAATAAAATCAAGAATCTGTGATTTGTTCATTCTATTTAACAGATTCCTGATTTTATTGCATTTTACAAAATTATCTGTTGTCACTTTTTCTGATTTGGGGTTGTACAAACAGTGCTTTTTTTTTTTGGCCGGGCAGTGTATATGTTGCTTTCTTTTTGGAGAAAGATGCTTTTTGCGTCCAGATGGTGGTCCGTGCTAACAAGCAAAACTTTGACCCCTTTGTTCACCCAAATGCTGGCGTCAAATTGTCCCTTTCAGCCTCTATAGTCTGTACAGCAAATACTGTGAAAATAGAATGCATCCTGAAAACAACTTCACTGTGATTGTAAAATAATTGTCTAAATTCACAAAGACAAGTGCTGCCAAATTGGAAAAGACGAGAGAAAGTGCATTAGCCGCGGACAATCCTCAATTTCGTGGTGAGTCGTAGTTAAAAGCATGTTTTTGTTTCCATTTTCTATTGATGAGACAATGTCAGAGAAGATACTGACTGTCCCATGCTGGCCTTTCATCTTCTTTCAGACAAGTCTGAGTGCACTAATAATGCTCAGAGATCACAGGACCCTAAAACAGTGTGTGAAATATCTCGCTGATATCAAATTCTTTCGTTTTTTTTTGTGTTCAACTTCAAAAGGTTCCACTTTGCAGGATAAAAATTACAAGCTGCCTATACGGTCAAAGCCACAAAAATTGGCAAACATACTTTTAATCATCTTTTTCATTACAATGCTCATTTTCCATTCGGGATTGCTTTTAAATGCCTGTTTTAATTTGAGACACCGTATTGCTCAAATATTATTTCAGCACGTAATTAAATGTGCACACCACAAACCAATCCAGATCCGCAATTGTGATCCAATTGTACAATTATCTTTCACTTGTGCTGTAAAATGCTCCGTTCATATTGTGGGAGGCTCAACAGAATCTGTGTTTGTTTATATTGATAATAAAAGACCCTCTCACAGTGGTCTGGAGCCATCAGACCAACCTCATTGTTGATCCCTGGCCAGTTAGGGTAGATGTAGAAAGAAGTGGCTTAAAAATGGTGCTGTGTGATGATAAATTTTCCAGCAGAGGGTTTAATGAGCAGTTTTATGTCCTCTGAATGGCTCCTTGAAGGCTTCTAATTGATGATTTGTTTAAGGACTGTTGTGTTGTTTATAGGACAATGTGCTCCAGTAATATGGGATGAGCTCATGGACATGAGATATTTAAACTCTTTATTATTTGCAGGGTTGTCTCCTTGATCTGAAATTTATCAATCTTTTATATATTGGTGATACATTTCACCATATCAGGTCACAAAAGAGAAAGATCTGATGTAAATCAACCTGTTGGTACATTCTGCTCTATGTCTTGTTCTTTCTCTCATTTTTATCTCTTCATTGGTTAAGGTATTATAAAAGTGCAAAGTGTATTGAGTACAGATCCCTCCTTAGGAAGGTTAAATCATTATTGATCTCAGTGAAAAGAGCCACCCTTGGATCTTGTGAATTATAGTCATCTTATGAAATATATGTCAATTACGCACAGCTACATTTTATATTATGAAGCACCATTAGACTTCTAGATGGTCTTGCCAATAACACAAATGAATTTCATAATAACTGATCAGTGCCACACTGACATCTGTTTCCTCCACATTTATTAAAACATTAGATGTAGGATTAATGTCAAAAGCCTCCCACAAAATAATCCACTGGCATATGATGAAAGGAAATTAAAGGATTAATTAAGTTGTTTAAATGGCTCATGATATTGGCATACAACCTCTGAGCTTAAAATGGGATGTCATATTTCTAAATGAAAAAATTATAGGTTGCATTCAGTAAAACTCAATTTCCCAGCTCTGGCAAACCATGTAAATGAATGCTAATTTAAAAATGCATGTTTTAATTTAAAAATATGAATTAATTAATACATTTATATATTTAATTTATATTTTAACCTACATTTTTATGGGTTTCTTGCAGTAAAACATACATGTATGCACTCACTGAAACAGTATTTGAAACAAATGAAATTCAGTTAAAATGACAACTCAAGCCACGTAAAAAGTAAATTTAGCTAAGATGAAATGTATGTTTGTGTGCATTGATGGGTTTGTGTGAGTTGTGCCAAAACCATTATCATCACTTTGATCTAAAACGTAGTCTCAGTCAAAAGTAGACACACACTAAATGCATAACAGTGCAACATTAGGGTTACTAATATGACCCAGTGTTTCCAATGAAGTAGCTCATTCTTCTGTGGAGTCTGTCGAGTTCGACCTTTGGCTAATAGGCCCTGATAAAAGTCAATGTACCAAGTGTCTCTCCCTGCACCACTTTGAGGACAAAATAAGCCATGTTTTTTATGGAGGTACAGCAGATATTGACTTATGAAATCAGGCCTGGTGTGGGGATATTTGGTGGGGATATTTGATGGGGAAGTATTAATATCTGTCTCCTTCCATATGAGGTTATTTGTAGCGTAGGAATCTATTTGTAGTTTGCTGAAAGAGATCAATCCAAGTTTTATAGAATCGGAGATTGTGCTTCATGCTGTTGTGTGTGATTATTTAGAAAAAAAGTTTAATTAAAAAGTAAAACATTATTACAAGCTTACCATTTTGAATTGAGCTAAGGCAAGCAGATAGTTTTGAACACTGGCTGGTTATGTATTTTCTCAAATATGTATTTTGGTACGGCTTTTGGTAAAGCTACGGACTGCAGCTTTAATGTGGATTTAGCAAGATTTACAGCTCCAAAAGAAGATACATTTTGTTGGACAAATACATGAAAAGAGAGATGTATATCTTTGGACATACCAAATTAGAGAATAATGGGAATTGCATTGCAAAATATAAATTTATCTCACTTATTATATGGCTATCAAATAACAAAACATGCACATGTAAAATGTGCTATCTTTTAGAAAACAACTGTTGTAGCAACAACAACATACACCTCAAACCAAACGCAGCATTTATTTATATCTGTTGGTAATCTTTAAACCGAATTACTTTTATATGGTCTAGCTTGCTAACATTTTTAGGTAAAATATATAAACATGTCTTCATCTGTTTTAAACTCACGATAAAAAAGAATTTGCTAAAGAAGTTTTCTATTGTACTGTGACATACTGTACATCAGAGCATCAGAGTGAAATTGATTATTGAAAAAGAAAACAAATGTATTGGACAGAGTCTTGTTGTTTGGATAATAAGATTTTGGTGTTGCAAATCAGAGAAGAAGTCTGTCGTTTTCTCCACAAGATCATGTTTTGACGACTTGATTAAAAATTATGAAGCCCCAAAAAGTAATATGTAAATGGATGAATCATGCATTTACAAAATAGATGTAGGGGAATTTCATGCTGACTTTAAGTTCTTTCATCCAGCTCTTTGTAGCTCTTAACAGTTTGTTGTTGGTCTAAGCAGTGCTTTCTTTTGTTGATTTAATTGGGGGACTGAGGATTATTGTTTTATTACAGTCGGCAGTCATAGTAACCGTTTGGTGTCACAAGATGGGGCCAATTAGCTTTTCCAGCCTGCGCTGTTAGGAAGAGAGAGAGGATACGGAGTGATATGAGAGTGATTTAAGTAGCCACGGGTATGTTGAGATGGTCAACTGTGAAAATTCCAGTTTAGCTGTCATTATACAGAAAGATCTGACCACAGAATGCCACAAACAATCAGAATCAAACATTCAGAGAAATGTTAACTCTGACTGTATTCGTCTGAAAGAAGAATGTCCTATACAGTACACATAGGATGATTTCAGGTTGAGGAAATCAAAACTATCCCTAATGCACACTGTATCTAAAGTGCTCATCCAAGCTAACACATCTTTCCTGACTGCTTCATCATGCCTTCTGTTTCCTCAGAGGACACAAATTCTGGAAACACCTTCTGACCAACTGCAGGTGTTCAGGACTGTCCATTTGCATCTTAGCAGGGTTAGGTGCTGCCCTGAACAATTCCACTGTAATGCCCAAATAATCATGCAGAGTTAATGAAGAACACTACCTGGCAGCTAACAACATCTCCACTGATAACTGATTCAGTACACTGCAGTTGTGCACCACTGAAATGGCCTATGCATTTGCCCTGCTTTGTTGCCTGATCAAACGCAAACTGTCCATTTGTGTCTGATCAGGCAACAAAGCAGGGCACATTGCATGTTTGTACAATATAATGGGACTGTGGTTTTGAATTGGACGCTTTAAAGAGTGCAACCCTCGTGCTTGACGTTTTACAGGTAAATCATGTAGCTTAGAATAGTGCTTGTAACAACAAGTGTGCTCCGGGTCATGTTCGGATCTGCCCTTTTCTGTTCTCTGTGGTGACATGAACGGAAGATGACACACTGCTTTGGGAAGGTGAGGGAGAAAGTGGCCAGGGTACACGCACACACATCAACACAAACACTAGTCCATTTGCTCATTCTCCGTGAAACTGCTGGATGCACACCGATGACTCTTTGATTTCCCTTGGTAGATAGAACACTTTGGAGTTTTGAACCAAATTCCTAATTACTTCATTAAAGGGGATAGTTCACTTCAAAATGAAAAATCTGTCTTCATATACTCACATCACCCTTGTTTCAAACCTGTATGATAATTTTTCTTCTGCTGAACACAAAGGAAGATATTTTTTTAAGAAGGTCTGCAACCAAACGGTTAAAGGGTTAGTTCACCCAAAAATGAAAATTCTGTCAGTATTTACTCACCCTCATGTTGTTCCAAACCTCTATGTGTTTATTTGTTCTGCTATACACAAAGGAAGATATATGGAAGATTGTTTTAATCAAATAGATCTCATTCCCCATTGACTACCATAGTATGTATTTTTTCCTAATATGGTAGTCAATGGGGAATGAGATCTGTTTGATCTGTTTGAAACATTCTTCCAAATATCTTCCTTTGTGTTCAGCAGAACAAATAAACACATAGAGGTTTGGAACAACATGAGGGTGAGTAAATACTGACAGAATTTTCATTTTTGGGTGAACTAACCCTTTAACTGGACTTCCATAGTAGAAAAAAAAGTCAATGGGTCCAGTTAACTGTTTGTTAGAAACGTCTTGAACAACTAAGGAGTAAAGCATATTGTTCATCATAACATCGTAATATACATCATATACATAATTCACCCACTGGGATGACCTGGCTTCCCTTGAGACACACCTGCTTCAGAGCACAGTAATAATGATATGCTAAAGAACGACCACATGTCAAAGGTATTGCTTACAATGGATTGACCTTGGATTCCATCCATCCGTCTGTCCGTATACTACACACTTTAGCACTTAAATCCAACCAACCATGGTCTTGACCACTCGTGAGAACAGCACTTTTGATTCTAAACTATCAAGTCTTCCTCTCTGTGAATCTGGTACTGGCTGTGTTGTGAGCCTGGAAAGGTCAAAGCATCCTCCTTTCAGACCTCCCCCAAGTATGCTGCTGTAATCTCTGTCCTTGTGCCAAACCTCCCACTGCCCTCCAGTCTGTCCCCACAACACACACATCTTATCCTCTTGTCAGGCCCCACGCCTGTCCCTTTCTTTCTGTTTCATCTCAATTCTTTCCACCTTTCTATCATATTCAGTTTGCCCTTTATTAATTTCACACTTTAAACTAATCCTAACGGCCCCTAAAATTACAATGGAGCGTGACTGGCCGCATTGGACCAAATCAAGTTGATTATTTATTCCCTGGGCGGTGCTTGAGAAATGGCCTTCTAGGTTTTTTTTTTTCCCCCTCATGCTCGTCAATTATTTTTCTCTTCCCTCCTTGGCTGATGTGAGGAGCCTTATCATCTTTATCACCACAAGCAAATCCTTTGTAGTAAAATCGAACTAAATTCAGCATCTTGTAGTTGATTTACAGATTTTCTAGTAGGAGTTAATTACCAGTAATTCTGGTAATATTGAGTTTGACACGTTTTCATTAAACGTGTGCACTAAAATTTGAATAGTTTTTCAAATGCGTCACCACACATGAAACACACATGGAGACGCATGGCACAGCCATCTAATAGTCAGTCGTTGCTCTATAATAACATTATTACGAGGACATGAAAGATCATAATCTCTACGATTTGCTTAAAAAGTAGATTATGGATGTCATCAAGATCAATCACGATATAAAATCGCCCACAAGTAATTACCAGTTAAACCGGGTAGAGGAAATGGTTTTCACTCTTCGATTCACCCACCATCTAATGCATATTTCTCTCAAAATAGAAAGCACCTGCCAAAATCATAAGCTCCAATCACATATGTGAAGGTGTTGGCCAGAATAAGTAGCTAAGTTGACCAGAAGCTGTCGATGTTCAAAAGTCTACTTGAGAATAAGACTTGACTTGGTCCAAAATCTGTTTCTAAACCTGCTTGACCACCACAGACTGTATAGTCCAGTGTTTCCAGTATATATTAGTTGTTTTGTGACGGTTTTACAGCATTAAAAAACACCTTTGTCAGTCGAACTCTTCAAAAGTTAATAGAACGGCAAGCAAATTCAGCGCAGTCATTCCGAACCAACTCTAAAAATTCTAACGTTTCCAGGCTTCGACTTGTCTTTAGACATGTAAGTGGCACAAAGTTATTTATATTTAGGTGCGTCTGCACTCCTGTATTTCGTCGTCGTGCCGGGCTGTTTTTCTGGGTCAGAGAGAGACTGTGAAAGTGAGAGATGCACACAGGCAGATCTTACAGGATGTATCTCCTTCACAGAGGGGAAGCGGGCTTATTCAGTTGGCACCTCTTCCTCCTCCTCTTCCTCTCTGGCTAAATATAAATGTGACTGGCTGTCAGCAGGGGCTGTGGCTGTCGCTGTTTGTGGAGATGGTGTTCGACCTTGGGGAGTTTCCAGTTCAAATAGCTCACTAAAACAGTATAGGGCATGGGTAGTGCTGGTAATGAGAGAGCATGTGTGAAAGAGACGGACAGAAAAAAAAAACGAGACTGTACTGCATAATACAATGTGATTTTCTTGCTTTCTCCTGTCACTCACAGGTGCATAATTGCTGTGGGCTTTGAATAATGCAGACAGAAGCTTGCAGGGAGCATTGCAACTTTTGAGTTATGTTGTTCTAAATTGTTATGCATTGTCTTGCTTTTATCTTAAGCATTTTATTTTATTTTTATAAGCATTTTTATAATGTTTTTGTTTGGTTTGGTTTGGTTTGGTTTCCACATTTACAGTTGCAATTCTATGTTTTAAAATTTTGTAGCAAATGTTTCCTAAAAATAGTAATTGTTACTATTTATATATATATGAAGAGTTCAGATGCAAAAGCCTCTAAATGCCATTTGAAATTTTCTTCTAAAATGACAATTTTTATCAAGCTTGTATATTTAAGTTCAGTAATTTCACTTAAATGGCAATGAAGATTACCTATTAATTGTCATTTAAGTGAAATTACTGAACTTAAATATACAAGCTTGATAAAAAAGGTAATTTTAGAAGAAAATTTCAAATGGCATTTAGAGGTTTTTGCATCTAAACTCTTCATATATATATATATATATAGAAGTATTAACAAACAACAAAAAAAGTATTATTGTATGAGTTTCTTCTGTTGAAACCAAACAATATTTTAAAGAACGTTGGCATCCAGGCAGTTGACGATAGCCATTGATTTCCATAGCATTTGTTTTCCTACTGTGGAAGTCAGTGTCTACTATCACCAACATTCTTTAAAATATCTTCTTTTGTTTTGTCACAAACTTTTCATTTTTGGGTAAACTATACATTTAAGCCCATGCTATGTGAGCAACACTTGTCGGAAAAAAATACAACTTAACAGCTGTATTTAATGAAAAGAAGAACTGACAACATTAGAAACCACCCCTCACTCCTTATTTTCAGTGTTGTTTCTCCTTGCAGTGTTGTTTGAGGACCAGAATACTGAATACTGAAGCCTCATCTGGGTGCGGAGGCTGTGCTGCAGCCTGGGGTCTTCGCTTTGTCACTCTTATCAATCATTCTAGCTCCTTTGCCGATGCCTCATTGGTCATTGTTTTAACCTTGAGGATTTTTTTTCAATATTGTCTTCATCACCGCTATCAATCACACACTGCTCTTTCTCACTTTTTTGACTTCTGGCAAACAAAAGAGGAAATTCCTTTTTTTATTTTTTTTTGTTGTCATGTCATTACATACTTTAAAAAAAAATGTCTGTGTTTGAGCATTTGGCCACCGCTGCTCAAATTGGGCTCCAGTTGAGAGGGAGGTGGTGTACTAAAACACACTGTGTTTAAAGCACTTTAGTTTGTAGTTATTGTTCCAAATTTGAGGAAACGACTTTCAAGAGCTCTGTGAAGAGCGCTATGGTGGAGGTGGGCGGCTGCAAACATCATGGTGTGACATTTCTTCGTTTTGCTCCTGCCCTCTGCTGTGCCTGAGTTACATTCTTACCCAGTGAAAAAAGACAGATACCCAAAGGGGACGTAAAGGTCGGGGGAAGATGAACCCAGCAGCGGTGACCCTCTGTCACTCCCTATTTTCCTGATAAGTGCAGCAGAAGCAGCAGTGCATGGGCAGCATTAGCGCTTGTGGAAACCCTCAGGACAGCACTTCAATGAAGTATTGATCTCAAGACTTGATGAAAACAAAATTTTCCATTATACTGAAAAATAACAAAGGAGACTTCAGCTTCAGAATATTTTTTTGATTAAAAAACAGCGAATCAACCCAAACTGTGACAACCTGCTGACCTTCTTTCAAGTTAAAACAAAAATATGATCTACCGGTGGAATCAGTATCTTCAGTAATCAATGGTTTGTTTGTCTACAGCTGTGAAGCTTTGCCCTGGCTTAAATGATCAAGCAGTGGCCAATCAGATAGCATGATGGTAATGATGCAAGATGACAGACATTCAAGGCTGCAAACCCTTCACCGTTTAGGCTTGATGAGGCAATCATGATTTCTTAATGACCTTAGTATTGAGTGTTCTTCTCAAGGGGCGAACTGTCAGACACTTGTCTCCAGGCTTTTTTTAAGGAACATTTGCCAATTGGACTGCTATTAGCTGAAAACGTCTCAAAAAGAGTCTATGGCAACTCTACCATCTTGGAGGAATATACTCCATCAGTGACCAGCCACATTAGCAAGTGCATTGATGATGTCACTTTCTCCAAGCCATCACCACCGCTCCAACCAGAATCTGTGGATGACTGCGGCGGTGTATGCGCTGCTGAGGATCCGAGACTCCACCTTCAGAATAGATGACAAGGCAGCCCTAAGTACAGTGAGGGGGCCAAACTGTCCTGGACCATCAGAGAGGCAAAGTGCGCACACGTCCTGAGAATCCAAAGTCGTTTCCAGGATCCCCACGCATTTGGCAGGGCATCCAGGCCGTCATCAACTACAGGACAACTTCAGTTTTCTGTGACAAAGATGCCTCCCTTTCAGATTCGCTGAATTACTTCTACGCTCGGTTTGAGGCGCAGAATGATGTGGTGGCCACAACCAGTTGCTCTGTCTTACCATGGCTGATGTGAGAAAGACTCTACATAGAGTCAACCCACAGAAGGCTGCTGGACCAGACAACATTCCTGGCAGGGTGCTCAGAGGATGTGCAAACCAGCTGGCGGATGTTCTTACCGACATCTTCAACATCTCTCTGAGCAGCGCCGTCGTTCCAACGTGCTCCAAAGCTACCACCATCGTCCCCAAGAAGTCAAAGAAGTCTTCAGTGTCCTACCTCAATGACTACCGTCCCATTGCGCTCACATCCACCATCATGAAGTGCTTTGAGAGGCTCATCATGAGGCACATTAAGACACAGCTGCTTCCCTCACTAGACCCACTGCAGTTCGCGTTTGGTCCCAACAGATGACACCATTGCCACCACCCTCCACCTGGCCTTCACCCACTTAGATAAAAAGGACTCATACGTTCGAATGCTGTTCATAGACTTTAGCTCAGCATTCAACACAATCATTCCTCAGCACCTGACTGTTTAAGCTTCTGGGCCTGGACACATCCCTCTATAATTGGATCCTGTATTTCCTGACTGGGAGACTTCTGTCAGTCTGGATCGGGATCAGCATCCCCACCACCACCACCACACTGAGCACTTGGGCCCCCCAGGGCTTTGTGCTCAGTCCACTGTTGTTCACTCTGCTGGCTCACAACTGTGCAGCAATTCACAGCTCAAACCGCATAGTCAAGTTCACAGATGACACGACTGTGGTGGGTCTCACCAGTAAGAGCAACGAGTCAGCATACAGAGAGGAGGGGCAGCAGTTCATGGACTGGTGTAAAGTCAACAATCTGTTGCTGAATGTGGATAATAAAAGAGATGGTTGTTGACTTTAGGAGAGCAAAGAGTGACCACTCTCCCCTGAACATCGATGGCTCCCTTGTGTAGATCATCAAGAGCACTAAATTCCTTGGTGTTCACCTGGTGGAGAATCTCACCTGGTCCCTCAACACCAGCTCTATTACCAAGAAAGCCCAGCAACGTCTGTACTTTCTTCGAAGACACTAAAATATTGGCACAGACACTTATTTATTCAAATTCCATTTAATTTTAATCTAACTTTCAAATTGTGTCAGTTAACTGATGATGACTGGTTAACAACGGGTGGTTCAGTTCAGCAAGTCAACATAACATTTTAAGATTGACCTCCAGAATCTTTACAGTGTGTTTGTGAAAACAGCCGAACTGGTGTCGTTCTGTGCCATCCAACTGGGGTCCGGTTCATTTTGATTAATAAAATTATTATTCATTGTATAAAGTAGTGACTTGAAATTGATACCTTGAAGGGCTATTTTCTGTCTTAAACCCTAAAGCATAACCAAGGAGAGACAGTATCAATGAAGAGAGAAAAATAATAATGAAGACAGACACACACACAGTTCCATTGGAGGGTATACGAGTCCCCTCTTGTATAGTTAGACATTGTTACATAAGTCCCCTGTTGGCCAGTGTAGAACGATACCCCTGTGTTATTTATATAGACAGGTGTGTGTGTGTCTGCAATGGCACATAACAATGGCAAGTAAATTGTTAGGGACTGGTTTAACCAAGCATAGACAGTATCTATGAAGTCATCAAGAGCACTAAATTCCTTGGTGTTCACCTGGTGGAGAATCTCACCTGGTCCCTCAACACCAGCTCTATTACCAAGAAAGCCCAGCAACGTCTGTACTTTCTTCGAAGACACTAAAATATTGGCACAGACACTTATTTATTCAAATTCCATTTAATTTTAATCTAACTTTCAAATTGTGTCAGTTAACTGATGATGACTGGTTAACAACGGATGGTTCAGTTCAGCAAGTCAACATAACATTTTAAGATTGACCTCCAAAATCTTTAGTGTGTTTGTGAAAACAGCCGAACTGGTGTCGTTCTGTGCCATCCAACTGGGGTCCGGTTCATTTTGATTTATAAAATTATTATTCATTGTATAAAGTAGTGACTTGAAATCGTTACCTTGAAGGGCTATTTTCTGTCTTAAACCCTAAAGCATAACCAAGGAGAGACAGTATCAATGAAGAGAGAAAAATAATAATGAAGACAGACACACACACACAGTTCCATTGGAGGGTATACGAGTCCCCTCTTGTATAGTTAGACATTGTTACATAAGTCCCCTGTTGGCCAGTGTAGAACGATACCCCTGTGTTATTTATATAGACAGGTGTGTGTGTGTCTGCAATGGCACATAACAATGGCAAGTAAATTGTTAGGGACTGGTTTAACCAAGCATAGACAGTATCTATGAAGAGAGAGCGTTAAATAAGAAAAAAATAATATTATGAATGATAAGAGGCATCTTCTCGCCTCTGCTTTCGAACTGTTGCCGCCAGGTCATCTGTATTTTTTACCCCGTTGTATGAAAAACAGATTCAAATGCTCTTTACTCTAAACATTTTTTTTACATTTTTTTATAACTAATGGTTTGATCACACAGTTCCATTGCCAGCTATGAAAGTCCACTGTTAGATAGGTAGGCATCATTTAAGTCCACTGTTAGATAGGTAGACATCGTTTAAGTCCACTGTTAGATAGGTAGGCATCGTTCAGAGTTGCAGGTCCTATCTTGGCATCAATTTTGTTGTTGTTGCATATTTGAAGTTATATTATGAAAAAGGACCTTAAAAGAAAATGTTCTATGTCATTTACTTTTTTTGTAAAAATGAACAGATGCAGCAAATCAACTTAAAAGTTTTGAATTGACCTTCAGGAAAGGTCCCCTGATAGATGGTACTGAATGATGTTTGTTTGGTTGCATTTAAAATTAGCAATATTTCAAACACTGACTATCTCTCTGTATCAACATCCTTGAAACAAAAGAAAAAAGGGCATGTCTATTGATTTTATTATAGGAGAAATTATGTTTTAAATAAAAGGCAGCCAATACAGTATCAGTCGTATTATTAATATCTTGGTGTTCTTGACAATAAGCTTAAATGGGATATGTGGACCAATCATATACTGTAAGTATAAAGCCACAACAGAGAATTAATTTTTTAAAGCAATAACTATCCTGTATTGTCCACAACATAAAGCTTCTGATGTTTTATAGGGATTTCATCGAAAGTGTTATGATATTCTGTATTATTTGTTGGTATGGAATTGCTACTGAGGTACAGACAAAATTATTAAGAAAAGTAACAATGGCAAGTAAATTGTTAGGTACTGGTTTAACCAAGCATAGACAGTATCTATGAAGAGAGAGTGTTAAATAAGAAAAAAATAATATTATGAATGATAAGAGGCGTCTTCTCACCTCTGCTTTTGAACTGTTGCCGCCAGGCACTTCATAATAACTGCATGCTATTAATCATTAGTTAATCATTAGTAAACAGTTTATTTGTAATTTATAATGCTTAATAGACATTAATAAGAAGTTTATAAATACAGCTATAAATGCTCTATTCTTGCATAAATGCTTTATTCATTATTTAGAAGCATAACCATATTGTGTTTAATGATTTTATTTTCATACTTTATTAATGATCAATTTATAATTTCCTAATGAAGAATAATATTATTTACAAACCAGTTATTTGGGAGTTGTCAGTGATTCATAAGATCACTTAAGTGTAAGTAATTGTAGTAAATGCAGGTAGTTATAATGCATTTAGTTAACTATTTTTGGCAGCTCATCTAAAGTGAGGAATAGTTATGTCTTGTAAAGCATTTATAAATTAGATTTGAAGGCTCAGTTCTCTTCTAAACAGAAAAAACAAACAAACACAACACTTTGAGCATAAAATAACATAGAAATATTTAACTGAGCCTTTGAAATCTCTTTTATAAATGCATTACAAGGCATAAATGCTTTGAAATAACTACCTGAATTAACCCTGGATTACAGTAGAAATACATGTTAAAAATTTATTGACACACTAAGTAACTATTACTATATGTCTGAATAATAAGATGTATGAATGTACATTGAAATAGTTTATTAATCATTTACTCACTTTCTAAGTGATCTTATAAACCACTGACAACTCATAAATAACTGATTTAAATTATGCTATACTTCATTTATAAATCATAAATTGATCATTAACAAAGCATGAAATTAAAATTATTAAAACACATTATAGATATGCTTTTAAAACAATAATCAGCAGTTTCTAAATACAGCTATAAAGCTATAAATTCTTTAATATTGTTTTAAAAGCATATCTATAATGTGTTTTAATAATTGTATTTTCATTAGTTAAGCATTTACTAATGCTTAACTAATTATTAACAGCGTGGGGTTATTAAATTTACTGAAAATACTTTAACTAAGCAGCCAGTTCACCAGCAGCTCTACAGTCTCAGAGGCTCTGGGACAGCCAGCCATTCAGACAATAGAGGAGTGTGAACGACGTGTGTTAATGGGCCACTGCAGTTCCTGCTCCAGCCTACAGGAGCGCTGCTGAGTATGGGCTTAAACACACACACACTTGTAAGTCCCCACTTGGTCAAAAGTTAAAAAAAATTCACCAAAGCACTTTTTTGCTGATTTAAACATGTTTTAAAGCATGACCAACAGGAGACTTGAAAAATGTCCCCACTTGGCTCGGCGGTCCCCTGTTGGTGAGTGTGTAACGACACCAAAGTCCCCTCTTAGATAGGTAGACAAGTACACACACACACACACACATTTGTGTGTCTCCATCTTTTGCACATGTTCAGAGTTGCACTTTAATTCATTGTCACTCTATACCAGGCTGCTACCTCAATAACTGCTATGTGCATAGAACACTATTCATAGTATGGTGTGTTTACATTTGGCTTTTTTATCATGTTTTTGCACTACTCATATCATAACTGTACTGTTTGGCACTCCACTGTCTTTTACTGTGCCTATTGTCTGGTTTTTGAGTAACTGATTTAGTGTATTGTACTGTCCTGTACTTTCAAGTGCATTAATGGAGACTGTGTAGTCTCATGTTTTTGTGATTGTCCTATGTTGTATTTTTATGTAGTACCATGGTCCTGGAAGAACGTTTTCTCGTTTCGTAGTATAGCGTAATGACTATATGATTGAACAATAATTCAAAAAAACGACTTGAACTTGAATTTGAAAAGAACACTTTAATTGACCATTCAGGTTAAGACTCAACTAATCAAACTGAAGCTCAATGAAACTCGTTTTAAAATTAATTAGATGGAGACTCGGTAACTGCTCATGAAATAGTGATGTTTTTCATGAATTATTAATAAAGAGGTTTATCTGGGGTTTACTTAACGCCTTGCTGAGCAGTTGAGGTACAGGAACTCAATACACTTTCCAGTTGCTTTGTTTTCTTAGCACTGCAGACTTCATATCCAATTGGTGTGTTTGTGTCAATCAAACAATGGAGAAGAACACGAAAAATCGGTAGGCAGTAGAATGTGCTAACAAAATACTTTGTAACTTAGAGAAATGCGTGTTTTTCTGAATGCAGAAAAAAAGTTTGAGTTTGTATTGTTTTTAATTTATTGTTGCTCTCTTGTGTATGTGTGTGTGTTTGTCACATTATTATAGCACGACTCTTAATTTTTAGCATTCCAACATTGTTAGGTGTAACAAACGGAATTATACTGTATATGATGCATTCATCTTCCAATTTCATATGTGCCAATTTAAAAATGTATCTATCTGTGTTTGCACTCATTTTTGGTATACTTAATTTTGGAAAAAAAAAATGATGGAGAAATGACAGCTGCAGAGATAAAAGGTAAACAATAACTCTTATTAGTAATTTATTTTCTCATTTATATATATATATATATATTCAGTAATTTGATTGAAGATTAGTCTTTGTTTTGTCGAAATCTGTTAACTTTCATATTGAAGGGTACATCTGCCTTCTTTTTTCAGAACCTTTCTGTGTCAGTGGGTATGCTTAAACATACTTTAACACACACATATTCCCATCACAGGAGTGAGCCATACTGACATGGAAGGCACTGACTAGTTTACACAACTCAAAGAGGTTTACATAACCAACATTCGCGTTGCGACTAGAGCACCGATCCATGTGAAAGTGAAATTGAGAGAGCCTTAATGTGCAGTGGACAAGATACTGACTGCGCAATATTCACACAATCCAAATATCATAATGAAATCAGTCTCCTAGACATCCAGAGATGGTGCTGCCTATGGAGTGTGAAATTCTCTTGCAGCTGGTAAACCGATCTAATCACAAAAACATATTTGATACCTTCCGCTCAAAAGATCAGACATAACTTTACAGTTTAAAACCTGCGTCGACTCCCGGACAGTGATAAAAATATCGAAATGCCTTCCATTTATGGCTGATTACATTTTCATTAGGCTGTAATGAGCAATCAGTATGTGATTTTCCTGAAGAGGGCTCCATCGCACAACACTAATTACAGCATCTAAACTCCAGACGTGCAAATAGGATACGATTGGTTCAGACTCACTTGGATTTGCCTGAGCTCAGTAGAAACCCAGGATCTTTTGTTTACCAAGCATTTATAATGAATGTAATGTGGCATTCGGAAATTACAGCATTCATTTTGCCTTTGCCAATAGACATTAAATCCAAATTACAGCTGGAAATTGAGCGTCATCAAATGGAAGGATTGTCTGACATTGGTTTTGTGCACAGGATACAGCCAATCAAACTCAGCGAAGTATTGTATAAATCACAACCTAATAAGCTGACATGCTTTGTCACTTTTGATCAGTAACTTGTCACTTTTGTTAAATGTAATGTATCCTTGCTGAATAATAGTATTAACTGACCTCTTACTTTTAACTTAGAAGTACTAACCCCAAATGTCTGGACGGGATATAAAGTTCCTAAGTGTTCATTCATAATAATAGTATCTGCACTCCCTTGAAATAATTATAATGTTTGATTGCAGTAATTTTACTAATATATTAACAAAACACCCAGATGCATAACAGTATTAAGAATTTGGTACAAATGGCCATATTTTTTTTTTGTTTGTTTTTGTTATGATTTTGGTATGAAATATGACATGTTTTAATAAGACTCTTAAAGGGAAGTGGTCTTTAATAGTCCATTTTCATTTGATCTCAAACTTCTTTTTTACATCAACAATGGTTGTTAATGGTTTAATGACAGTATAAGCATCTTAAAGTGTATACATTAATATAGTATTATGTGCATGTTATTTCATTCAGTCTTTCAGACCAGACATCAATCAGTTTTAAATAATACGTAACAGTGTTTCTGCTCTGGCTCTTTCCACCAAGGGGTCCTTGGTTTTAGTAGGAATAGACGAATGTCCCAGTAATCAGAGTACTGAAATAAACAGCTTGCTTGTGTTCCTGAGATTCACTGAAATGTGATCCCCTTTGAATCGGTTAAACACAAGCTTATTTACAGCAGATGTGAGGAAGCCAGTTAAATGCTGCCCCTTCGCTTTATTACATAGAAACGAGGTCTGACCGGGAGCACTCCATTACCCGAGGTATCTTTGTAAACATGCTGCCAACCCCCAGCTGGGAGGCAGCAAGCACTTCCATTAAAACGACTATCTCATGAAAGCAGTGATGGTTGGGACCTGGGGACGAACAATGGAGATCTACTTCCTCTTCTCTTCAAACATCACATGTTTTTGGGATCTCAAAAAGCAAGAAACGCATATCCTCACTTCCTTTTCCTTGTTTGCTCCGCTCTCTGGAGAAATTCTGTCTGAACGGCCAAGGATGACGATAACAAATGCTCTTGCTGAGGCAAAACAATATAATGTGTTCTGGGTATTTATCTCATTAGTCAACTCACACAAGAGCGACTACAAGCCCAAATGAAATGGCCAAACGGCAGGCAATGCTGTGATATTGAGTTAGCATGCTAATGCTAATTCCTTCATGATGTTTGCACTGGTGAGAACTATAGTGTGAGTGGTGTAAGTGCTGGAGGGTAATGAGGAGATAATTATCCGTGGGCCCCATGGGAACCCTGCAGTACAGACCCCGCTGAGGACCGTCTGTGTTATGAAAAGCATCCTTGTGCTAAGGTCAGCCTGGTGTAATGAGTGTATACATGCCCTTTAAGGTGTTCATGTTTCACTGATATTCACTAAGGAAAAAAAAAATCACTTAAAACAGTATTACTTGGCATTTACAGTACATGCTTACAATATTGCAAATACATTTCTTTGACCTCAAAGTTGGGCTACATAAACCGGTCATTATCTAGTCATAAGCAACAAAAATGTTTAGTTGAAGAATGAAGAAATCCATTGAAGAGTTGTGAGTTGTTTGTGTGTGTGTGTTTAGAATTATCAACTTACCTCAACTGTCTATAAAGATGGCTTGAATGTGTGTGTTTTGAGCCAGAGCTATCACTTACTCTAAATATTTATATGCCCTATATCTCTCTATGTGTAGGCCCGAATTGGTCTGTTTATTACTTGTTTTATAATCACAAAATAAGGCCTACATGCACGTTAGGCCTTGCAAACCAATAGTTTGCAGAACTAACTGCGAGCAGAATTTGTAAACATATGTTTATTATTATTATTTATATATTATTATTATTATTATTGTTATTATTTAAAATTTTTATCTATCTAACATATATCATAATAGTATGTTCACACCAGACTAGCGCATAGTCTGGTGTGTAGCGCATCAAATTTGCGCCGTGTCTGCTTATAGGCTTAAACACTTTGAATCCATTCGCGCGTCAAGAACGAAATTGATGCATGTAAAAAAACTAAAAATTGAAGCAAAATTTACGCGCTTCGGAATCAAAACCCATTGGCTGCCATCTTTTTTTAAGTTGATCGAGCATTCATCGAGAGCATCACTGCTCTGTATTTTCTCTGGAGGGCAGAACGACGGTGTAAGGATCATCGTCGATGTATTTGTGTCCACCAGACCCTTCCTTTGCATTAACTTAACATTGAAATCAGTCGCGCCAGATGCTTATAGTTTAATTATAATAACTATAGTTTCCAGCTATTCCATCTATAGCAAAATTAACTTCCTGATAAACCAATAGATACATTTACATGTGATTTTTTTTTTGTAATTTATTTATTTGAAAACAAATGTTACATTGTAAATAAAAAAAAATATTTAAGTCATGCATTATTACATAAGTCAGTTATACTTATTAGATAAGTTGAGACCCATTGCATTTTTTTTTTTCAATTGGCTCGACCAGGAAAGCAGAAAGAAATCCTTACTTTTCGTGTAACCCTAGTTTCCCTCATTTGATCTATGGATTTTGTACCCAAGACATGGCCATACAGAAACTGATTTTCAGAAGTAAATCTTCCCTCAGAATCATTCGCTTGAGTAAAAAGCCGGTCTCTTTTACAAATTGACTAATTTCATATTGTTTGACGACACAATGTTTTGTGGGGGACGAGGGGTCTGCAAATAATAAGAAATTAGTCCAACTGCAATGACGAAATTTTCTCATTCTGAACTGACTTATTATTGAAGAATAAAGGAAAAGCTAAGTTTTTGAAGCTATTAATGTCACCCAAGGCTTCAAATTGTTCCACCTCACATTTGCACCACATGAAATTGCAGATTTGATTACTGGCAAATGGGGTTTGAAGGGAAAATCATTATTTCTTTTCTCGACATCCAAAAGGCAGCTTTTTTTTTTTTTTTTGACAACTGCCCAAGTGGTCTCCTAAACCAAATCCATGTTGTACTTCTGAATAGACGCTTGATTAAAATGTCAAAAGTAATAGCCAGGAATGGGAGACAACACTTGTAAATTGGGTGATCATTAGACCACCTTTAAGGGCTTGATTGCCTTTTTATTGTAAGGAAATAGGAAATTAAGCTGTGAGCCCAGATACATGCAGTTCACTGTTACTGTAGATACCCTAATCAGCCAGAAACACAATTTGAGATGTATTTTACTGAAAATGATCACAGATTTCTCCTTGTAATGAAAGTGGCTTTGCATTTCTAAACCTTTGATTAGAAACCAGACTCTGCAAAAGGAAATTGAGAGAAGCTTTGTAATATTTTCAGGTGGCTGCAGATTAGGTTTCAGTCAGTAGATCATGAGATGAAGGTGAAAGGTCTTTCTCTGAGTGGCTGTAACTTATCTTCTAAAGACGAGTGTGGACCATAGTGTTATTAGGGCTGCCCCCTAATAGTCAACTAAACGTTTGCAAAGTCACTTTTAGACAAGTAATTTTACTCGCTGGCCGTCTTTGAAACGCCCCCCGGGCATCCAACTCAGCTTTCATCTTTTTGAATGGAGAAAACATCAAATTCTCCAAACTGTTTGGCAAGCTTACGATTAAATTTCATATTTAAAAAAAAATCATTTGAAACATGTTATTAGTTGCTATATAGCTGATCACTTTAATGAGCTAAATGTGCACTATTATAAGCCGCATACACAGGTGTTTGCAATTCCTCATTCAAAACTGTAAAAGGTAAACTCTTAATAACAACAGTTGTGCTTTTGTAAAATAAGAAAACAAACATGATGCACATTTTGCCGTCTCGTTCACCCTGAACTGCTGTGCATATCAAAAATGAACCGATACTCAGGTACATGTTTTGTGCAGAAAAAGACTGCTATTTCATCCCAAAAATCTGTTTTATTTTTCTTATGAGCATAAACAGAATGTCACAGGAAGAACATCAATGTGTATGGAATAAATTAACACTCTAGTCTGTACTGAACAACACTAAGTAATAGAACCTCTTCAGTCTTCAACTACCACTTATGATATACAAAATGTAAACGAACACACTTTAAAATATTCAAGTGGATCCCAATTCCAAACCTTGATAACTGGTAAATGAAGTGATAAATGTGAAAGAAAAAGTGCACTTTTACCTTTAACATAAATTAGCTTGTGGTTTAAATAAAAAGAGCAAAGCAAAATAATGTAATAAAAAATACTGCATTTAGGATACAAAGTGCAATGTTATTTACTCATCCACTTTTGAGAGATTCTTGTGCAAAAATATAGCTACAGCAGTCAATCGTTTGACTGGGTTTGCGTTATGCATCCACTATGTGCTGGGAATGTAGAGTGTAGGCTACGTGGAGCCGGAGGTGAGGCGTTTATTTAGTATGCGTGAGCGCGCTGGGGCGGGCAAGTAACTTACATTCGCAGCCTGACTCATATGAGTATTCAATGTGCGGCAGCTCGCTAACAGAAACAGTTGGCTGTTTTGAATGAGACGACCCGTTAGCCTACTGTGAACGGAGAGCGCTTTATGAACATATGACGCGCGAGCAGCGCCGTTCGTGTGTCTGTGATCGCTCGTGAGCGGGAGACACACAACCTGATTTTTACGAGGTTGAACTGGCCGTCGCCGAGTGACAAAGCAGGCATAAGCTGGACACAAGCGTGAGTTCGTGGGCGAATTTAATAACGCGGAGCGTTGTTAACTAATAATTGATCCATATATAGTAAGGCGCTGCGGAATATGAGGCACACTGTCGTTTTTTTTTTAAAAGAGTAACGGCTTTTAAGTGCTCCTTATAGTGCGTAAAATACGGTAAATGGATCAGCATGAACTCTATGGCAGAACCGAAGTCCCGCGGGACACGAGGTTAGATTGTCCCGTGCAGGGCTGACCGAACGGTCCGGGATTTTACCGTGTACCGTTGCATCCCTAATGATTATGTAATTTGTTAATCGTATGAAAGGTGCATTTCTCTCCAACGGCTCATCCTCCATACTGTGTAGATTTGAGTCAGCGTTGTCAACTTCATCTTTGCATCCGACACTGACTCAGAAAACAATAGTTTATTAAAAAATAATAAAAATGTCTCCTTGCTTATTTTCTCGACACACTCATAATCATTATATTTTTTGCTGGTGCTTTGCCTCAAAATTTGTGTGCGCTTGTGCGTGGAATGGGCTATATGCTTATATTTTGCTTATATATGTGACGCTGGACCACAAAAGCAGTTACATGGGTCAAAATTGAGATTTGCACATCACGTGAAAGCTGAATAAATAAGCTTTTTTCATTGATGTATTGTTTGTTATGATAGGGCAAGATTTGTCCGAGATAAAACTATATGAAAATCTGGAATCTGAGGGTGCCAAAAAAAATCGAAATATTATATTTGCAATTGTGCTGCATTCACTCACAAAAATAAATGTTTTTTATATTTAGGGTGGGAAATTTACTAAATATCTTCATGGAATATGATCTTTACTTAATACCCTAGTGATTTTTGGCATAACAGAAAAAGTGATAATTCTGGACACAAATATGTGTGGTTTTGTGGTTCAGGGTCACATATTAAAGGCTCATTATGGTTTAGTATGTAATATATCAGATTATACAGTAAAACTGTAATAGTTTGAATGATTATCATATTTATGTGTCATAATATTTACATTAGTATGCTACTTGTTTAATGTTGCTTTTCCAAAAAACAGCATGTTACCATACCATGTCCCCCCAAAAATAAATATAGATATAAAATAAATAAAAGCTTGGCAATACCATGTTCAAATTTGTCATATTCTTTATCTTTATAAGTCATAGCTGAACTGACTTGTCAGTCAGTCATTGGCGATTTATTAACCTTTTTTGTTGTCTTGTGGGCGTTTTATGCTCTGCCATGTGAACATGTTTTCTAAATGTATTCTTTTCAATAGAAACTCCATTACCATCCACTTGTATGAACGATTTGTTGGGAAGACAAATTTTGTCTGCAATTCTTATCTTTGCACCATGCAGTATTCAACTTCGTAATTACATTTCATCTTTTTTGTTAAAAAATGAAAAGGATAATAGTCCATCTCAGATGTTGCTCTGGAAAGACGTTGTTATCCTACCCAGTATTTTGAAGGAAATTGAATATTATCTAATTTCACCTGCAAAGCAAATAACCTTCCTGAAATAAAATTGGAATGGTTATGATTAATTTATTTGCAGTTGGCATTTGGTGAGAATGTCTTCTGTGGTCCTTTCCCCTTCAGATGTTGCCTCTGCGTGGACTGTGTTGGGATAAATAAACAGATGTTCTTCTTGGCCCTTTGTGGATTCTTGTTTGACTGATGCTTTCCTGTACTTGACCTCATTCTTCATCGCATGTCTTGGGTGATCAGTCACTCTCTCACCAACAATGGCATGCTCTTCGAAATATCTCACCGTCAGAAGAGCTGTTTTAGTACTTGTATCAGTAATTCCTGTAATGCACAAAGTCTAACAATTTAATCAAATCTACATTAGGTGGCTTTACCTTTAATCAAACACTTTTTTTTGTATGAAGTTTTATTTTTGTCTACAAAACAAATGTTAATTCACCTCAGGAAGTTGAGTGTGTGCAGAGTGTCTTGCTCAAATAAAATAAGTTTTGATTTGTTTAAGATTTAAATCAATCCTTAATTCCCACATTTCCAACCATGCCACTTTGTAGTTTTAAAAGACAGGAAAAGGAGTGAGGGATGAATAAGAAAGCTCAGCTAGAACAAGAGCTGAGATAAACACATCTCCACCCAGTCCCTCCTGCCTGCTGGCTCTAATTTAATCCCCCAGACCTCTGGTGCCAGCTGCAGTCCTGAGTCTAGCCAGACCACTGTCACCCAAACCAGATTAACAGTTCTAATCTACAGGGCTTTCAGATGCTGCAGTCGTCATGCTCCTCACTAAACCCACGTACGCATTTAACATCCAGCTAATCGTTCAGCCCAGGCCAAAGATAGACTTATAAATTAATAAGATTGAGCGCCTAATCCAGTGATGGATGTTTTGATCTGGCTGGTGTAAATCAAATCGCATTTGATGGAAAATCTTGTGTAAGTGCATGGAGCAGGAAAGTATTTTGGATTCTGAAACTAGTTGCGGGCTGACGACGATTTAGAATCAAAATGAAATTGTTGAAGTGATTGTGAATGAATAATCATACATGGTATCAAAATGTAGTGTCTTGCTTTGCCCGTGAAGCAATGTTAATTTTTAACTGACATCAATTGGAAACAACAGTGTGCAAGACTACTGTTTGAAAAGAAACAGATGGACAAACATTTTGAGGAGCACAAACAATGAATCCAACGCGTATTCTCTAGTGCTGCAAGAGTGAAGTTTCAAGGGATCTCATTAAAGGGATAGTGAGAGAAGTGAAAAATCTGTCAACATTTATGTGCCCTCATTCTAAACAGTATCAAATTAGGGTTCTTTGGCTTGTAACAATAGCAGAACCCTTTTTTGGAACTAAATATAAGGTTCCATAAAGAACCATGCTTTGAAAGCAAACCAAAAAAAAAAAAAGATCATTTCGACGGAAGTGAATCTATCAAAACTAACTTTAGCTGGAAAATAAAATTATCCAAGAACTGAAACCAAACCAATCTCTGTTACCTTAAATTATATTAAGTTTATCTCTGTAAAGCTGCTTTGAAACAATCTACATTGTTAAAAGCGCTTTAAAAATATGGATGACTTGACATGACTTGAAAGTGCTATATAAAACGGCAAATAAAAAAATGTTGTGATAAATAACCTTTTCTACATATTTATTTTAATTAATATTAGTATATTAGTATCTATATAATATTAATATTATTATTATTTTTTTATATAAATTGTTTATTAATGGTTTTTTTTTAGCCCTCTATCGGCCTGGTCTTATTTCTTGTTGCCTCTATTTGGTTTTTACATAAAAAAAACAGCATGTTGTGTCAATTAGGTACTTTTATTTTTCATTTTTTATTGGCATGGCATATTGTAGCAAAAATGACAGTGCTCTAACAACAGAGATTAGCGGAATACTTTAATCAATAACAATTAACATTGAACACAATATAGATGTAATGAAGAACAAGTTCCAGTGAAATATCTTCACAATCCCCTATGATGGCTTTACGTCCTTCATTATGAGTTGCAATTTCTCTCTGCAGATGATGAGGTACTTCTGATAAGTGACAGCATCTGAAATAATTGATCATTTAGTTACATTGTGTCTCTTCTATTTAATTATGTAAAAACAATATGTTCATCAATGCCAAAATTGCTGTAAAAAGAAAAATGGACAGAACGAGCCCTTTACCACGTTAAAAGGAAAACGTGATATAAAGCCATGGCATAGCTTTAATGGTTTTTGGTGGGTTTTTTGTGCCTGGGTATGTTTAGGCAAAGTCATTAAAAAAAATCAAACAATATGGATCATTAATTCCATATCTTTGTTACTTACTTTGTGGCGAAGAGAAGAGAAGTATCCTTAACTGAATAGGGCTGCTCATACATATATGTTTTGTTACAATACATGATTTTGAAAAATACATGATTGTTAGAAAATGGTTGTAACAATTTTTAAAGTCATAATTTATAGACATTTTAAGAAAGAAATAATTTACCCGCAGAGTGTTGACAGTCTGTGTAGTAACTGTGGTTGTAGCTGAGCTCCAGAAAATCAGTGGCTTAATATGGAGGCTTTGACAATTACAGATTTGAAAAACAAAAGGGTGGAAATAAAGAACCCTAAACTCTAAGACAAGGAACCATTTCAGCATTTAAAGGTTTCTTGTAGTGTAGTTTCAAATCCATATAACTTTCACAATCCTATGTGAAACACAAAAAGTAAGACATGAAATAATATCTTGTCCATTTATTTAAATACAAGAGTAAATGACAACTGCATTGTCAAGCTCTAAATTTAGATTTAGATTCTTTTGACAGTGACATAAAATCATTTCAGTAGGAATCCATGCAGTCTGCAATTTCATGTGACGGTGAAAGATTTCCTCATGCTGATTTCACAACTGCTTCAATCTGGTCAATCTGTAGATTTGCCACATTGACCAACAGAACGCTGCTTGGTTTACATGCATGACTACATAGATTTTGGATCTTTTTTTCCCAGCTAAATTTCTCCACATTTTTTTGGTGTCACCAGAAATAATATGGCTTTGAAACAACAAGCTGAATAATGGAAGCATTTTAAACGTTTGAGTCAATTTTGCTTTTAAAAAGGCCACCTAACAGTTTAAATTGTAGGATTTGTGAGTAAACCCACCAGCCTCTTGCAAATATCAGACTAATTTTCTGCACTCCCAACACTACCAGCAGGCAATTTCCAACCAATTTTGATGAACAGGTCTGTTCTGAACACTTTATGCCTACTCACAAGGTTCTTAAGAATTTAATTTGATAAAGGAGAACTACAAAGCTTATGGCACTCATCTAGACTACTTGCAACTCTCTGATATCTCTCTGAATTCATGAGCACACACAGGGTGAAGCACATGCTAAATAGCAGGGTTGGGTGCATATTACAGAAATTTCATGCGCTTCAGCGGGGTGCTGCCTTTCCCATTGAAAGCAACGTGCTTCTCCAAGTGCATTGTATTTCTTTCACAATGTCTTTTGCTAAGCGTACCTCTTATTCCATTTGCATCTATCAGGCCATCTCTAATATATTTCACCCTCACCCTTTACAGAGAGGCAATCTCTGCTAGACCAACTGTAAAAATGCATTTCTTTCCTTGCTAGAGTAACAGGAACTGTGCAGACTACCAAACAGTTGCAGATCAAATCACAATGCAGTGTTTCATGTATTGCAACATAAAATCTAGCAATCACTTCTCGCTGCTGTTATTGTAATCCAGTTTTTGTTTACACCTCAAGGTATCTTGAGGTGTTTCACTGTGGCTGTCTTGTTTCAAGTGCCCAGTTAAAGTATGAAAATTCTCATCCTGTCTTATCCATTTCATTTTCATTGGAGGATTTGTTGATAGTACCATTTTGGAGTGCATTATGTAGGATACAACCCCCCAAAATCCTCAATAAATTGCATATAGATGCCACATTAGATGCATCTAGGAATATATATTCGGTTCAATAGCACGTAAAGTAGCTCAGATTGTATTTTTAGTTGAAATAACGCTGAAAATAAATTATGGCTGCATACTACACTGAATTAGACATTGGCTTTAATTAGGGTTTCCTAGCAACTGCCGAAGCATCTCTTTTACACAAAGTTATTCTCAAGGCATTTCAAAAATGAATAGTGCCCAGAGTATTTTTTTCTTCCCTCTTACCTTTTCATCTGCCATCTGTCACCATTCAGAAATAATCATCTTTCGCCATCCAAAAGGCAGCTATCACTCTGTAAACACGAGAGCAGTGCATTTTTTAATCATCATTTGCATGTTAACTGCAATCACACGTTGCACTCAACTCTAGGAATCTATCCAGTTTGCTTCTCATTCATTTTGCATACAGTATAAGTCACATGAACACAAATCTAGCTTCAGCCTAAGCGCATTTTATTTCATGTAATATATTTGCATTGGCGTCAGAAATAGTCTATTGTGTTGATGTCTTCAAAACATGCATTGTTTCTAATTTTGCATCATCTAACGCAGGGTTCTCGCTTAAATCCACAAGGCCAGGACAACATTTTATTGTAATCATCGTTGCCACATTGATTGATTGATTGATTGAGATTGTACCCAATGATGTATGCATCAAAGTAATTGTAATTTAGATTAGGGATGGCGGATTGAAAGGCCTTCTAACTGTATCGTCGTGGCTCAATTTTTTCTTCTTCTGTTTTTCGCGTCAGTAATGTTGAGAATGTCAGCGCTGTTTTATGTTTCGCGTGGCTTGCGGTTCAAATGAGTTTTGTTCAGCTTTTGGTGCATTTGCCGTTTAATGTTTTTCATACATAATAGAAATGTCAGCGCTTATTGGTTATACATGCGCAGCATTATTTGCATAGCGCATAAACATTATTTCGAACACTTACCAAACTTCTAATTTTATTGAGGAAAATTATATCGTCGTATTATCGATCACCCAGCCCCAATTAACCCAATAAATTTCATTTAAAATTATTTTATCACGTGGAGGCTGGCTTTTTTCAGAAAAGTGGCTAAAACTTGCATTTCTTCATGTTTCATATCTGAGGTCTCTCAGACCCCAAGCATATTTTTCACATTTTTAATAAAGGATGTTTGGAATTTGAAATTTAGTTCATAATCAGCCCTTATATTTTTAGGAAACACCATAAAATAACTTATTATAATATAATATAACATGGTTTTAGCCATTAAAGGGCCATTGGTATCTCTAGGATAACATAAATAGTTGTAACCTACTTACACTCAGATGGTTACACTCAGAGTAAACTCATTTTTCTGTTAAGAATGAGCAATCAAAGCGTTAGTATTTGAATTTAGTGGGTAAAAAGCATTTTCACAACTATAATTATACACTTTGCAGTTCTATCCCTTCATTCTGCTCATCTTATGATAATGTCCATCTGAATGAGATTTCCAGAGGAACATAAGGACAGAAATGAACCCAATTGGTCTCAATTGAGTACAGTACGAGAAGGGCCGTACTCATTGCCGTGCACCTGAAGAAGCCAAATAATGCATTTTGATTGCATGATTATAGCGGCGGCTGATTCTGAGTGCTGTCATTTTGTCTTAATGGGCTTTCCGAGAGGACTGCGTACAGATTTCTATCAATAAAGGGCATAGAGCTCATCAGGGGGATGGCAGCGATAGTGTTAATGGTACTTCAGGAGAGAGAAAGGCAGTACGGTGGATATCAGGGGTCCTTCGGAAAACAGAAGAAGAACTGGAGTTAGCGTTGGGAACCACTTTGTTGATGAGGCTAAAGCAAAGCTCTTACAAGAGATCGAAAGTAGATTACGCATAGTAGATTAGCAATTGCCACTAGTTTGGGATTAGGAGCACCGCTTTTTACCATATTAGGAGAAGTAAGGATGGTTGCTGAAGAGTTAGACTAGACTGTGTGGTGCATTTCAGTATGTAGGTGAAAGTAGGTTATGAGGTAATAAATAATGTGCAAATGCAAATTAGTTTGCTTAGCAAACCAGGACACTGAAAGGAAAAGCTATATTACGTTCTGTGCATATTATCAAAGGATCAGCAATTTGTGGGCTTTATTCTAGTGACTCTAATACTGTGTTTCTGAACATTTAAAGAGATACTCCACTTTTTTTTGGAAATATGCTCATTTTACCACTCCCCCAGAGTTAAACAGTTGGGTCTTACCGTTTTCCAATGTATTCAGCCGTTTTTTTGTTTTGTTTTGTTTTTTATATTTAGAAGAATATCAGTAACCAGACAGTTTCTGGTCTCATTTGACTTCCAGTATATTTTTTTCCTACTATGGAAGTCAATGAGACCAGAAACTGTCTGGTTACTGATATTGTTCTAAATATCAAAAAATCGCCTGAATGGATTTGAAAACGGTAAAACTCAACTGTTTAACTCTGGGCGAGTTGTAAAATGAGCCTATTTACAAAAAAAGTGGAGTAACCCTTTAACAGTCTTATGAGTTACTTACTCCCCAAAGCTTTTACAATGCTGATCTATCCTTCCTAGCCAGGTAGCTAACATATTTCCACACAGATGTTTTCCCTCCTTAATTATAGTGATCTATATTTATTTTCAGCCATTGGATGACAGCAGTCTGGACTATAATGTAATGCATGGTTTGTAGTTCCAGGCGGGTACTGTGATTTTTCTGTGCTATGGACTGTGCGCTATCTTCTATGATAGCTACCTGCAGGAAGAACAGCTGTGCTTCTGCTGCTTCACTGCTAGTTTGTCAGCCAGGCTCAGAATGTGCTGATCAATCAGACCAAACTCCACACGCCCTATTCCTGGGGTCCAAAAATCAGTGAGATCTGTTGAGACTCTCAAGAGGTGGGCTAGTTGCAGTTAATAGTTTTCATGGTGGACATTTGGGGACCTACATAAAGATTACATTTTTATTCCAATCAATAGCCTTTAGTCACAGCCATTAACCGTGTTTTGTGACTTATCTTTGATGATTAGAGGCAGGTAAGATTTAATGGAAGAGACATTTTGATTCTTGAGAACTTTTTTTGGACAACAATTTGGTTATGGACATGTATGGACTATATGGACAAGCTGATATCATCAACATGGTGGTCCATTTTCCTGTGGACATGCAGTACACTAACAAAGATGGATCTTGAAGCAAGTAGACAATTAGACTGGAAGCTTTATTACTGTACCTAGTTATTTTTATAAAGGTATGTGTAATTTCCGTTATTATTTTTGCAAGTCTGTATTGAGCAGATTTCACACCCTTCACCTTTAATTATTCTTGGTAGTCTTACTGAGGACAAGTCACCAGTATTCACCCATTATTCTAAAGAAAAAGGCTTCCATTATCTTTAATCTACCTTGAGTCGTTTTGTCCGCCCCTTTTTTCTGCTGACCAATGCAACATTGCATGTTAAAAACAATAATTTAAGAGCCTAACATGTTTCTTGCTCCTCCGATCAAGCCAAATCCTCATAGTTAAAAGCATTCTGCATTTTTGTCCCTGCATTTTTGGTAAACTTAATGTCATGTATGATGACGCAAATATCTTTTTTAGGTGAACTATCCCTTTAAGACTAGACTAGCTTATCTATTTTAAAAACAAATTGGAGTTTTTAGATCAGATACGCTTGTGTTGATCTACCGAAATTCAAAAAGCTTTAAATCAGCCGAAAAAGTTCCTGCTGGTAAACGATAACGCCTTTTCAGTGTGATTTGCATGTGTTCACTGGTGCTGGATTCTGCAGGTATTCGTCTGAGCCAGGCGGAGTTTTTTTTGCTGTGAAATGTCACACAATTGATATGTATGACAAAGCGGGCGTTCCAGATGGCATGCCTTGCCATCAGAGCAGACCGCTGGCTTGTTTTTTTTCCCTTCATCTGTAGCTGCATGATTATCACTGCATTTTGATGATGTGCGAGAGCGATACTGAGTGACAGCTATGGCTCCTCATCCACAACCAGATCAAAACTGACAGCTAGCTTCTGTGGGACGGTCCCTTCCTCCTCCATGTATCTGAGGACACACAGCCTGGGAACAAAGGAGGAAGGGTGACACAGAAAAAGTGTCTGCATTTAATTATGCCAACGGCTTCAATAGACTGTAAACTCGAATTGATGTGTTGAATTTAATCTCCGCCAAAGCGTCCTTTGCCTCACTGTGGCATTTAAGAAACGTGACTTTTCATGTTAGTGCCTTTCAGATTTTTCCTTGCCTGGCAAACAAACAAAAGGATGCTTAAAAGGGGTGAACTGACCAACCATTTTTATTGCAGAAAGATGCATTAGTGCTGTCAATTTAGTTTAAATATATTTTTATATAAAAATATTTTCACAGTGAATCTCCAAATTAATGTAGAAACAATATAAAGGAAGTATATTTAAAATATTTGTTTTATGAAGGATGGCCAGTTTCACCGATACCAATACCACTCCCAATTTTGGCCATTTCCTTTCCAATTATACACATAAAATAATAAAAAATGATTGTATAATTTAATTGTTATTAATAATAATTGAATAAGATTTATATATTGTCAGTTTCCTTTTCATGCTGAAACAGTTCGGTGCATTTGGACATATCTGTTGCAGTACCAATCTGCATTGTTGAGCAGTCTGTTCATTTACATGTTTATTCAGAAGCCATCTTGCATGTTCCCTCACACACAAACTACGATTGCACATCTTTCCATGCGAAACACATCACACTTGATTGATTCGTACTGCCAGTTTTGTCTGTTTTTTATTTCGGTTAGTCAACACTCTGAACACATTTCCATTTGCAGAGATCTAAAGTGCTTGGCAATGTTAAAATCGCAGTCTAATCAAACTTTGCTTAGTCAGGGACACCAATATCCAAACAAATTCCCCCTTTAAACTCAGGTTGAATGGTCCCAAGCCCAAGCATCATAATTGGATGTTAACTTCCAGGCTACCGGTGTGAACAAACTGCAAGATGAAATTCAGAAGACGAGGCCTGAGATTTCCATATTAATAAAAGTCACACAGGCTGTTTTTTTTATGTTTTCATCTGAACGCCGGATATTATGCCAGTGTTCCTGCTGCCAACCGCTCCAGCAATCCATTGTTCAGCCCATTACTTCTATTTCCACTTTTATTGAATAGATTGTGATCACATCTTATTTAGGAATGCATTTAGAGTTTGCTCATTTACCTTCTGTTTGTGTTGCGTAACATGCAAGGCAGTGGAGCTTTTAATGGAAATGAGGCTGGCTATCTCCACAAAGCGGGTTGCTTGAGAGATGGGAGATTATGTTGTCCTCCATTTTGTTTTTAGGTAGACTATCCTGAATATAAAATACAAGATGTGGGCACTAAGTACCTGCATAATTAACCCATTCAACTAATATATTTCAATGGATGATTCATTTGCCGTCCTTGTTCCAGTTTAGAGCACAGCTTTCTTTGTAAGATGCATGCTAATATAGCCAATTTTATCCAAGAAGCTGCGCGCTTTGAGCATCTCAATGTCCTCTCAATTGCATGGCCCCTTGTTGTGCTTTCTTTAACCAAATGAAGTCAGACCAGTCAGGTCTCCCACTGTGGCTCCGTCTCCTCCCAGCCTGTGCCACTTTGAAGTCTGGAGTAATTAGCCGCTGCCTGTGAAGTAGCATCGCTAACTGTGATGTGCAGACTCCATTTTCACTGATAATGATCTAGGAAATGTTCCAGCACATTTGTTATCAAATGCATTGAAACTCATGACCAGAGTCTTTGCGAAAAGGCATTCCAACTAGCCTCAGAAAGTAACCGTAAACTCCACTTTGACGGTTTAATACTTTTATTCAGCAAGGACACATCAGTTAAAGGTTACAGTAAAGACATGTGCATTGTTCAGAATTGTACATTTTTCTATTTCAAAAAAATGTTTTTGAATGAATAAACGAATTAATGAATTTTTATTCATCAAGAAATCCTGAAAAAAAGTTTCTACAAAATATATTAAGTGGCGAAAAAGTTTCGAACATTGATAATAATAATAGTAAATGTTTCTGGAGCAGCAAATTAGCATATTAGAATAATTTCTGAAGGATCATGTGACATTACATTTTATAATGTAATAAAATTCCAACAATAATTTACAAAATTATTGTTTTTACTGTATTTTTAATCAAATAAATGCAGCCTTAGTGAGACTTCTTTCAAAAACTTTAAAGAAAAATCTTACGGACTACAAACTTGCCATTGCTTATGTAAGGAGTAATGTAAGCACTTTGTGGATATTATATTCTTATTCTGAAATGGTGACAAAATCTTAAGGATTACATAATTTAAAGTGTTTCTCATGAATTAACAAATAATCAAGTTTAGCTCATATATATTTTTTAGCTCAAATATTTGAAAACAATATTACTGATATCAATGTAATATATATAATGTACATTTCTGTAATATATGCATATTCATTATGTCCTATGTCAAGCAGCTGCCATTGAAATGAATATTAATGACTATTTAAATGGCCTTTTTGACAGCTTGACAGGTGGACAGTTTATGGAAGAGGAAAAGTGGTTGAGATCTTGCAGAAATCGCTAACAATTCCTTAAAATCTAAATTGCTTGGCACTAAACACTAACCTCTACATTTCTTCTTTGCTCACTGCCAGTAAGTCATTCACGAAGGTCATAGTCCGATTGATTTCTGAGAGGTGGGTGGCAACATGCCAGATAAAACAGTACATTCTCCATTTTCACGTCTTTTTTCGCTGTGTTATGTAGGGGTTTTTTGGGGGGATTTTGGACTTCGGTCAAAAATACTTCATCTTGAAGGGTCAATTGATGACTGTCCTTTAAATATTTAACTGTACAGTCCTACAGCAATGTTCTCTATGAAGATTCAAGACAACCACAATCTCGACTCCAGTACTATTGAAACAATGAATTTATTGATATTTACTGATTGTTGATCATTTGGTTAAGTATGGCTTGTAAGTTTAACAAAGAAAGGCCATGTTTACTCTCAAGAAACCTTGGGTCATTAATCAGGTTCCCAATTGAGCCTTTTTCCAACTAGCTAGAAATAAGCCATCTCAGTTGAACAGTCCTTGGCTTTCTGGCTCTTCTCAGGGCTTAATGAGAGCCACGAATAGACATGGACCACTGGTACTCTAGTGATTGTCCGAATGAAATAATCTCCTCTAGTCATATATCCCAGTTCAGTAAAAGCCTCACTGGTAGAAGTAAAATCATAGGTTTGGTCATTTTATAAAGAGATTCATAGAATTGATTGATTGATTGATTTTATTTGTTCATTTTGTTTAAAATATGAATGATACATCTTTGTATCGCTCTTATCGCTCAATACATCTTTGTATGGCTTCTGTTTTCCCTAAGTGAAGTGATAGCTTATTGTCTGACGACTACCTGCTGAGTTTTGATACTTCTACACTCGGAGTTCTTTCAACTATTTTCTTATCTTTATGTGAAACCAATAACGCAGAATCATCGGCATATAAAAAAGTCAGCATGAACCTACAGACTTAAGTTCATTTATAAATAGAATGAAACAAAGTGGGCCTAAGACTCTCCCTTGAGGAACCCCACATTCTATATATTGTGGTTGAGACATTTTTCTTCCAATATCCGCCACCTGCTTCCTATCCTTCAGATAAGAAGTCACCCATCTGACTTCTAAGTCATTAAAACCAATGGCTTTTAATTTTCGTACCAAAATACCATGGTCAATGGTATCAAAGGCCCTCTGTAGGTCTAACATGACCATACCACAAAAATTACCTTTATCTACAGTACCTCCCTACTAATGTGGTCAGTTAAATACAAATGCAAGACAATATCCCACATCACTCACAGTACTAGATCATTTCAGAGCTGATTATTAACATAGCTGCATGTCCAAATACAGCGTAGGTAACTAGCAAAAAAGACGATGGGTAGCGATGATGGGAGTTTTGAGACAGCTTGCTAGTTATATGTTTGCTAGTTTGTTCACTTCAATAAGGGTGAATCTCGCAAACCTGTAAAAAACTTGTTTGAGTTATATCTAAAAAGTTTAAAAGTCTATTCTAAGACCATTGTAATTAATTGGGACTTGATTCTGGTTGTTTTAATGTAAAATAAGTACATGCATAAGAAAATCTTGTAAACAATAATTGAGAGTTCAATATCTCACAACAATTGACACTCGTGATTGATTTATATCTTTGTCTCACAGTTTTATATTTTTTTTATTTTAAAATGTATCTCACAGTCTCACAGTAATTCAAAATGGAAATGCTCAGATATAGATTAACCATTTAGAATTGTGAAAACATCTGTACACAATACAGTAATGAGAATTGTATGCTTAAATGTAATGGAAATTACACCAAAATAAAATGGCCTGTGCATGTTTTTGTGAGATTCAATCATGCATGTTTATTTGGAATGGGCTGAATCTCCATATTTCGACAAAATGTTTGAGCATGAGAAAAAATTCTGGATTGGACAGATTAAAATCTGTTTCTTCAATGATACTATGTGTCAAGTGCTCTCTTACTATGATTTATGAAGAGTAACCAACTCCTGCTGTCTTTGTAAGGTATGCGTTGTTGTCTTAGAGCCTCAAATGAGCCTAAAGCCTGAGAATCCACCTCTCTCTCAGACAGCACCTGATTGTGTTGGCCCATCTAACCGTTCGACCAGCTCCCCTGATACTTATTTCAAAATCATGTTGAAGCCAGACTCATTTTAGCCATTTTCCAGGGAGACTCGACTGTGTGAGCTCAAATTGCAGCTTGTTACATTTAGGCAATGTTGACTCTTCTAATTGCCGTCTGTCTGGCTCTCGTCTCTGTGTTGGCCTGTACCTGAAAGTTCTCTCCAGTCGACAATGCCCCTCTGAATTATGTGCATTATCAGAGATGCAGTTGCACCTGTGTTTAACATTAACTAGCTTTGGAGGCCCTCGCAATCAGTGGTTCTGCTGCATTGCTGCAATGATGTACATCACACCTCTGCCCAGATTATGTTGTAGTTTTCGGCCTCTGCAGTCAGCTGGGAGGTACCAGCCAGTGGGACCACAATTATATTGCTATATCTGGTGTTCACACCCCCTCTCTCTTTCTCCCCACAGCTCTTTGCGTGACAACTGAGTGCTTTGGGGAATTTAATTAGACTGTGTTCAAAAGCTGTGCAGTTGAAGAGTTGTTTCTTAATGAAGAGTTTGCTTTGAATGTCAAAAACTGCATTATTTGCATTTGGGGTAATATGATATTTTGGAGAACTATCGCTGTTCCATTTTGACGCCATGCGTTATTTTTGCTCCCATGGGATTATGTTACTGAACTGTAGTAGAGTTTCACAGAATCAATGAGCAGAGCATTCGTGATTTTAGTGAACTTCCAACTACAACCATAAGTGTCACGATTCCTGTCTTGTGTGGACTTTAGTTATTCCCTGTTCTGTGCCATGTTTTGTAGTCCTTTTTAATTTTTCTTGTTGATGAGTCCCTCCAAGTGTTTCTAATTAGCTCCACCCCTTGTTATCTTATTTATCTTGTTTGTCTGTGTATTTAACCTTCTGGGGCTCAAAAACGCGCCCTCGCATTTTGATCGTTTTTTTTTTCTTTCTTTTTTTCACATAGCTGCAAATAGACTTAAAATACTCCGTCATTAATGGTCATATAAATAAAATCAATACATGATTATAAACTATAGAGGGTCTTCTTTTTTTTTACACTCTTATTATTGTAAAATAAATAAAATAAACAGGAACTCATTAAATACTTGTCACAGAGACAGAAAAGATTTCTCTTTATGAAGCTGAAATTCTCTTCTTTTAAATTTAAAACTAATTTATATAAAAAGCAACTATTCTCAGTTGATGTAATCTGTATGAAAAGAGAGAGATGTCAGTCTTTTTCCTTTCACCTAATTATAGTGTATGACGTGTTAATGTGACCCCGCCCACTGAGAGTGCGCGCTATTCAAACGCTAATGTTAAGCCATGCCATGAAAACACCTGAGTTACAGTTTATTGTCGCATGCGTTTCAGAATGAACTTCACTGACAGAAAGAAGGCAAAATTCGCATCAGGTTTATTTTTCTTTATTTGACAAAAAGCAGAACACTTTGTTTTTATTGTGAGTATCCACAAAAAATAGACACTTAACAGAATCTAATGATGTACAACACTTGTATATGTAAGATCAAAATCAACAGAGTAATTTGAGTCTGCAAACTTTTGCCTGGCACACAAATAATTACGTTTTGACACTGGAATCATTTTGTCATTTGTTATTTTTATACTTGTTGTAAGTTCTATAATTCATAAACCATCACAGTTTTGCAATGTATGTCATATCCCTTATGTGTTTGGCTGTGAAATTGTTGCTTGCTATATTAATAGTTATTAGAAAATTCATCCACACACGTCTTCCAAGTAAATTTTTACAAACTGGCACAATTAAGAAGATTTAAAACAAGTTATTTGTTTTATTTTTGCATAAGGGGATTTTTTTTGTCTTATGATATCTTCTGTTCTGCCTTTCATGTTCCTGCTAGACTATTTCTTCCTTTTTTAAAAGGGGCCAATTACACGGCCTCAGTAGCTTCCCTGTGCTGTCAGTGTTGAAGGAAGCAGAGGTATATGGCCTATCAAAACCTTCAATTAGCTCTGTGGCCTTTTACTGAAGACCACTCTTATTGGAGGAAAAGACATGATAGGAAAAAAATCCCAAAGCCAATAACTGCCTTAACCTTCATCGTCAACCTTTGTACAAGTCCAGATGATGCCCTTTTAAGTTCACTTATGTCATTTTAGAACATGTTACCTCACTGAAGTTCCTGGTATTTTTTATGACAGTGAAATGGAACTTTATGTCAGTGATATGGAACATTTAGAGACTTTAAGTGTAAAAGTTTTTGAAAACTTTTGGGCCTATATATTGGGTCACCCTGTGTTTTTTTTTTAGGGCGTTTTCCGCAAAGTCCGCACCAAGGTCTGAACCAAAGTTCCTGTTTTGATACATTTTATACATTCTGCAAGTTTTGGTTTGGTTTCACATTACAATTATGCAAACTTTACATGATATTAGCGTCCTGTCATCATCATCATCCATGTGGGCTGCATCTGAGAAGAAACTGGCTGCAGCCTGCAGATTTGGGCGGGGGTGCACCCCCACAATGCTTCTCATTGGTGATGTCATAGTGAAGTTAATAGTAACAAAATAGAAAGTTCTATAGTAGGACATTTTTTTTCTTGAATAAATTGATTAAATGTAAAATATTTTGATCTCTGTTATTAATAAGTATACATTTATTTAATTGAACATGAAACTACTTTCAACAGTAATACAAAGTGAACAAAATTCCTTAAAAATAGGGCTTGTTTTATATATTGCATATTGTTATGCTGTTATACAGTATATGCACTGTCCAATCCTGCTGCTGGAGGGCAACTGCTCCAACACCAGTTAAACACACTTGAACCAGACAATCAAGGTCTTACTAGACATACTAGAAACTTCCAGGCATAAAAAGCCAATAACGCTGTATTATGTCAATGCCTTTCTTCAAAATGATTCAATGTTGTTTGTTCTGTGTTTTATCTAAATTAGGTATTGTGAACATTGAGTATTGAGTATTGAGTGCATTTTCCAGACAATACAAGCAAGGGGAGTTGTCGTATACTCGTCGACTCTGTTCTTGCAATGAAATATACAAGGACTGCCCACATGGGTCTGTATGTGATGGCAGAAGGGGAGTCCTGCATGCAGTTTATTCAGAGGAGGTGGTTGAGGGCTATTGCTCGGTTGATTGTTTTTTTCAATGATAGAGGGGTATATGTGTACATACAGTGTGTGTGCGCAGTGGTTAAAGTGGGATGTGGCAGGTGGGGAAACCCTCAAATTTTGTGTAGGTCCAACAGGGGAAAATGACTCACCATGCGACAACATATTGAGTATCATGTTACTTTTTGGAACAAGTGTGTTACTGTGGCAATAAGTATCACAATACTTATTTACCTGATATTTTAATGGTTTTATTTTTGGTCCATATGATGACGATGCTTTGTTTGAGAGCAGCGATCTTCTCATGTCGTATGTCGACCATATGTCAATTAAACATCTTGTCTTCTCCTCTCCCCATGGCTCCCATGGCTCATTTTTTCTGCCATCTTCTGCTTTCTTCTTCGACTACGCGAGAACCACCGTAACTTCCTTTAAAAGATCTGAATGTCCGAACCATACAGAAAATACTTTCACACTAGAAACAAACCAAAACCTTTGTTCAGTTTGATCCGGACTGAGACTACGTACCAAATTTCGTCTGTTTGGTCCGGGGAAGGTTTCACACCTGTAAATTTTACTCATATCAAACTGAAAAGTCAGAAATTCCGGACCAAACAAGGTTGGTGTGCAAGGACGCTTAGAGAGAGTTTTTAGAGAATGTGTTTTTGTTTTTTTCTTCCTTTAGCCTTTCAGAAATAACATCTCTCACAATAGTTTCTAATGAAGTGCTTTTTCTGTGCAGAAAAACACATTTAAAATACACAACCCGTAATTCATGATCATTATTCTCTTTAAATTTTCCTGAACCACTGAGTCCCAAACTAGCTTGTCTGTAGCTATGAGCAGACATGGCTTCTGGGTTATTATGTGGCTTTAAGGCAAAGATGAGAAGAGTTTATGGATTATGCATGAAGTACAGTCTGTGTTTAAGCGAAAGCAATTGCCAGCAAGAGCTTTGATCAGTTCTTAAAACCTTTTTAATTGCACTGCTGTCTTTTATTTATTTATTTATTTTGTCTGATCAGTTTTATTTATTTTATTATTGTCTGTGTGGGTCTGTGACGTGATGCTCATATTATTTGTCCGATCTGTTCATTTATTACAGGGGGGGAAATCTGCTGAATATTTATATTTATATTTACCTTGAATATTATATTTTGTAACTTACCAATAATTATATAGATGTACTCGCAGGTATTCAAGGAAAATGTTTTTATTTGATGGTCCGATGGACACACCACATGACTACAATTAAACTTGTTTTTTATTTCAAAATCAAATGAGAAGAAATTGGTACATGTGTTTTAATCTAAATTTTAAAAGAGATGTTTCTTTGATCTTCATGTTTCTAAATTAAAATATACTGTGTTAATTTGAGTAAGTTTTGTTGCATCCAAAACTATGCCATGATATAAGGAGTTTCACATGGTGTTATTATCATTAGTTTGAAAAGTGGGCCTCTTATGTTGGAGGACCATTTTGAAAAGCCTGAACTTTTAGAGTGCGATCTTGTATTTAAATGATGTGGTGGGCTGAAAGTAATGCAGAATAAAATTATGGTCATGAAACTGCTTTTTAACAGGTGGCCTCCCATCTGTCCAATGTGCTTTTTACCGCTTTCTCTAATGAGCACTAGGTCACCTTGGCGCTACGATCCTTCATAAATTAAAGACTGTCTTTCCAATAAAATTTGGAATATGTGGCTATTCAGTCTGAGCTTCCACAGTATGACCATTGTTTGGTTTTCGTGTTCTTCAGTTTATACAGGGTTGGGTAAAATCAACAGGGGCTTCAATGCTAAATGTTGTGGCTTTGTCATTACCCTTTACTTACTGTAGCTGCCTTCACCATGCAGTTTGAGCTTTAAAAGCGTTGGCTTTTGGCCTTTGTGAGGCAAATTTGAAGTTGAGTCATAAGAGCAGATCACGCAGTGTATCAGCGAGGGGTGGTGAATACGAAATGTCAAAGAAAGAAAGTCCTTGACGCAGAAAGTGTGGTATTGTCGCCACTCTCTGTAGCAAATTAGACACTTCATCACTATGATGAGGTTGTTTCTTTTAGTAGGAAATCATGACTTGAGCCTAAATAATAACTCTATATCCAATGAAGTTAGATGTTATTAAAACTCATTTATTTCAGCAAAACAACAAAGAAAAGTGGCATTCTCCTTTTTTTCTCTCTCCAAAAAGACCTGTTATCTATGTAATGTAGATACTTTTTGATGCCTTAAGTTCAGTAGTAGCCTCTGGTAATCTATTTAATTTGTACTTAAGAGACATTCAGTTTTACTAGAAAACTTTTTTACTAGATATCTTTTTTACTGTAAAGAGCAACTGTATTATCCTGGCAACTGAGTGATACTGATTGGATTTAACCCTCAAATGTAAGTATTTGACAGAATTTGCACTAAAAATATTGAGGTGAAAAAATTGTCTGTTCGAGAAGGGCATTGATAGACTTGGCAAGCGTGCAGCTCTGCTTTATTAATTGAATACTCCAGTAGGTGGTCAGCGGTGTATGATAAATCATACTAAATGGGGGTAAATTGTCTAGAATTAGTGTCTGCATGTTTATCACTTGAGTCTCAAAATGCTTTCTGAAAGATTAATAATGAAGACTGGCGTCAACTGCAACTGGGGGCAAATAAAATGTAGTCGTAATAGAGAGTGAGAGAGAAATTAAAAGAGAATGAATGTTAAGTGTGTGCGTTTGTGTGTGAGAGAGATAGAGAGTAGGGGAATCTAGGGGTTTAATACACTGCGAGCACTTTAGTCATGTAAATTATGCAATTATTGTAAAATATTGTGTAAGGAATTTCACATTGTAGCATATTTAAATAAGGCAAATTTTGTGCATATCAGAGTTGTTAAAGAAATGTGCAAACAAAAAGAAAATTTTATACACATAATTTCAAGATATTATTTGAAACCCCCCACCTTGCAAATTCATCAGTCAACACCATCGCTGAGTATTTTCTCCTTAAAACTGCAGTGAACCATAACAAGTAACCAATCTTGTCAACGTGCGGTGTGGCGCTTTCCTTCACTGACTTTCTATGATGGTCAAAGCGTTTCTAAGGATGATGATTTTTAGATGGTGAACAGGAATATGGTTCATGTAACATTAGCAACACATTATTAGCTGTTTCATAAAAGTCAAGCCAGAGGCTAATTATATCAATGACTATTTTGTGTCCGATGTAGAAAGCGATACATAAAACGCATTACATATTCTGATGCATCAACTTATTCCTTATTATATACCTTCTCTCTCTCTATATATATATATATATATTGTCTTTATCTTTATGTAGTTTTTTTTCTTTTAAAACTATACATTTAATGTGCCCTCATTGGAGGCCATCTTTTGTTAAGCTTGTTAAATGTATTTGTCCAAATTTGTCCCACATATAAATAAACAGATACATACAGTAAATTTTAAGATTTAAATGTAGCTTTTCACATATTATTACATGCAATTGTTTCTTCTTCTGTTCTGTTAGCTATACCTTGTGATAAGGTTGCTTTCTAAATTAATAACAGTAAATATTAATACTTTTTTTAAGTTTAAATACATTTGTTTATTTACACACACATTTATAAATATGGATACTATATAACTATATACTATAAAATTAATAATGCATTTACGTTTGAGATCCGTGTATGTGGCGTGTGTTATAGGTTGGTTTTAACTAAGCTTTTCTTTTACCTTTCCTTGAATATTTTCAATTTTGGACCTCAAGACTGTGCACTTTATAATTAACAGAATATTAAATTGCCATTAAATCTCCAGAGCTCAAACCTACTTCTCCTTCATATTTAATTTAAGGTGACTTCCTAGGCACAGGTCTTCACGTGGACATTCAGAGATTGTAATTCAGTTCTACAATGAACAGTCTGATTTATTTAGAACTGTGCTAATTAATGAACATTAGACCGGCACACTGTACAGCTCTGCCTTCAGGCTACTCAAAAGCTGTCATTCAAAACATCTTTAATTTAATTGTCATTCATTTCTGTTGGGAATTGTTCTATCACAACTAGCTTAACTTTACCTGAATTTCGCCCTGTATTATAGTTTGATAAACCTCTAGGTCCGTAGTTGTGCCATAGCCTGCTTTGCAACCTGATCATTTCCTGTTTTTCTATACACCTTAAAGCAAATGGCAGCATCCTTTGGGTCCATTGCTTGACACCCTCAAGACGCTGCCCTGAGGCTGAGATGATAATGTGTGGTGGAGATGGCCATCTCTCAGCCAGTGTTGTGCTAATGTGATCTTTTCTCCTCTCCTTCCAGTGAACACAAAGGAAAAACCGGAGAAGAAAAGGAAGAGACGGCTGTGGTTTCTGTAGGTACTGTCCTTTATTTTCTCGAGAATCTTATCAGCAGTAGTATAGTGTTGTTCATGACACACTACAACTTTGAAGATAAACAGTGCAATTGTATTGTAGATCTTTTAGAAACTGCAGTTATTCTGGGAATTTAAGATAAAGCTATACCTTGAACTTAGTCTATCAATTTAATCTGATATCATCAATCACAGTGCAGAATTTAAAGTGCTTTTAGCATTTCTGTCTCTCTCTCTCTCTCTCTCTCTCTCTCTCTCTCATTAAATATACATTAATGAGCACATATATTTTTGAAAGAACTAAGTGTTTTTAGCTACGAATAAACTAAAAGAGTTACACTGTGTAGCTTTAGTGACAGGCATAAAATTACTTTTAATAAGATAAATTTCTGTTAAATACAGTCCATCCATCTTTCTGATGTCGTCATCTTGATTTCCAACTGATTCACTTAAGTGTCTGACTCCAGTTTACAATCAGAGGTGTTAGGGATGACTGAAGCAACTAGTAATTAATGCTTCCTCTGCTACTTTGCTGAGTTGTGCGTGTCCCTCGCTCTCTCATGATGAATGGAGCTGCTGGACCCTGTCCCAGCTGTCATCTGTGATTGATGCACTGTGCTTGTCTTCGTCCAGGGTTCTCGCGCTCGGTACCTCCCTTTCCCCATCCGATCTTCAGCCTCATCCTATTAGCCACAGTATTAATCACCACCAGTACTGCTAATTGCTTTATAATCCCACCCCTGAGCCATACAATGTGTTGAGAGAAGTCACCTCTGAATCCCATCACTTTCCCCAGCGTATCCGTATCTCTCTCTCTGCCATGCTTGTTTTTGATAGCAGCGTATTACCCACGATTCCCGTCCTGCCCTAATCCTCTCTCGATTTCCTGGACAGATAATCTAACGAGTCACTCGCCGTAAAACTTCAACGCTGCAACCCACACTGATGTAAGAGACAAAGGGCTTGGCCGGATTTGTCAGGGAGGCCATTTGGAGGATAGGACACAAGCTGAGGTTGACCTCAAGTACTAAGACTAAGCGATTTTGCTCTTTCCTAAGAGCAAAATCTCAATCGGATTTTAGTTTATTCTGTACTGCTAATTAGTCTGGGATGGGTTCTTAAAGGCCCACCCACACTGCAGGTTTTAGGGGTCTGACTAATCTAACACACCCAATTTAGTTCATAGAGTCAAGAGGACCTCCATAGAGTGACTAATGAGCTGAATCAGGTGTGCTGAATGTCCGAAATGTGTGGACTGGAGCTTGAGAAGCCCTGTTCTAGGTCATTGAAGCATTTTCATAGAACCTGAGGGGGTATTTGACGTTCACGCTCCATTCCAGGTGTGGCTTTGGGTAACTGTACCATCACAAGAGAAGACACAGTGCATTGAGCATTGAAATGGAGGATTATGGCGAATAACCTCAAGCTTGAGCGATTGGCTCAACCAGGCAACCCCGTGGTCACGCTTTGATATTTTTATTTATTGCTTCCCTCAGCGATAGATGACATATTTTCTCTTTCTGAAAGACAGCATGCATAAATTCTCGGAAGGCACCTCGTTGGCCGCTCCTTGACGACGGGATAGATTGACAAGCCACTCAAGCGGCCCTCACTAATCAGAACTCCCATGTGGAGAGCAAAGCCCTAGGAAACTCATTTAAAGTTGTTGTACCTATTGATATGCAAAGCACATCAAAGTCAATAGAGAACAATCTAGAGAAATATGAGAAAAATCAATCCATTTGTAAAAATAATCAACACACACTGGCCTCCTCAGCCTGTCTTTCATCTGTCTATAGCCAGGCATCCGGTTACGGATCAAAATAAATGGGTGATGTGAGATCCAATAATGGAGGGGACGACCATTCTGGGGATATTAGGAAATTTGGAGCTTTTACAGTGCTATTAGCAGGTGTTGTGGCAAAAATCTTGTTGTGGCAAAAATCCTGTTCACTGCGTGAGAGACACTCAGAGTCAAATTAATAAAAAGAGAAGTATTTATTCTTGCAAGAATAGGTTCAGTCTAGTCTAGGTCCTGTCCCATACACATATATTTTACACTTTGAATAGGTTCTCTCTCTTATGATATCTGTTAGGGATCAATGATTATTAAAATTTCCACGGCACAGGCTTCGTCTCGCCCTCAGTGCTATAACAAGGCGTGCATCATCCCTCTCTGGAGTGCATTAGGGGCACTTTGTGCAGGCTTTTAGGACCCCCATTCCGCTAGCTACTCTTTTCCCTCTTTTTACTCGCGCTCCCTCTCTTTTGCCACACTTTAAACAGCATATTACCATTGCTAGCCCCTCTCCCTCATTTTCTCGACAGATAAGGCTTCTTTTTTTCAGGCCTGTTCCTAACAGCACAGGCTATGCCCAATGTTCCTCTTTTAATCCATCACATTATACTATTTCATTTCTTCTCTAATTCGGTAATCAGCGAAGCGCCCAAGCTGATACGACCACCGTTATACCAGAAGCAATTTCACATCTCCGGTTCGTCTCTTGATTTCTGCCTGGCGAATTCTCAGATTGTTCCTTTAATAACCTTGTCATGGATGTATCACAGCTTTTGGCACATGACTCACATTAATGCATCGGTCCATTAAGAGGAAATTAAAGGGTTAGTTCACCCAAAAATGAAAATATTGTCATTAATGACTCACCCTCATGTCGCTCCAAGCCCGTAAGACCTCGGAACACAGTTTAAGATATTTTAGATTTAGTCCGAGAGTTTTATGTCCCTCCATTGAAAATGTATACATGGTATACTGTCCTTGTCCAGAAAGGAAATAAAGACATCATCAAAGTAGTCCATGTGACACCAATGGGTTAGTTACAATGTTTTGAAGCGTCGAAAATACATTTTGGTCCAAAAAATATCAAAAACTACTACTTTACTAAACATTGTATTCTTTTCCGGTTCTACGTTGACGAGTCCGCGGTGAACGTGGTTACCAGAGAACACGTCAGCAGCGTCTTACGTCAGCCGTAACACTGAGGACAGATCCGGAAGACAATACAATGTTTAATAAACTTGTAGTTTTTGTTATTTTTGGACCAACATGTATTTTCAATGCTTCAAAACATTGATGTCACATGGACTACTTTGATGATGTCGGTATTTCGTTTCTGGACATGGACAGTATACCATATATCCATTTTCAATGGAGGGACAGAAAACTCTCGGACTAAATCTAAAATATCTTAAACTGTGTTCTGAAGATGAACGGAGGTCTTACGGGCTTGGGAGCGACATGAGGGTGAGTCATTAATGACATCATTTTCATTTTTGGGTGAACTAACCCTTTAAGGGACTGAGTCTTGCATTGGACTGTCTTATCAACAGCTGACAGATGGACATGTCAGAGAGACATGCCAAGGGGTATATGGATGCAGCAGTGCATGCTGGATAGGTAATCCTGTTGTGTGACCTCAAATAAGAAATGAGACATGAGACATGAAATACTGCAACTATAAGTGAAATTAGTAACAGGAAAATGTGTTAGATGTTTATGATGTCTTAAATATGACAAAGTAAATAATAGTGTAACTTTGAAGCATGGTTTATACCGAAGTAGTTGAAGGGGGCTTTGGTTAGTCTTTAGGGATGTAATGATTCACTCGCACCCGGTTGAAAATCGAAAAAAATGTGTGACGATTCAAGTCGGTTGAAATGTTTAACGAATCGCGATACACGTTTAAACAGCAGGGGCGTTTACTGAATAGTCTACTGTGTAGTTGTGAACCTCGCTTTACAGGCACAATAGCAGCGAGCAAACACTGGCGCGAACCTAGCAAGTGTTTTCACTTCATTCCTAAGGAACTTGAGCTTTTGTGAACATTCATAATAATGAACTGGAAACGCTTGTTTTGCTCCGCTCGCGCCGCACCAGCGTGTGCCATAGACTGTGTGCAACGCTGTCAAACACATGGCGACGGCAAGCGTAGATGTTGACTCATTCAAATTGGAGATGTGGCGGCATTTTGACTCTTCGTAGACTAATAATAATCACCACCGTGAGAAGCACATCACCTCTGTTTTCACGTCGAAGTCATTAAAATGACAGGTGTGAGAGCTACGGAGATCACAAGGTGCGTCAGTGTTTCCATGGCAACCATGTGTCGTATTTATTTTACTATCTCTCTCAAAATGTGTACATGGATTTATTTATTTTTAAAATAATTTGCTGATGGTTATGGCATAGTTTGCTAAATGTGTTCTGTTTTTTTTCACTCTTTCTAGTTTAAATACAAATTATGAAATTATTATCTTAAATTTAAATCTTTCCCTTATTACAATGTAAAACGGCTGTCAATGTGGTACTAATTTTACAGTGTTTTACTTAGTGTTTAGGTACCAGTGTCCAGCCTCTTGACCAGACGTACAGAAACACTGAGTTGAAACAACCTTGAAGGGATTTTTTTTTTCAATGTAGTCTTATTATTTGACAAATATATTTCAAAATGAAAAAGAAATGTGCTGCATTTTGTCTGAGAAATAATAAAAGAGAAACTTTTTCATTTATAATTCGTCTTAAATCTCATTTGTTTTAAAAATCGTGAGAAAATCGTAGCATGAAACTGGTATCGTGAATCGTATCGCATCGTGAGTTGAGTGAATCATTACATCTCTATTATTCTTCCACAAATGGCAGATTGCCTGATGGTTTTAGACTCCATCTGGAGTTTCTAGTGCACTCTACATCTAAGAGAACAAAGGTGGTCAGCCTACCGACAGAAGTGTGAGTAACGAACGTTTAGTGAATCCTATAGCATATTACTATTGCACTATTTCAGTCCTATCACTGTGCCACACTAACTTACATATACATTGCAGCTGAATAATATAATATGATAATAATATATTCTATAAAATGTTTTAAAATTCTATTTATATTGCTTTTTATCATTCTATAAAATGCGTGGCACAAAGTTTATTGTAGACCCTGCTTGCACAGCGATCTATTCTGTGGTTTAATTATTCTCATCCCATTTCTTTTTACGCCTGATCTCATGTTATTGTATAATAGAGAAGTGATGATGTTAGTGTCAGGGACACATTTTACATCCATTTATAATTAGAACATGAACCTAACATGGCTGTTCAGACAGATGCTAACAGTATCACTTTCATGCCAATTTCTCCATGGTAACAGAGCCATGTGACACAGTTATTCCTCTGCCTGTCAGTGAAGTGGAGCCAGCAGGGGGGCTTAGAGAATGTCCAAAGGTCTCACGTTCACTCAGTAATGCCACTGACTGGAGGTCAGCTGATCTCCTGCTTTTTACATGCTCTTTTTGCTCCATTTCTATTGGGTTAAAGCAAAAGGCCAATGGCAGAGTGGACATTTTTAGATCCAGCCCATGTGCTGCTAGGCACATCCATCCATATGTCTCCTCTACAATATGATGTTTACTGGAGAGAGACCAACTGAGGCTTTGGGAAGCTTGGCATTAGATAACACACATATTAACACCCACCACTCTCAGTCATTACCCAAGTCGGAGACTAGGATTTCCCATGATTCTCTGTCAGTGCTTTTTAAAGAGAAACGGGGGAAAGCAGTGGTCACAAATTTCTGCTAGACCTCGGAAAGAGAAAAACAGACACTGCAAATTACCCATGGGAAAGCAAGAGTCCACTACAATCTGCTAGACATCAAGACGATGTACTTTACTGCATGCCCACAAATAAGTATTCTCAGGCCAAATAAAGGTGAGTGGCACCTTGACTATCAGCATATGAAAGCTCCTCCATTCGAAAACAAGATAGGATGGAATTTATCCTGAGCCACACTCGCAATGGCATTTTTCCACTTAAACGAAATTAAGACTAATAGGGCAGGCTATTCACATTCCTTCAATTATAGAATGCCCACTGGTGCTGATTATTCAGACAGGGTGGATAAATCAAAAAAAGCACATATACTTTGATTCCAATTAGACTTGGTGAGCTGGAGTCGGCAGTATTGGTAACGTGAGGAGCCTTAAAGTCCCCATGAACTTTTTGACTTTTAATATGAATATTTTAGCCTAAACAATGACAAAATCTGCATTTCGAAGATATATCCGGTCAAAAATCTCACTTCACTTCACTAACTTCACTCTGTACTTTACCTTCTCATCAGATTTTCTGTCTGATCAAATGCTCTATAGAAACTAAGGCCCTGTCCACACTACTGTGTTTTCGTTTAAAAACGGAGACCTTTTGCTACGTTTGCACCTCCCGTCCAGACTAAAACGGAAAAAAAAGAGGACGTAAAACGGAGAACTTTAGAAACGCTGCAGCTCCGTTTTGCGTTTCGAATCTCCGGAGGGCGTTTTAGTGTAAACGACACAAAACGGAGGTCTTTAGAAACGCTGATGCAGAGGCTGACGCTCGGCTCTATGATTGGGTGTCATCAGTCATGACGTGTCCTTCCCTGATTCGTCAGCTACCGTTTACACCAGCACGCGCATACCCAGTGTTGGTGAATGGTCACGTGATCCGCGTTTTCAGTCCTTTTAATGTGGACGGAGATCATTTCTAATACGCAGATAAAACGCTGGTGTGGACGGAGATCGTATTTGTTTTAATTATCCATTTTTAAACGAAAACGCAGTAGTGTGGATGGGGCCTAAAGCACCCCCCTATAAAATTTTCTGTACTATAGACCTTATGCACCAGAGAAACGTGGGTGCCGTCATCTTTAGAATATTGTCTTTGAATTCCGTATTTGCGGTCGCTCTGTATATTTCTATGGTATCGCTGTCGAGGAGTAATTAGCTGCTGAAGTGGATTTACTTATTGTAGAGTTAACAAAATTTATCATGAGCATTGTAATGTTTATCATAAGCATTGTAAAGCAGATGTCTTAACAAATGTCGACCGAGAATCTTTTTTACGAGCAGTGAAAATGCAAGATCGCTGTGAAAACAGAGATCGGAAGTCAAAAGACAACGACCGCAGCGCTGAAAAGGGGCGGGGCTACATAAGGTCTATAAATAGATGGTGGCTGAAATCGGTCACTTGTTCACACAATTACTATTTTCTATATTGTGAATGGCAATATATAGGGGATAGGGAATGATTCAGATAGTGTAAATATGCTTTCCATTCGTCGAATTAGGTCTGATTTCTTAATGTCACACAAACCATTCCATAGACATGATAGCACAGAGCGGATCATGTGCGTGAGTTTCCGCAGACCACAAAACATATCGGACCCATTTGAATTCTTCACAGAATGCTCTTTTTAAAGCGATAAAGAGGAGATTAGAAGGATAAACAGTTAGACAGACTCGGCATTAGAAACAACACTGACAAGTTGAAGAGATAACACCGAAGACATACACCAACATAAATTACACACTTTTCAAACTACACATTCTCAGCATGATTATGTTCACTGTTTTGCTTTTGCAACATTTCCATATTAAATCTATAAAGGGAATCTATTACACTGTCAAATGCAGCTTTGCCGAGCTCAATGGCTCTGGCCAAGCTGTGATATAAATGAAACGCTATTGGCTATTTAAAAAAAAGGTGAGGCGCTACTGGAAATGTCCAGTCCTGTCTTCCTGTTTTACTGGAAATGAAATCAACAAACTGAAAAACGCTGTGCATTTAAAGGCATTTCAGAGGACCTTTAAGACCTCACCGACCTAACTTTGCTTCTAGCTGCAAGTTGTTTTCATCCTCTCCAATGCTCTGTGGCCGCTCCACTGCGAGTTGGTCACAATGAATGCCAACCAGACCCCAGGGGCTTTGAAGTCAGATGCTTGCATTGATCTTCAGAGCTGCCCATCATCTCAGCGGCACTGCCGAGTGCTGTCCATTCCAAACATACCTGAATCTCAGCAGATTCAATTTTTTTGTTCATTGAAATTGAAGCCATACAGAAGGGCACTGCATACTAATACGCAACATATTTATGCAAGCTGTCTATGTCAATGATTGTCTCTGCTGTGAGTCAACACAGCTTGCATTTTGATGGATACAGAAATATGTTGCTCTGGATATGTTTAGCATGCAACTCATCTACTGATAAGTTTGGGCAGCAGCTATTATCATTGAACTAGCTAATTAAAGGTTTTGATTGCTGTTAATTTTATGCCAGCATTTTGGTTGGCTTATTAATGCATTACTTTTACAGTGATACAATGGCCAGCTGTTGCCTCCCATAACAGAATTTTAAGTAATGGACTTTTCCCTATAATCTAACCCTGGAACAGTATACTGCAAAAAATATATATATTTTTAACCATTTTATCTTGTTTTCCAATAAACATTTCATGATATTTTTCAGTGAACAAAGACAATAAGCTATAAGTCAAATATGTGAGAAATTAGTCGCAAATTGTGCAGTTGTGTGACGTAAATAGTAAAAAAAAAACAATCTCATAAGAAAGCATAAATACTTTACAAGTTGGTCATTTCGTAAACATTCGTACAATGTGAATCTTATAGAAACATGATTAAACTAATATTTAATTAGTTTAATCATGTTTCCTTCATATTATTATTTTTAAAGAAAAAAATAATAATATGAAGGTCCAAGCCTAACCCCACCCCTAAACCTAACCATCAATAGGGTGTAATTAGATCATACAAAAATGCACTATTGAGATTATGCAAAATTAATACAAATTAGCCATCAATTTGTTAGAAGGTTAAATTGTTACAAATTGCTGTCAGACTGTGTTGGATATGAAGTCAATTTTGAGAAATAAAGTTCCAATTGTGGTATATTAAGTCATTTAATATCAATATGCATTTCAAATTATGACATAAAATTGTGTAGATTATAAAGTCAATTACAATAAATGAAGTATTTTATTCATGTAGGTGGAAATGGGTTTTAAATAATTGCTCTTATTTTAAAACTGCACTCTAATTTATGGGTTATGTTGAAAATACATTAATTTAATGTCTTACATTTTTGCTTCGTGATTTCATTTATCTTGTTTTAAGGATGTTTAGATATTTTTACTCATTAACAGGACTAAGATTCGAATTAAGAATAATATGCATATTTGAACCTAAAATCTTCATAATCTTGAGATGTCTATGTATTGGTCTGCTCTATTATGTAATGCATGTGATCTCTCACCATTTTAGTTTCTAAGAGGCTTACCACTATTTTTACTTCTGTCACACCTGCAAAGTCATAGCTCTCATTTTCTGCAAGGCAGGTGCAGAAAGCGTTTAAGAGGGGAAAAAGAAGGGAGGAGTAGAGGAGAGAACCAACCCATGCAGTGAGCTGACCTATGCCTATCACAACCTAATGATTTTATCCACGGTAGCACAGCAGAAATGTTTCGGGATGTTGCATTAGAGGGATCAATGCGAGAGTGTCTTATTCTGTTTTGAACTGTGAAATATCTAGGGCAGGTTTTTTTTTTTTTTTTTTTTTTTTCTTTAAATTGTGCTAAGATCATCCGCCGGTGAGTCATACACATCATCGCAAGCTCCAGGCACTTCCAAAGAAGCACCACATTAATGCAAAGTAACATTTGGTTAGTGTAAAATATTCTAAATCACATAAGAGAGACGCAAAAATAACTGGATTTGTGCAGATGGAAGGGTTGCTGCATGCATCGCTGACAGTGTATGTGTGAAAAAGCAGCATGTACTCGTTTTGAGTTGTAACTGTCATCTAAATCCTTTTCCAACCTTTTAACATGCAGTGTAGGTGGTGTGCTTGAGGATTAGGTCTAGCCTTTAGTATGTATTTGGGAAGCGTACAAGCTGTAGACTTACTTCTCGTACTGTATGGGGATCAAACAACTATCGAACCTCCTAAATGAATCAAACGTATCTCCTGTGAACATATTTTGCACAGGTGAAATTGAGAAATGAACAGTCCAAGTGATACAGTACAACACAAGCAAGCAGCCAAACTCTTCCGTCACAACATCCAATACACAGTAAATTTCACCATATGAAGGGTAACATTTTGAAGCAATCTATCTCACTTACTCAAACATGTAGCATGTACTTTACATTCTTCAGTTTAGTTGGACCAATGGTACCTTCCTTTCAGATCAGAGCTGGCAATTCCTGCTGGTAAAAGTGTAATAGAATGGCAACAGTCAAATTCTGAAAGTAAAAATCTTTAGGATTTATAGGATAATTGATTGGCCTTAATTTACTAATAACTTATTGGCCTTTAAAGATAAACCTAAGAGCTGCAATATTGTTAATGAAAGTTATTATTATTAATTTGGTTAATTTATACAGTTCTGAGCTGTTAAAGAAAGTACTGTAAACATTGTACAAAAAACTATTATAGCGTTTGCTTTTCTATTATTAATATTAGATAAGCCAAATATTCTAATACTATATCTTTTACTGTCAACATTCAACAAATACGCATTTATATCATTTAAATAATATATGAATATCTTTAAATATCTGATATAAATTTAATTTCACAAACCTTGCAAACTTTTGCAAATCCAAACTATGCTATGCTAACTATATCCAATTGGCACTATGTTGCATTCATTAGCAAAATTATGTGTTCTTTATTTGAAAAATATATAATTCCCAGTGCACACGTCTATTGTCAGATCAGTGAGTGCACTGTTGGTTACAATGTTTGCTTCCTGTTTATATATATTTTAAAACTTTTTTTTCATTTAATTCTGAAAAAAAAAACTTTAATAGTATTACAGAAGCAAGAAGTTGCATCTTTATTTTACAGATTTATTTTTTAATCCAGTTCAAATATTTTTTCATATTCATTATTATTTTTTAATCTAGTAAATATTGTGTAAAATCAGTTTTATTTTCGCTGTTGTTAATGGGTACGTTTTTTAGTTAAATAGTCTGATATCAAATGTGCTTTTATGTTGGCCGTCGGCCTTCAAAAAAAAAAAAAAAAAACATCCAACTAAATGGAATGCAGCATGAGATAACGTCTACTTAGTTCAGGTGGCAGCCATTTTGTATTCTCAAAAGGCAGTTGATATAGCATAAAATTGACAGCTTTTCTTCCTTTTCCATCGTAAGCAAGGCAACTCAAACAGAGGCATGTCAGTCTGAAGTTACTGTGCAGTTACTGACGGCTCTGCTAATTACATACAAATTGTGTGTTCAGCAAACTTAATCGGGCAGAGAAATATTTAAACAGTGCATGGGGTGAACTCATTCACACAGTAATGCCTCTTAAACCCGCTCTTTGCAATCAGAGCTGGGCAATTCCAGAAAAAAAAAGAGAAAATCAAATCATAGACTCCATTAATGTTGAAGGAATGGCCCTTAACCCCTGACAGCTTTTCAACATGGTCCTTTAAATGTTGCATAATACAAAAATTAACTTCTTATGCTAAATGCGCATGCACACATTTATCCAGTACTAATGTACGTACATTTTAGCATAATAATAATGACTCTCTCTAGCAGTAATTTAGAGTAAACATGAAATCACAATTGACCCTATTTAGTTTATTACATGTACTTTGTCTTTATTGTTCATGATTCATCAGTGCATGTTATTCCAGAGGTGGAAAAGACTTGTGTAACTGTAAAATGGCTTTTAGCTGACATCATCTAGGCTTTGTGGAGTATTGGTTAATGTTAATCATCAGTTGAGAAGCTAATATTTCAGGCCTCTGTTATAGGTAATGCAGTCTTTTCAAAAATCTTGTCAATAGCAAACGTTGTAGTTTAATTCTGATTTTTGGTCTGGTTATTATTTTGCATGTAAAATGGTTTTGTGAATATGAACATTTTTAAACATTGTGAAAACATGATTTCCAAAGGCTCTGTCTGCTATATGTGGGACAAATGCAGCAAATAGGATCTCCATGGAAATGGAAGAAGGATTCTTCTCAGGTTGGCCTATAGTAGCCTGAGCCAAAATGCCCAGATGCTTATTAAATGCTGCTTTGGCTCACAGTCTGCTGTAAATTGAACATGTGAGCGTAATTCTGAAAGTCTGTTTGTTGTGTTCAAACACAGACAGTCCTTCTGCTACCCTTCCTTATCTGTACACATTCCTGAGATCAGACTCTCATAGCTGCCTACCTGCGCTGCCCCGTTTTGACTCTGAAAAAAGAGGTTACATTGACGTACATACAACTATAAATAGGGCCAATGTGTTTGAGGATGAAGACATGGGAAGTTTACAGTTTTATAAAAAAACTTTTGTTAAAATGCCTTCTCTATTGTTATGAGATTCTTGTGTTTTATGGTCATTTTAGGGTTTTAGGTTTTACTGTACAGTAGGTTGTCATTATAACAACAATCTTGTTGAATTGGATATAACTTCGCACAGAATTAGTAATTGATGGGAGGAGAGTATTTAGTTTAGTTTAGTTTAGTTTATTAAGATCCCCATTAGCTCCTGCAAATGCAGTTGCTATTCTTCCTGGGGTCTATAGACTAGTGAAATTTAATGGTTAAATGGCTATGGCTAAGTCTTGGCTATGGCTAAGTCTAAGACTCTTATAGCCACTCTTGGCTAATTTAATGGTTAAATGGCTATAGACTTGTTAAATTTAGTGAATTTAAATGAATTATGCAAGGTGATTTACTAAGAACTGCACTGGTCCATTTACTGGTATTTGCACAATTATTTACCGCCCAAAAACCATGTCTTAAACCAGCTAATTTGCACTGTTCATGGTAGATTGTTGGTCATTTTGGAAATGATACAGCTGCATCTGTGTTCTGTAATTTGCACGTCATCAGTAGATCATGTCCACTTCCCTATTTTGGAATTGCACTCTCACGCTACTTTGCCCTGTTTAGTAAATCTGGCCCCAAAGTAATTACGAGGAAAATTATGGCATTCATGGCCCTGGATGACCAGCCGTTCTCCATAGTTGAGGACAGAGGCTGCAGAAATCTGATAAATACCTCAGTTGAAAATGCCCAATGCAGAGGAGGCAGTACTTTTCCGACGTTGTGTTACCCGAGTTGTTTAATTTTGTGTCATGTAACACACAGCCTGTTACAATCCGATTCCGAAGCAGCAATCAATTTTGCAACTGATATTTTGACATCTAATGTGATATACTAATTTTCAGTTGATATTTCTACCTTTTTCCAGTCACTGAGCACTTTATTTTGAGAGTTAAGTGAGGGAAGATCCTGTAACAGTGCAGTTTGGGGGAAATTGTATTATGAAAAAAAAAAAAAAAGAATTAGGAAAAAGTAGATTTTTTTTGCTGTCAATTATTAGCCTGGTAATACCAAAATCTGCTATTTCGCTTTGCTTCATAGACAGAGTCTGGAGTGGCATCTTTGAAAGTGTTTTCGTTATCGTGAGGGAGTGCTTGTGTGAAGTATAAAATCATTGGTTACCCATAAGCCAATCACATAATGTTTGGTTATGCACCAGCTCAGCCGCATCAAACTAAACCTTTAAAAACACAAGTTATATGATGCGAAAACGAAACCATCGAGCGAAATACCGGAGTGCACATGGCTGTGAACGACTTCTGTAGATTATGTTAAGTAAATCTACACATACACGGCACAATCGGGGCCTCTAAACTAATATTTGACAGTAGAGAGAAATAGGAAAATATTTGCAGCCAACTGTCAAAGTTTGGATTAGTTCTGTTAAACACAGCTCTTTGTACATCTCGAGTCTGTCGGAAATGCTGCAACTTAATTGCAAGATTACAGCATGACATGGCAATATTTCAGAACTGGAAAAGAAAGGAGACACTGACCTGTCAAAAGGGTGCTTGTTCGAGCTCGACAGACAAAAGAGACCGAGATACTCCCTCTGTCATCATCTAAAACAAACACCTTTTCTTGGTTGGGCTTCAGTTTGCAAATACCGGGAATATTCTCCAAAAGTGAGCGAATTGCATCCCGTGTCTCCATATCAGCGGTTGTTTTCGATTTCGCCAATCTTAAACTCAGCGCTTAGTGTCTACGTCATGGTTCCAGCCCATGGAGGAAAACAAAGAGACATGTCACTGTCTCAGAACAGTACAGAAGCGAAAATAAATAGAGCGTAAGTACGAAGTCTGGCGTAGTCAGGCTAGTCAATTATAGTACTTAGAAAGAAAATCGTAATATGCAAAAATCGGTATTGGTAGGGCACACTTACAAAATAATCTGCATCTCTAACAAAGAGGGACAAGTAGAAATTTTGTGCTGTCAAATTTTATTTAATTATAATTTTCTTAATTTGTATTGAGCCAGGATATTCGTTTAGGGGGGTTGGGGTCATTCCGAGGGCAGTCATACAAAAAGCTAACTTACAGAGAAAAATAGTACCTACAAAAAGGCAGCAGTCAGGTCACATTCAGTAAATTTTTTACAGTGTCTCAACTGATTTCTCGTTTCAAACAGCTGTCAAGGTTATCAAAAATTGCAGGCCCCATGTGTGTTGTCTTGTCTTTTGTTCTTTGTGTATTTGCTCCCTGTGCCGATTTATGCCTTGTTTCCTAAATGACCTTAAAATAACCTTGACATGTCTCTTGGGATTGTACAGCTTAAGAGCTAGGCTCCCTTGATAAGGCCATTCACAAGTCTGTGGGACTGAATCTACAGCAATTATGTCTTCAGTGGCCGTTTGCAGCATTTTTGTCACAGTTTTTCTTTAAATCAATATCATATTTTAGCCAGCATCAAAACAAAAACTACATTTCATCATTTTGGCAAAGAAAAAAGGCTTTTTGAAGAGCACCTGCTGAGATGAGTGTGACACGGTGAAGAAAGACGTCAGAAGCTGAGTTTATCCAGGATCCGCAGACAGTTATATAAGTACCCGCAACCTGTCAAAGCCAGAAAATCATGTAAAACGAACCAGTCTGAGACGAGAAGGGAAGTTTCAAACACCTCCTAGTCAGACAGGGAACCTCACAAGAAAGCTGTAGATGAGTACAGCTGTTATACAAGTGATCCATGCCTCTCAAATCTTAAGCTGTAGCAGCCTCGAAGGAAGAAAATGGACATTGAAAAGTGATTATGATAGCGAAGCAATTCAATAATATTACCACGGACATATGGAAATCATGATCCCCGATGTCATACTTAATAAGCAGATATGCCCCTTCAAATTACTTCATAAACCTGTAAACCAATTTGGCCTGTCCATACATTGATTTGCTCTGTGCGTTGGAGCGTAGTGTAGGTAACAGCCATATTGTAAACTTCCTTTCATATTTAGTGCTAAACGTCACCATTAGCTCCGAGTTATTTGAGCGGAATTAAAGTAGGTTGCTAAGGAACAAAAAAAGCAACTTCGGAATGTGCAGTTATTTCTGATTTTCACGTCACAGCTTTTCACACCTCGGAAGAACAATGGCGGAGGAGAAGATAATGTGTGATGTTGCTATGGAGCCTTGAATGGAATCACAGTATACTACCATTGCCAATGTGAGATGGACAGCACATAAACAAACACTCACCACTGTGTTTAAAACGTGAGAACGGAAAGCTCTTAAATCTGACACTTACGGTAATGATGCCCTACACGATTTTATTATCCGCTACATTTTGTGCCCTCTGTTGCTTTCACTCTTTCACATCCCCCCTCTCCATTCTCTATGTCATATCTCCTTCACTCTGTTCCTCTTCCTTTCCCAAAGCGAGTAGCATATTGAAAATGTCAACCCCTTTCTGCTTTGGCCTTTTGCCTTGGGGCACATTACAATGTCCAGGTCACACCATCTCTCCAGAGAAGCTGAAGAAAGCATTCTAGCATGATTTTATTCTCAGTGAAAGCCAGCTGGAAAAGAGAGTGGTAGAGAGAGAGAGGTAGAATGTTCTAGAGATTGACATTGTCGACAACAGCCAGAAAGACAGCTATCTTGAGTGGGGTAGTTACTACATTTACATTTTTACACTTGTGCATTTGGTAGATACTTTTATCCAAAGTGACTTATAGTTAATTTGAACCCATGGTATTGCTGTTGATAATCGTGGATTACATTATAATAAAGGATCAAAGATTACATTATAATAAATACAAGTCTCAGACGGCACTCCCAGATCTGGCAAATAAACCTACAAACTTTTGAAGGCTTTTTACACTTTTATTTTCAGAGCTTTCAAACAAGGCTTTGTCAAGCCAATATTCATCCATTGAAAATGGCAGTTATACAAATGATTTGGAATAGGGGTGGGCGATATCTCGATATTTAAAATATATCAAGATATTTTTATACACAATATGGATTTTGACAAATCGTATATATCTATATTTTTCATGTTTAATTATGAAATCGACAATTGGCTTGTTTGCCTTCTCTGTGCTGTGCTCGCCCGCTCGCCCCCTGCCTCAGACTTATTTTTCATTATTTTGTAGTCCCGTACAGTTAGTAGAGGAACCGTATATTATGTTTTGTCTATTAATGTGGTACCAAATAATTCATATAAGCCTACAAAAAATAAATGCATCATCATCCATACATACATTCATATATACATACAAACAAACAAACAAACAAACATAAATGCATAAATACAGTACATACATAAACAAATAAAAACAATAGTTGACCACTTCATTTTTGGTCGGATTATCGGTTCCTTTTGAAAGTGGATGATTAAATTGTTCAAGACTTAAAGGTAGGGTTTAGCAATTTGTTTTATAAACGCTTTTTGCCATACTGGTTGAAACTCTCTATATCAATCAATAATGAAAGTGGTCTAAATATTATATTACAACTTATATTATATTTAAAAAATATATATATTAAAACATATTCCTTCTGTGTTAGTCCAACGCATTCTCATCCTTTAGCGTCTCATAGAACGTTATGTGACAAAACGGCGCTATACTACGCACATGGCATCCGTTATCGTTAATATAACACGCGCTGTGAGGGCTAAGTTTAGGTGTGGGGTAGGGTCTGCGTGTCATATTCACGCTAAAGGATTTATGACGTCTTGGGTTCGCGTGTTATATTCACGATAAAGGGTGCCATGTGCGTAGTATAGCGCCGTTTTGTCATATAGCGTTTTATGAGACGCTAAAGGATGAGAACGGGCTGGTTAGTCTCAGGACCAAAAAATGTTTGTGCATTGATACGATGTCCTACCTGCCTGGCAACATATGTATTTCCATACCTCCGCACATCCTGCTCACTCATCACACTTCTACCGCATGCTGTAGACACAGTCACTGGGTGCTAGGGCTGTAACGATACACCAAAGCCACGATTCGGTTCGTATCGCGATTTTTGACCCACGATTCGATTCGTATCGCGATTCCATCACGGGGGCGGGGCTTGGTGTGAAAAATAGATTTTGAGAGGAAAAAATGTACAGGTATTTTTATTAAATAAAATTTGGAAAAAATCTGAACACCAAAAAACAATAATAACTATGCAAATTATTAAACTAAACTAGGCAGTGTAGGCTGCTGCTTTTGGGTTGTTTTCTGTGCTCCAGCTATATATATTTTTTATAAGGCTATACCCTTCTTGTTTTGAACTTCATGCATGTATTGCATGTTAAACCAGTACATAATGTAATGATAACAAGAGTGTTTTATCTTGGTGATGCTGTGTAGCCTACAGAGGCTTTAAACAGCAATGAATGATATCAGCAGAGCGTGTCCTGCGTCTGTCTTTGAAGCCGTGAAAAGGTGGCCGTGCATCATCATTTTAACGTTATAGAAAGTTTCGGTTACAGTGATTACTGAAAATGTCGTTGTTTTTGTCCACATCGTAAACATATTTATATAGCAACAGATACATATAAATTAAATAAATAAATGAATGGCGGTAATAGGGCATATCGTGCTATTGAGCCACTCAACGTTACCACAAGGGAAATTCCATAACCGCGACAGCCTTCGCGAGCGCGCCAAAGAGAAATGCACTTTTCATGCGGATTACATAAGCAGAGAGCGGTCTGTTTTCTTTCGTTTTGAATTGTTCTTTTTAAAAGTAGATATTTCAACATATATTTATTTCTCAGTAAATAGGGTTGCGATTCATGAGACGAGCTCCAATTCAGGCGCCGGCACCTCAATGTCGTGATTCCTATCTGTAGGGTAGCTATATTTTCTTCTTATTTATTAAATCCAGGCAATTGGTTGATGAAACATTTATTAAAATTGACATACAATTAATAAAAAAACAAAATTCAATTTAAAGTAAGTCTTTGTGCTTTCTATTTGAATTCTCTGACAGTTTAAGTGCCGCTTCAGAGAACTGTCACGACATTGTTTTTTTTTCCTCGAACACGAAAAATAAAAAACAAAATAAATATTTTATGTTCTGGGGAGAGCTAACCCTTCATCCCGTGGGCAGCCTAGTATTTCTTTTGGTTTGTACAGTGTAATTTACAGAATTATAAAAAAAATATAGGCTATATTTTTGCCACCTAAATATTAAAGATGTTTTGTGTCGCGTCCGTGTACGCGTGTGTATTTCCCTCATATTAAATATAAAATGAATGTGAAGACTTATATTTTTCTAATGTCTGGACGTACTTGATTTTATTAAGGGAGTAGCATATGGATATATAAACAGAAGGGTAAATATATTGGTATTAAATGCATTTTCTGAAAATGATTAGTCTGATGGATTTAAGTTTTGGCTAATTTAACCTCAACTAGTTTTGTGGTGTAGGTCTACATATTTTATAATGTTAACTTCAAATAATATAAATAAATAGTAATTTAAAGATGTGGTAGCATTGGATCTGGACGGGAAAGATAACTGGGAGGTGGAAGGGATGTATCGCGATTCTGCCTTCTCACATCGCGATACAGTATCGTGGACCTGAGTATCGCGATTTCGATTTTATATCGTATATCGTTACAGCCCTACTGGGTGCCGTAAATAAACAGCATTCATCTTTTACAGTTACACTTAAACCTAAACAATGAGCTTATACTGTGTTGACGCCATGTCATAACTGTTATTACGATGGTAGCCCATGACGTACCGTGACCCCATGCTGTTCACATTCTCAGACTTGTCAACACTATCAACTTCTAATTAAGTCTGCAGCAGTCAGGTGATTGTTTACGTATAATGTTATATGCCTTGAGATATGAGGCAATTTAATGCCGTCTCTCATCGACATGCAAACTCTGCAATGTGCGTTCATGTGTTTTGAAGGAGGTGTGGCTTTGGAGACGCTCTGAAGGGAGTGTGTTATCTTGTGTTTTCAAAGCTAGCTTGCTATTGCTAGCCACTTTGAAATTGCCTACTCAACCTTGAATGCTTGAAGCCAAATGCTAATAATCAGTTACTCTAAACATATACGGTTGCTGGCTCTGTATTCAGCAAAAACTGGTAGGGCCTACTGAGCGGAATGTTCCTCGCCAAAGGGCAGGCTTATCAGCAGGAAATAAACAAGCCAAGTAAATCTTTTCACAAGCTCTCTCTGGATATATGGTCATACAAATCAGTGGGGGACAAGACTTGACCATTTCCCCCCCCAGTTTTACTACATTGTGCTCTGCACAGTGTTTTCTGTTCACCTTTGCTACCTCACAGTGTGCGGCGAGCTCCTGTGTCTTTTCTACTCAAAGCCCATGGTGCAATCAACACCAACTGCCTTCCCCAGGCCCCAATTGGTAAGACAACATGCAGGCCCACCTGTAAAGGCCCGCATTTAGAGATGAAAAGAGGACAGGCATCTGCAGGGCATCCACTCTCTGTAATGACCGCCAGAAAAGGATGCACATGAAAGTCTGAGTCACTCGCCCAGGCCCCTGAGTGAAGCTTTTACTGGGCCTAGGCTTGCTTTGATCCCTCCTTTGGAGAGGCCAGGAAGAAAATCGCATTAAAAAGGTGAGGGTGGAAATCTGATTGGCTTTGTGTAAAAATCTGTAATGCCATGCCTCCATTTTGTTGCTGTCGCACATTGTGTAGGCTTGATGAAGCCCAATGCTGCTGGTGCTGAGAGAGTGCCAGCACACAATGCCTGTATGGTGAAACGCACAACGTTCGATAGAAGTCAGATTGACCTTATTACAACTGGGTGCTGTTTCGTTTGTGACAAGGTGTTCATTTGATTTGAAAAAAGTCACTTCTGGATTAAAAAAGGAAGCGAAAACGCTATACAATTTTCAATACAAATGTGATTCAAGTTATATGATGGCTTAGCATGAGAAACAGACCAATGTTTAAGTCATTATTGTGCTGTTAATTATTGAGCCATTGAGTCTGGGCTCTTTAAATCTTCAAAACACTTTTATGATGCCTTTATGGTGCTATGATTTATTTTTTTTATTTCATTTTAGAGCTTCACAGTTCCAGTACTGATTCATGTTCATTAAATTAAAAGAGTGGCCAGGACTCTTAATAAAAATAAATTAGTACAAATAAAATAAATTAAAAAAACAAAAACAAATTTTTATTGCTTTGAGGAAGCTATTCCTCTAATAATGGAAACAGGCACTGGTACACCCTCTGAGGTTGCCATTTGGTGGTAATTGCTATCGGTTTAACCATATCAGTAAGATTTAGTATAGTCATTGATTCAGGAGTCATTGAAGGCTATTGTTCTGATCTTGCTGGTCAAGGGCGCTAATGAAGAGGTGATAAAGATCAAAGTGGTGTGTTGACTTCCTGTCATGGCGTTTGATAATGCTGTTGCTGACACTCCTTGTACTTTGTCACAAGGTTACAAGAGAAGGAGCAGAGGCATGTATAGTACACCGAATCAGTGTAATATTTCCTTTCTCCTCTGAGCCATATTCAAGACCCCCTCCTCGCTGCTGTTCTCCTCCAATCAGGCAGTGAGGTGGAAAACTGGCACTGCTAGCTCCCAGCTCAGAGATGCCACTCATGCTATGCACGGGCAATATGGGCCCATCCTTATCGTTGCTATGGATACCGCCTTGCCCACAGAAATGCACAACTGAAATCTAGTAGAAACACTACACTTTGCATGCACAACTCGATATTATGCACTCTCACGCACATCTGTTTGACATCTGTGCTAAACCAAGAAGACCCCCTTATGAATAGTAGACCACTTTAAGAGATGTTTTCAGTCTCAAATCCCATCCTTACTCCCGCTATTTGTTACTTTTACAATCTTTGAAAACATTATTAACTTTATTACTTATTATTATTATCACATAAATAATTCTAAACATTTCCTGGCACTTGTTTTGTTTTTTTATAAAAGATTTTGGATGATTTGGATGATCAGTCTAGTTTTGGTGCATCATGAGCTGGAACTCTAATCTTTAGCAAATCATATTCATATTTCATACTTTACATTATCATGCTGTGATTTATGATTTAACAATTTAAAACGTTTGGTTTAAATATTTGGGGTTTTATTTTTAATTTATGTAGGCGAAATATAATATAATTTATTAGTTATTGTCAATAACATGAAAATAATTATCAGTATTGGGAAGAATTTTTATAGCAGTGCATCTCATGTAGGCATATGGAAATGGCAATTACTCTTGAAATCAACACAATTGGACGGGGATCACCACGACATTCAAAATTTTATTAACAATGTTTAGTCCATTTTGAAATGTTATCTGTGTTCTAGCTGACCTGAGGAGAAATTGCAACATTGTAACAATTCAGGCCCTATTTAGGAACAATGTCTGAGAGCGCTGAGTGAGGATCCATCTTGCAGCAGGAGAATGAAAATGCAACTTTGTCCTTTCCAGACATAATAGCTGAACGCAAACTCCAAAAAGCTTGAGAAATTAATTGAAAAAAAATAAATAAATACATGATGTGACTTCATTGCTAACACCAGCAATGAATCGTCCTCTGAATAGTCCCGTAGTGACCCATATCTCGCTGATTTTTCAAAGCAGAAGTCTAAAGTTTGTGTTATTATTCTCATGGTGCTTCATTTCGTGCCAAATTGTTCTCTGTCAGCAATTTATGCACAGTGACTTGGTGATGCCATCAAATTTTATAGTGTTAATATGGCGTACCGCTCCTCATTTTGTAAACGAGGAGTGCTTGTGAATTGGCTGTGAAATTGGCCATGCAGCTGAGGCTATTTCTCCCCAAACCCATGGATAACGATCGCTTAAGATGAAACTAGTGAGAAAAACATTGTTGGCAGCCAACTCCTACTGCACTTCATTTACATATCTTTTATAAAAGGACACAACTGAAGATGAGTTGGTAATCTTGAACTAAAGATCTCTACCATTCAGAAAGTTCCTTTTTACTGCTGTTTTCCGGTGGTCGTTCATGCATTTTCTGTCTTCTCTTTCTTTGAAAATGGAGTTCAGAGTCCATAGTTCTGTCACACTTGATCAGCAGTCAAGCTTTATTTTCCCAGCCATCGACATCCATATTCATACTCATCAGCCGCAGGACAAGCGCTCTAGGAAAATACATGTATATGGTAGAATAACAATCACTTTACTTCACATCATCCTTAAAGCAGGGTTCAAAACTCAGCAGGAACGGGGAGAGAACCTGCCATTCTTGAACATGACAGAGCGTAAATCTCGTCTCCCCAAACAACAACACCCCTCGTATTCCTCGCCATGTGTAATGATGCCCTTTGCCAGGAGACCAATCCACCAGAGATGATTTGACACATCCTGTTTAATCTCATTTGTAATACCTGGCATGTCCCAGGAAAATGTTTGATTTAGACACAATGTGGCTGTTTCAGTGATAAAATGGTTGCCCAGTGGAGCCAGTTGGGCATGGGAGGTAGATTTGGAGAATCCAGGCTTTTGGTCAAGGGATGTAGGCACCCAATTCAAATGGATTTGTTCTTGCAAAGCTATTGGCAATAACAATGGGAGTCATGCAGAGTGGTTGGAGCAACTACTTCCCTGAATGCGCTTCCTTCCAGGTGGTTTGGAGATGGCTGTTACCCAGACCTCCTCTGGCTGGTACACTTTGTCCTTGTATTTAAAGTAAAGTTTCTCATTTTTGAACCACTAGTGGCACTGAATGGAATTGCAAAAATAATGACTTTTGCACAAAGTGTGAAATGTTACTGAGACTCTTTTAACTCTTCATGATGGATCTAGGTTTTGTCGCCTCAATGTATCTTTCTGTAAATGTTCTGTGGGCTTTTACCATACGTTTTAGTATAAGTTAAAGAATCAAAGTTTTATTGGGTTGTCAACATTGGCTCAAAGAATGAGAATTCAATGATATTTTTGTTCTTCTGGTACAACATTGATTCTGAGATGTGCAGTCTGGATCTACTTTCTTGATTTATAAATCTATTTCTCTATATAACAATTTCTCAATCACATCAATTGTATTTTTGATTTGTACTTCTTAATCTTTAATGCATGTCTAGTCTCTTTTTGAAATTATTGGTTTAATATTGGTTATCTTTTCTGAATGTTGCATAAAAGAATTATCTCGAGGCTTAGCTTCGTTTTCTACAAAAATAATTTTCTTAACAAAATAATTATATAATTGTTTAATTTTTCTGTTTAAATCCTTGACACAAAATAAATTTCTGTGAAAAGCAACACTGCATAAGATATCGAGATTTGTTTTTTAGAGAATGTATCATTGATGTGCAATAAGAATAAATACTCCAGGACAATATTTCCAGGACACAATCTATGATAAGTCTTATCTTATTCAGTGCAGCAATCTTGTTTTATGGATTTGTAGCTGTATTACTCGAAAACAAACAAACAAACAAAAAGACCCATTCAAAACTCTACTATTTTTTTTTTGCAAAGTATTCACGTTGTGGCTTTGATGCTCAGATGGAATTATTGTATTTTGAATTTTTCTTCAGCTCATTGTCTATGCTTTCCCCTGTTTCCCTCACATTTACACTCCTTTCTTTCAAATGGAACACCTTTTATATTATGCATTAACTTTTTATATACTGAATGTAAGTAACATTGGAAGTTCCAAAAAATTTATGAAAAAAAATTATGAAAAATTTGATAAAAGCCAGGCATGTCTCTCTTATATTATGCCCTTCTAGACTTACTGTTTGTGAGAGTTTTCTATACACCACTCATTCATTTGGATGTAGTCCATTTACAAGCCTCCGCTAGTACTCTCTTTCAGGAAAGCATTCATTTGTCCTTAATGGATGTGGCTGATTACTAAATCAGTAACATGTTTCAGCTGGTCATGTAACCCTTAAAGAAACGTACCCAGTGCACCATTTTCTTTGCACTTTATTTTCTCTCCTCCCTTCCCAATCCCCTCATTTTGTGAAGAGAGTACTCTTTACCTGTAATCCCCATGATCAGGCCAATGGTTGAATCGCTGTTGATATATACCGAACGCATTGTGATCGGCCATATCTGAAGTTCTTTGCATCTCATTCGGTTGAGAATGAGTCACCACTAAAGAACCTTTAAGTGAGGGGTAAGCATCACTTGTCTTTATCAAGGTAAATCTTGTTTACACTGTTGGCAGTATTGATAGAGGACAGAGAATTAGCCCCTCTCGGCTGCCTTAGAGATACTGCAGTGTCAAAGGTAATTCTTTGAAAAAGAGAGTTTGAATGGATGGCCTTAAGTCCACTTTCTTGGAGCTGATGAAGCGCAGGGAACGAGTCCTCGTGAAAAGACGCGATTTGAGGCAGATTATTTATATATTTCAGCTTCTGGGAAAGGCTGTGATGCACAAGGACAAAGCTATTGAAGGGACGGATGGTTGAGAATAATATCTACAGAATGAATCATTTTCACATCAAGGTTTTTCATGATGTTTTAAAAATACTGGTTATATGAACTTAAAAAAAAATACTAGTATGTAGTGCTAGAACAAAAAATAATAAAAAATGCAAATTATATTTTTTTAGGTTTTGTTTTTAAAACTATGCTATTTTTTTCAGGGCACTGCAGTACTCTAAGTATTCTTCCTCTACAGGCACACTTACCGAATATGTGTAGCATACTTATACTTATTGTCTTCTTCCAAAGTAGGGCATCTTTTAGTTGATTAACTAAGTGTAAGGAAACTAGGCGGTCTGATCGAAGGGGGAATTTGCATATCATAATTAATAATTGATAATTAATAATTATTCATACAGATTTGGATCAGACCGGTCTTACATGCTAATAAATCTCCATTTAGGAGAGCTTATTTCAAGTTTACCCATATGCATCCATGTGTGTCCCTGCAATTAACCGCAAATTAATTGTCATTAATTGCCAGGACCACGTTTTACAAGACAGGCAAAGTCAAATAGCTCAATTAATTTATAGGTTTATGTTGGGAATGCGAATCCTCTGGCCAGTAGGATTAACATTCCCAAAAACCCACAAAACATACCTTTTCAGGTATCGTCAATTTTGTAAAGCGCGTAGCTTTTGATCGGCACTTCAGGGACTTATATTATGAGCAGACCATAAATCAGTCAGGGATGTGCATTAATTGTCTTTAATAAGGTAACTACTTAAGCATTTACTACGTTACAATGGTACATGTATTTACAAACATTAAAACACAAACTAAGACGAACGCGGGGCGTTTAGACAATGAGAACATGTTTAGATGTTGGATCTGAGAGAGAGAGAGAGAGAGAGAGAGAGAGAGGGAGCATGGAGAGACATTCACGGTTCTGACACACCAAGAAACCTCATCTTAATGCTGCTTAAAAGCGCTAAAAGATAATATACTTGCGAAGCATATTTGGTCGGTGTGTGTCGTGTGCTCGTTGCTCGGCCCGTTCGGGCGTGGTGACTGGCGGTGCTGTCCGGCGCGTGCGCGCCACGTGGACCGCGGCCAAGGCGTTCTTGCCCGACCCGTCCTGGCGCGTGCATGGCTGGTTGCGTGTGCATGGCTGGTTGCGCGTGCACGGTTGGTTGCGCGTGGCTCCTGTTGTTCCGTGGGAAGTCATGTGGCGGTCGTTGGCATTCAGCGCGAGTGTTTGAAAGGCTTACAGTCTTTGAGGCGACGTTACCCGAGGCAATAGTTCGGCGAAGTCCACTTCCTTTCCTGGAAGACGAGCTTGGTAGTCCAGTTGAGTAAAGGACGAAACTTTTACACGAACAAAAGGGAAGATCCATAGTTGGATCAGAGTCCCGTGAGGTTTACATGCTGAAGGGCGCTTGACCGGTCGGAGAAAGAGAGGGCGGAGAGAGCGGAGCTCACCTTTATACAGCTTGAAGGGAGCCAGCCTTTTCCTGTGGCTGGACCAATCGGAGTGCGTGAAAATCAAGCGGGAGCTAGAATTTTATGGTCCTTTGTTTTAAGACCATGGCTCCTCGTGGGAGGGGGTGTGATCAGTGAGGTTTTTAATGGTAAACCATCTTCATTGGCAGTAAAACATATTAAAAATACACTTTGCTTTACATCTCTGTGCATATTTGGGTGTCTCATTCAATGAGCATTCTGGAGACATCAAGGAACATTATGTGACCTTAACGAAATATACACTTATGTTTACAATGCATAAAGAAGGTATTTCTAATTTCTGTTTATGCTGCAACCAAACAAAATTACTTCACTGTGACATGGGAAACACACGTACATAGAAACACATTGAATATATTTGGTTAAATATCTTCAAAACACAGAAAGGAATGCCAACCTCTTTGCTCAAACCGGTTTGGTGACATTCCACAGTCTTGTAACTTGATACTCACTGGAGTATCTGGGTGTGTGTGTGTATGTGGCTTAGGAACCCCCATGGGGGGGGGGGGGGGGGGGGTTGTTACCACTAACACTAACTAAAATGTTACTGAAATTTCCTTAATTCAGTTGCCTGGCCAAAAATCCCTACATCTCCCCCTTTTCGTACGGTGAAGTCCTGGCATGGACTTCATCGGACGACACTCATCGCAATGGACGGATGGCAGGTGAATTGTGAAGGTCAAGTGGCAGGTGGCGGTTAGGCTGAGGTTGGGCTCAGCTTGATTAGGTTCGGCGCAGCCTCAGTGTGGTACCCTCTTCCTGAGGGTCCAGTGGTGGCTGTGGACGTCTGCATTTGTTGAGTCTCTTGTGGAGTGTGAAAGTCAAGTGTTAGGGCATGGTTGATTACCATGGGGTGCCCAGCGCAGAATCATCTGCAGTCCAGGACTGGACAACAGGTGAGGCAGTTGTGCAGTGCAACAGGTGCACGGTTGAAACACAGCCGGGAGAGCTATGTCGCTGAGCACAAGTTCAGTTTGGCTGGGCCCCTCCTTTCACCGTTCAAATTCCAGTTGTGGAATCAGGGTGAAATCGTGGGTTTCGTCACGGCTAGGACTTAACCCAGGCTCGGTCGCAGCAGGGTAGCTCGGGTCTTGGAGCAAAAGCTGCTTTGTGAATTTTAGCATAGTTATTCTGGCAGACAATGAGCAGTTGTCTCGTTGGAGCTCACTAGTCTGGTTCAGTAGAATGCTGTGAGCGTTGTGGATTCATCACAGTTCCTGTCAACTAATTGATGGTCTGTGAGGAGGCACTCTGTGTCGTGAGTTGCCTTTTGGCTGTGGCATTTCAGTTCGTTTTGTTGCTGGACAGGCCGGTGTCTGACTGCGTTCGGGCAGCAGCGGTGTGGGTGTCCACTTAGCTCTGCTTGCGTGGCGGTCGACCATATGCTGCCTGAGGTCGGCCCTGGTGACGGCTACAGCTGTCCTCTGGTTGGCTGGAGGAACAGGAAGACGACAACAGCAACATCCTCTAGGAGGAAGTCGCTATCTTGGAGATAGGCCTGGAGGCAGTGGCCCTCCGTGGAGTTCGGGTCGAACTGGGTGATGTCTTTAGCCAGCAGGTTGGGATCTTTGAGGGTCATTCCATTTGCAGCTTTGGAGTCTGGCTGGATGATCTATCTTTGTTTGTTGACAGGGAAGAGTTCTGTGGTGAAGGCCGGTGACGTTTTGGAGCGTGGCCGTTCACCTCTTCCATAGAATGACAGTTCGTTGATGGAGGACTCTGTTCTACTCAGCAGTGAGGATGCTGAGGGAGGTCTCTCCCTTCTTGGCTCTGGTTTCTGTGTGAAAACAGGTTGAAGTTAATTTCTGACCGCATGGAGCTCGTCGATGGCGTCGTCTCGCTGTTGGGTCAGATGGTCCATTTCAACGCTGCACCTTTGCAGGTGGTCTTCCGGAGCAGTGATTTTAGAGTTCTTACTTTCAATGTCAGTTTTGGATTTCTCTAGCTGATGTTCAGCAGACTGGAGTTGGCTTTCCAGGTGTTTCTGGACAGTCTTTAACTCTTGTTTGTCACGTTCAGTGACTGCAAGGGCTGCTTGGAGCTTGTCGACTTGTATCTTTGTTTCTTGCTCCGCTTCGTCGGACGCTTTGAGCTGGTCTTTGCAGTGTTAAGTGTGCATCAGCTCTCTCAGGAACCTGGTGATCTTGAGTTCGTCCTGGACTTTCACTTCCAGCTTTTCTATGCGGCGTTGGGCACGTGTCAGCTCCTCCTGAAGGTGGGTGACGTGCTGGTGGCTTAGATTTTAGCTGGGCTGTGAAGGCATTGCTTAGGGAACAGGTTATCTTGGTTAGTTCCACATGGTTTTGATTCTGGTTTGAATCATGTGTCAGGAATCTTGTCAGAATTAAGATTATTATTAAAAATAATAACAGTTCAATTGTCTTTGATGTGAGACAGTCAGTAATGCCTCTGAGCGAGGCATCCACATCTTCCCGATGGGCAGTGGAGTTTGTAGTCCACAACATGTTGGCACGAGAGAGGGAGGAAAGATTTCAGCGGCTGTCGGCTGGGACAGTCTGATGCCTTTGAGGATGCCGCTATGCCACTCGATGCAATGTCCTGGTGCTGCGGTGTGCAGCCCCCATTGTGCGTGACTGGTGCGTGACTGGGCAACACTGGCATATCCCCCTTTTGCACTGTGGCAGCCGGAGCTGTGGCGAAGTGATGTCACGATGTGCATAAACTCCATGTGTTGGGCTGTTTAGCAGCAAGTGCTAGGTGGGCTGCTGCAGTTGGGTTCGACGGCAGGTTTGGGTGGTTGGAGGGGTAGAGAGGTGGTTTTCTCAGAGTTCATTTGGTTAGTCAAAGTCTTTGGTAAGCTGAAAGGTGCAGGGTAGCAAGTTCACAACTCCATTTGGTGCTGAGGCTTTGCCCTCATGGCTGGCTGCGGGAGTTCTTCTGCCTCTGTGACTTGCCAGTCAGGTTCTCTTGACCTGTGTGGCTGGAGGGGGAGGGGTTTGGAACTTGAGCTCAGGCATTCAGTTATTTAAAGTCTATTACAGGCTCAAAGGACTAATTGTGGACGGGAGCTACCTGTCTTGGGCCAAATGTTGTGTTGGCTGTAGGATTGCACGTTCAGCTTACATGCTTGGGATCTGAGAGTTGTTTTGATTCTCAGTTTTAGCACCGAGTCTTTCAAAGAGTTGGGCTTACATTAGCGTGATGGTTGAGCTAATGTTTGGCAGGGCCTTAAGGGCTCAAATCATTGTCTCTGTTGGTGGCTATGTAGGGTTTTCGTGCCACCCCCTTTTGTTTAGGTTTCCCAGAAGTCTTGGCGTCTGGGCTGGCGTTGTGTGGGACACCGGCTGTCATGCTCAGGTTGTGCAGCTGTCAGTTGTGGTGGCTCCTTGGTGCTGTCACTTAGTGAAGTGGCAGTGAGCTCTGTGGTCTGATGCTGACGAGCAGTGTTCTCATTAGTGAGCGGTGTCTGTTTGAGTCTAGCACTGAGACGTCGGATGTCTGGCTTGTCCTTCTGGTGAGGTGTTATGCAGAAACTCTTTCAGCGCCGAATTCATTTGTGTCGTCGGTGACGTGGCTGCACTGTTGTTATCTGATGTGTCCTCAGACTTGTGCTCGCCAGGGGTGTGATGAGAGGGTTACCGCTCTTGGCTGGTTGGGCATGAGTCTCTTGGTGATGGGGTGCGGCTCAGAGCTCCTGCTCTGGTGTGTTAGATGAGCACCATGACTGTTGGGTCGCCCTCTGCTGGCCTGGAACGGTTTAACTCTCAGTGAAAGTGTTTGTGATGCGTGGGGTGCCTTCTAGAGGCAGCTCTGAGTCGTGCTCAGAGACAGGTTAGTTTGAGTGGTTTTGCACAGTCTTTTGGTAAAGTCTTTGCTTAATGTGAGCTTTCTGGGCCCAGTCTCGTAGCTGAGGTAGGCATGCTACGGGGACAGGCCAGGGTGCTTACGGAATAACTCACAGTGGGATGCAGGTTTTGAAGAAACAAAGTTCTGAAACTGGCATCCTTTCATACCTGGTGGTTTACGTTTCGAGGTAGGTTTGCAGAAGTCGGCGGAGTTTCAAGTCGGTTTCACTTGATGTCCACGGCGTTGATAACCTTGGTCTGATTCTGGATCAGGGAGTTAAGCGATCAGAGCTTATTGCAACAGCTTATAGTCCATTTTGACAGCCTTTGTTTGACGATCTAGGAAGCTGTGCACCTCACGACTGGACGTAATCCATATCAAGCAGAATCTGTTTCATGCGGTCAGGTTGATTAGACACGTTGCAAGTGAAAGTCTTATCTGCATGTCGTGGTTTGATGCAGGGTTCTGGGCGACTGTCGGGACCTCTCTGGTTAGCTTTGTTAAATCCGTTTTGGAGCCATGCCGTGGTTTGGGGCAGCGGTTCCTTGGAAGGTTGAGGTCAGGTTAAGCAGGGGCTTTTGTGGCATTCTGGCACACTTGTTGCGTGTGGCTAATGCATGGCCCTAAAAGTTCAGAACTACTGCTTAGTAGGTTCGTTAGGTATTTAGCATAAAGCTAAATGTCTCTTATGTCCTTATCTTAGCTGTGAGTGTTAGGGGGCTAAGTTTTGTGTGGTTCCTAGGGTATTTCCTGAGACGGACATAGCCAAGATGAAACAAATGACATAAGGAGGTTCTTATGACTAACTTATTTCCCTAGACTTAGCTGCTGGTTCACTATGGCTCGACTAAGTGACCGATGATAGGAGAAGGACAGCTTTCTTATTTAAATTCTGCTTATTATCGACCCTCAGGACTCTAGTAGTGCCCTAGTAAATTGTTGAAATTACTTGTGGCAGGGTCACAAAGACGAGTGCACTGGTTGAACTCAGCCAGAATAACAAGTAAGCGTGTCTCTATCTCCTTTCTGGGTCCTATGGGAAATGGAACCACACTCGGACAAGAGAGAGGGAAATTAAAATAACTGACCTAAGGGAATAGCGGCTTGCTATTATTATCGAGGTCTAATAAAGCTAATAAAATAGCTACTGAGGAAAAATAAAATTAAAGCAAAAGAAAAATACTAATGATCAAAACATGGGAATGATCTGAAGTCGAGAGTTATTCAGTGGCATTAGTGGGTAAACTTTGGATTTGCTTTGATCGACACTCTATAATGGGTTGTAGTGTTTGGTCGTCCAAAACCACATTATGCGCGTCTTTCCAAAGATTTAGTCAACATGACAGTAAACATTCCTATGGTTATACGAATTCTTCTGTAGTTGGTTACGCAGTTTACATGTAGTTAAACCTAAGTTTAATTAACGAGGTGTCTGCGAGGTTCGTCTTCAACTGTTCGAAAGGAGTATTCCTAACCCAGTGAAAGTGAACTTTAGTTAATAAGAATTGTAAACATAGAAAAATGACTAATTAGGGACCCTAACTGGTGTTGAGAAAGTATTTCAGAATACTTGTCTTGTGGAACACAAGCGATGTTTTAGGGTTCACGTAAAAGCAGCTAACTGTTAACTGTGGAGGTTATTCAGCTTAGCCTACGTTGGATGGGAGCTAGGTTAGCTTAGCCTAAATTAGCTTGATGTTAGCTAGGTTAGCTTAGCCTCTGTCAGCTTAGTGATGGGTTAGTTTAGCTTAGCCTAAGTTAGCTTGATGCTAGGCTAGGTTAGCTTAGCCACCAGGCTGGGATGTTTACAAAAGTGACATTAAGAGCTAGCACTTCCTGTGACAAGTCGTTGTCATGGGAGCAGAGCGTGTCAGAGCAATTCAACAGTATTTGAAGAATGCCTGTATATTTTACATGCATCATGCGCGTTTTAACGGAGGTACCTATACTTATAATTTTCGAGAACTCGGTTGCATCCAGTAAAACGCAAATGTGTTTTGGCATTTGCTAATTTTCACATGGAACTATGTTCTTTATTTTACACATCTTCTATTTGTTTACAGAGTAAGGAAATAGATTTGCTGCAAGTCAAAGCTTGTCTAAGCACATATAAGTACGTCTCTCTCATGCATGAATGCTGACTTTTCCGCGAGTTACTTGTTTTGATCATTTAGTGGCTTCCCGCTTGTAGATGCAGCTAAAACTTAGGTGAATTACGTCAATCTAACAATGAAATTAAGGCCTTTACCTTGTAGACATGTCCACATACATTTAACTCTGTCCTGAGCTTTCTTGGTCAGAAACAGGTTTAGTCATGCCGCAATTTGGATTTCCTTTTAACCAAAGCGGAAAAGATATCGGTACAGATTACAAGCTGCTGGGATGAAAGCTTTGTTACACAGACTTACGCTTTAATGCTGAATTTCTTGATACCAGTTGGTAGTCTAAGGCCTAATTTTCTTTTGAAGTAGAGACGTCAATTTCAGTTATTGGTTTTATTAGCATTTAGACAAGCCAGGGATCAAAATGCGTATTGCACATTGTTTTTAGTCGGATCACGAAGATCGAGTGCACGCCTATTGATTAACAGTAGTTTAAACTCGGGTGCTTTTACTACACTCTGTCGTCAAGGCAAAGTACGCCTTATTTGAAGTTGGTGTTTTCTGTAACTCTTCACTATCACACAACCTAATGTTTAATGGTGTCGTTTTAAACAACATCTAGAAACTGCTTGTTTCAAAAGAGAGTCGTGCATAGTCTGTAGGCCTTTGAGGCTTACGCGTCTATCTAAGATTCCTTTAACTTAGTAAAATTCTAATTCTACAAACGCAGAGTCTGGCAACTGCTTGAGCACACATTTTCATCTACTTTTAAAAGTTCTACGTCCGGTGTTGATCACGGACCTTTTAGCAGAGTCTTGCACGTTGTTCGTGCAGTGTGTCTTCGGGGTTTGCAGTTCAGGATAATTTGGGGTTTTAGGAATTCTTACGGAGTGGGCCTTCACACATCGTTGAGTGGGTATTGCGTGGGGCCAGGAGAACTATGGTGACTGACGGGTTCGAGGAAAGGTTTCTCGACACTGTCATCCTCCTTAGTTACAGGTTCGTTGTAAGTTCCACAGCAAACTCGTTTGGAGTCAGCAGTGGTAGCACAGGCCCTCCTGGGTCTGTCCTGCTGGATGTAGGTGTAGTGTGTTCACCGGTTGGAGACAGCAGGTGAGAAGTCTTTGTCTTGTAGCCTGTCAGAGATGTTGTGGGAAGCGGGGTTCCCACTCCTTTTTAGCTCTGGCGTGTTGGCTGAAATGTGCAGACTGGTCAGGAGGGGTTTGCGGTGTGTGTCCTCCCCTTCCCAGTCATGCTACAGTCAGAGTGTTGTAACTCTGTGGGTCAAGTTCGTGTTCGAGATCTGGTCTCTGCTGGACGAGCTTGTGGATGGTCGCACGGGCCTCTTGCGCGTTCTTTTCGCAGGCCGTGGCTTTCGAATCTCCTTCAGTTCAGTCTCTGCTCTTTGCAAGAGTCTTCACTTCGTCGGAGTTTCTCGTTTAATTCTTCTCTGGGTTTTTTTTTTTTTCTCTGACAATCCTCTTCAGTCTGTGTAGAAGATTAGACAGGGCAGTTTGAAGTCTTTCACTTCCTTAAGTAGCTCGGAGTCGTTGTCATTCTCGGCGGTGCCACCTTGTGCTCCCGGGCGATGCGGCTTCTTTCGCGGAGGCATGCGTGTGCGGTGAGCTGGTGAGCGAGGTTGTGCCGTGTCTGGCCCAGTCTTTGTCAGCTGCTCCTGGCTCGGGGCTCTGAGTCGCTGGTGACGTTGGGCACGGATGGAGATGTCATGAATCTCGGCTCCGTCTCCAGGTTGTCCCAGCGGGTTGTGAGACTGTACCGGAACATACTGGCTTTACTGTGGGAGAGAGGAACACAACACACACACCGAGAGACCAATGCAAGTTCGTTCTACGTCTAGCGAGCTATCTAATACAGGCTAAGCCATGTATGAAAATTTTGGTTAACTGATGCAGACAGTTAAACCGTTTGGTGGGACAATTTGGGTAGGTCATCATGGGTCTGAATGAAGATTTTTCTTTTTGACAGGGCGCTAGCTTAGGGGTACCTGTTGATGCTAACGACTTTGTTGTCAAACTATTCTTCAGTTTTTCTTGGTGTCTCAGAGAGGTTCTGTCTTTTAGGTGAACTGAAAGGAACAGAGCACACAGCACAGAGCAATGGCGAGCTAGCAAGGTATGAAGTAACATGCAACCATCAAAGATGGGGAGATCTGTAATGAAATGGCAATAATAGTACCCAAGAAGTGTTAGAAAGGGGAAGAGGAGGCCTAAGCCTGTTTGGAGCCGGTTTGCGGCTCGGAGAGGAGGAGGAAGCCGACCACTTCACATTACCAGGGGAATCTCTAGATTCTGTGGCAAATAGTAAGTGGATGGGTTTTAACACCTTTTCTAGTTTGTCTGGGGTGAAATGAGTCACTCTGATTGGAGACAGCCTCGTAGTTGGTCTTTCTGTCGCCACAACCACATGACAGCAGTGTCTGGGGCTCTCGGTGCACCAGTGCCGAGGTGTGCCCTCTCGAGCAACTCGACTTTGAGCAGCCGGCGGTGTTGCGGGCCTCACCAACGGACAGGTGCAGGAGAGTCCGAGACACATGCTTGGTCAGAGCCGGTGACGCAGATCGGACGAACCAGCTCGCTGGACCCCAGGTAGAGGTGACTCAAAATCACCACATCACCAGAGAGATTTCCACTTGCAAACACAAAACAGGATGAAGAACATGTGTACTTCAATGTGAATTAAAGCTCCTTTATCTAAATCAAATTGAGTGTCTACTTTTGTAGAAAAATCAAAGGCAACGGCTTTACTAGAATTATGGTATAAACAACAAGGAAATTATGACAATGTCAATTATCAGAATAATTTAACCTCCATTCAGGGAAGAGATAGCATTAAGTGCAGCACTGCAGAGCACAGGAGGAAGCGAGCTGTAGTGGCGGGTTTTAGCCACTAAAGGTGTGGGCCACTTCCTCCTAGTGGTCAAACTGGCTGACAGAGAGCTTGATTTGAACTGTATTCAAACTGATTTAAACGCACTTCAAATTGAGCACCTGCATAGGGGTTAAGTAACCTTTAGATTAGTAAGGAGACAGTAGTAATAAAACCAAATCAAAATTATTAAGAATAATTTGAGATGGTAATATAGAAATAAAGTCATGAAGCAATACCCAGTGGGAAATGAGAGACTTAATTCAATTTAACTTTGAAATTTGTTTGTTTCAAACCAAATTTGAATAAGATTAGGAGATTAAAGGTTGGTGTTATATTTGATGACAATCACGATTACAGTGAGGGATCAGTGATAGTAACCAAAACAAAACCAACTGGGAGAGAGAGCCATTCAGAACAGTGATGTTAGGTGATGCTGACTTAGCACAGAGACGGCCACAAGGGGGCGTTTTCCTCTAAGTGGTCATCAGAAGCTGCTAGGACTTAATTCTGAATTTTAAATTCAAACATGGTTTGAACCAAATTCAAAACAAGTGTACCCAGTCAAGGTAAAGAAAATCATGTTACTACAACGAGGCTGTAACTTACACATGCATTGAAAGTTAGAGAAACTAGTTCAAAATTTCAGCAAGGAAATAGTAATTTTCTAACAGAGAATTTTGAGGAAAAGGTGACCTAGCTGTTAGTGTCCACACGATGGCGCCACTGCGCTCATGTGGGGTAAAGCCAGGGCAATGGCAGTAACTTGATACTGCAGAGCACTCAAGGGCGCACCCCAGTGTCTGGCAGTAGTATTACAGCCAGCCCGCTGCCCCGGTGATAGATTAAGAGGGATTGGAGTGTTACCTTCTCACCGCTGCATAATCACAAATATTACGGAATTTTTAAATCTCGACGGATTTCTTTCCGGTACTATATTTTACAAGCACATTCGGCAGGATTTTTTTTTTTTTGCGTTGTGCAAAAGAAAACAGGAATTACTCGTCTGTTTCAGAATTCCAAATAACATCTATCACAACTAGCGTTAATGATTAGAATGTTTACAGCTTTGGATTTTTCTAGATTTACAGGCACCTTTCACAGGATTCGTCGCTGCTTGTGCAGAAGAGAACAGGAACTAATCGTCTGTTCTAAGGTTCCAAATAACATCTATCACAACTAGCGTTAATGATTAGAATGTTTTCAGTTTTGGATTTTTTTTGGTGCTATATTTATTTAAAACACGTTCGCAGGTTTTCGTCGCTGCGTTGTGCGAAGGGAAACAGGAATTACTCGTCTGTTTCATGCTCCAACAGGCATATACCACATAGCACCTATGATAATATGCTTGGCGGTTTTATACATTGAGTAGCTAAGTCAATGTTTTTTCAACCAGGAGCTAATCGTTACTCTAACGATTATAATATAAGGCCTTTTAGGAACAGTAGAAGAACATCGTTCTACCGTATCCTGTCTTCCACATTATCCGAAGAACATCGTTCGGACAATGGAGTTAAAATTATTAAAAATGTCGTTTATGCGCAGAGGATTCTCTTCCATCTGTGCCAGAACAAATTTAATACTTTGGAAACTGCAGTTTACTTTTAACAATTAACAGTGACAAAAATGTGTAACATTTTAGCAGCATGTTAAATGTTCTTTGACTGAGGCTTTGTGCCCAGATCAGTCAGATCGGGAGTTCGCAAGCGTTCACTCCGATGCGCGCGTGTAATATTAAATATTACATAAACAATATTAAATAACAATATACACATCTGACTGAAATTGATTGCTCATGAACAAGTTTGAAATGTGCTGCGAATTCTCCACCAAACTGTAGGGATTTTTGGCCAGGCAACTGAATTAAGGAAATTTCAGTAACATTTTAGTTAGTGTTAGTGGTAACAACCCCCCCCCCCCCCCCCCCCCCATGGGGGTTCCTAAGCCACATACACACACACACCCAGATACTCCAGTGAGTATCAAGTTACAAGACTGTGGAATGTCACCAAACCGGTTTGAGCAAAGAGGTTGGCATTCCTTTCTGTGTTTTGAAGATATTTAACCAAATATATTCAATGTGTTTCTATGTACGTGTGTTTCCCATGTCACAGTGAAGTAATTTTGTTTGGTTGCAGCATAAACAGAAATTAGAAATACCTTCTTTATGCATTGTAAACATAAGTGTATATTTCGTTAAGGTCACATAATGTTCCTTGATGTCTCCAGAATGCTCATTGAATGAGACACCCAAATATGCACAGAGATGTAAAGCAAAGTGTATTTTTAATATGTTTTACTGCCAATGAAGATGGTTTACCATTAAAAACCTCACTGATCACACCCCCTCCCACGAGGAGCCATGGTCTTAAAACAAAGGACCATAAAATTCTAGCTCCCGCTTGATTTTCACGCACTCCGATTGGTCCAGCCACAGGAAAAGGCTGGCTCCCTTCAAGCTGTATAAAGGTGAGCTCCGCTCTCTCCGCCCTCTCTTTCTCCGACCGGTCAAGCGCCCTTCAGCATGTAAACCTCACGGGACTCTGATCCAACTATGGATCTTCCCTTTTGTTCGTGTAAAAGTTTCGTCCTTTACTCAACTGGACTACCAAGCTCGTCTTCCAGGAAAGGAAGTGGACTTCGCCGAACTATTGCCTCGGGTAACGTCGCCTCAAAGACTGTAAGCCTTTCAAACACTCGCGCTGAATGCCAACGACCGCCACATGACTTCCCACGGAACAACAGGAGCCACGCGCAACCAACCGTGCACGCGCAACCAGCCATGCACACGCAACCAGCCATGCACGCGCCAGGACGGGTCGGGCAAGAACGCCTTGGCCGCGGTCCACGTGGCGCGCACGCGCCGGACAGCACCGCCAGTCACCACGCCCGAACGGGCCGAGCAACGAGCACACGACACACACCGACCAAATATGCTTCGCAAGTATATTATCTTTTAGCGCTTTTAAGCAGCATTAAGATGAGGTTTCTTGGTGTGTCAGAACCGTGAATGTCTCTCCATGCTCCCTCTCTCTCTCTCTCTCTCTCTCTCTCTCTCTCAGATCCAACATCTAAACATGTTCTCATTGTCTAAACGCCCCGCGTTCGTCTTAGTTTGTGTTTTAATGTTTGTAAATACATGTACCATTGTAACGTAGTAAATGCTTAAGTAGTTACCTTATTAAAGACAATTAATGCACATCCCTGACTGATTTATGGTCTGCTCATAATATAAGTCCCTGAAGTGCCGATCAAAAGCTACGCGCTTTACAAAATTGACGATACCTGAAAAGGTATGTTTTGTGGGTTTTTGGGAATGTTAATCCTACTGGCCAGAGGATTCGCATTCCCAACATAAACCTATAAATTAATTGAGCTATTTGACTTTGCCTGTCTTGTAAAACGTGGTCCTGGCAATTAATGACAATTAATTTGCGGTTAATTGCAGGGACACACATGGATGCATATGGGTAAACTTGAAATAAGCTCTCCTAAATGGAGATTTATTAGCATGTAAGACCGGTCTGATCCAAATCTGTATGAATAATTATTAATTATCAATTATTAATTATGATATGCAAATTCCCCCTTCGATCAGACCGCCTAGTTTCCTTACATAAGACTATCCTGTCTTATTAGTCGTAAACATGGAATAGATTCCGGAGCTGTGCCACGAGGTTGCGATTTAACACAAACGTTTGAGTTTATAATTACTCACTCCAGGAGCTGCTATTACAGCAGAGAGGCAGAGGATGGCAAATGTGTCATGTCGGGATAAGTAATCCAGGCACGCCGCTGAAATCGCTTCTTAACTGGGTGCGGCATGTCTTTCCCTCAGACTTATGATTCTGGCACAGCGGCACGTCAAAGAAGGAAGGGTGGGGGGTGGCCTTGAGGAGAAAACTGATTTAAAAAGTCATAGAAAAAGAAGAGGAATGGATAGACTGAACTGGCAACAATAAAAGGCATCTCACTGTTCTTATTTGTCATCCATTCCACAATCAAACCACTCACTAGGCTCCCCTCAGTCGATTTATATAGCACTCTGGCCCTGGCGTTCACACACACACACACACACACACACACACACTCTGTTTGAAATGAAAGGCCACAGTGAGCACTGTGTATGACTTGTGAATGTCATTCTTCTGAAGCCAGAAAACTATGGGATGAATATAGTATCAAAATGATTAACACGTGAAAGCACGAATTACTATCCACAACCAAATGCCTTTCAATTTCACAAATTCACAAATGTGTGTCACTACATTTAAATTAATACAATACTACTTATAATAATAATAATGATAATAATTTGCACAACTTGTGTGTGCCAGAAACGAGACAGATCCCAATAGCCACACCCTCCAGTAATATTTTTTGACCGGAAATGAAGATATCTGTAAATGATTTGTTCACAATTTAAATAAGATACTTTTCATCCTACTAAAAGAAACGATGTGTAGTTGCTATTTTAGTCACTGGCATGACTTTTTGAGACGATTTTGAGAGAAAGATTACTTGTCTGAACCTGAACAATTAGGCTACACACAGAAATTGTTGCTTGAAATGTTTGGACCATACACAACTTTGAGAAGTTGTGTTTGCGCATTTCCGGAGAAAATAAAATTAACCCATTGTTTCTTCAGACGCTCGGATGAAGGAACTAAAAAAATACTCATTTCTATGTTAATTTCTACATCCGATCAACTGCCATGCTTCGCTCTTCTGCAAGCCATGGTATCTCTCAAGGAACTTTGTACTTTGTACTTCCTAGCTCATTTTCTCATGGGTGAGCCACATTTTCTGGGTGGGCAAAGCAGAGAAAGAGGAGGTTATTACCTTTCATTCGCATGTCATCATATGGAGGAGATTCAAGATCAGCTCATCTGAGCTTTCATTTTCTCAAAGACAGAGAAAGATAGCCAAAGCTCGGTTTACACCGATTGAAATTTCTAGCCACTGGGGGACCATATACAGGCTAGGGGAACTCATATTAATGTTAAAAAACCACAGAAAGTGAAAATTTCATGTCAGGGGACCTTTAAAAAATGTGGAAAGAAAATCTCAAAATCCATATGAGATTGATTCTTCTTAGTTGCATGTGCAAATTATGATACACTAATACAAAAGGAAACATTTGTATTCACAAAAAATGTCTCTATTTGTACAAATTGCAACACATTCATTCAATTTTGAATTTTGCACACAAGCTGAAAGGCATTTGGTTGTGCTTGCATGTGTTAATCATTTTGATACTATATCCATCCCATAGAAAACCTTGTCTCTGGGGACGGGCAGTGGGGAAAGATTGGAAGGGTTGTTGTTGGCTGACAGACAGTGCCTGAAGAGTAACTTAAATTGCCGAATGAGAGCGACTCGATGGAAATCAGCAGGGTGGAGTGACACATACGCTCAAATGAGCTGCTTTCGTCTTCCAATTTCAGACTATCAAATAGCTGGAGATGAATGTTGGAGACAACGCAAGAAAAAAAGATGAAAAGAAGATAAGTCACCAATCCATTTATTACCGTCTGTCATGCAGTGCTCTGCCCAAGTTATCCCTAAAGGTGCATGTTTACATATTGCGACGTCACCGTTGAGGTTACCTCTGTATAATGAGCTGAGGCAGATGGTCGGCTGTAGTCTCCCTCCAGCTGTGGCGGTCTCACGCTTTGGACACAGGCTTTGCTATTTTGCGGGGAGGGATGGTTCCCAATAATTTTGGAGGCTGTTGGCCAGCTATTCTGCTGTGATTGCAGCATGATATGCCAAAGCTAGTGCACACTGCTCGCCTGACAATCACACTCCCATCATCTCTGACAACCTGCTCTGCTTCACTCCAGGGTGAAAGCTGCCCAAACCATTTCTAAACATAATGATCTGTTTCTTTTAGCAAATATCACCAGCTGTATTTAAGAATTTTGTTACCCAATGAGTGCAAACTCTGAGGCAAATTATACATGAAAGTTTTGAATATCCTTATTAATAAAGAAATATGTCTCCGTTAATTACACATATTGTTTGCAATTTCAATTAAATTTTGATTATAGTCCACTCTAAGAGATCAGATTTGAAGAAATAGTAGTAGTGCAGAAACTCTGATAGGCTTGCCTTCACTGTTTGACGTCATTGTATGTTCCGAGAAAACGTACTCGGTTTCTAACGTAATTTCGGTTCTCTCTAGAAAAGGGAACGAGTACTGCGTAATGTCTTACGCTAGGGATTAAACCTCTTTTCCACGAGATATTGAAGCCAAAAATTATCCTTAATATTTAATTAATGTGAAGCATGTTGTGGCAGCATGCAGACATAGGCAAGATAAACACATGCCTATTGGCTGTCCTGTGGCAACTGCAGCAGCCTATCGAGAGAGGCCCTTGGTGACGTCAGTTCCAATGGGGGCGCTTCACGCCCACTAAATAACCTCCCGCCAAAGTGAGCATGGCCTTGATTATATCAGCCCATTGAGCTCTATTTTCAAAGCTTGTCCCGCTTTGGCAGGAGGTGACGTAGTGGTTGCGAAGCGCCCCCATTGGATCTGACGTCACCAAGGGCCTCTCTCGATAGGCTGCTGCAGTTGCCGCAGGATACCCAATAGGCACACAAGCCGTCTTGCCTACGTCTGCATGCTGCGGAAACGCGTTTTAAATTAATTCAAAATTAAGGATACATTTTGGCTTCAATATCTCGTGGAAAAGAGGTTTTTACCCCTCGCGTAAGATATTGCGCTGTACGAGATAAATTCTCTGATAAAATCTTTTCATCAGCTAAACTTCTTTTCAGTCGATTAGAAGGTTGCTTATAGTTATCATTTGGCTTACTGACATAAACTTCAGTCCCTACGTCTAGAAGTCCTGGGTAACAGCACCCTGTCCATTTCTTGGGAAGGGAATGGAAAGCGGTTTGACCACAGACCCATACTGTTCCCGCAGTTGTCTCTCCGAGATCATCGTTGTCCCCTGGACACGAGATAAATGTACCCTCAGACGTTATACATTTGCCATCGTTCATGATTACCGTTGTTTTGCAATGCGATGTACCAATCATAATTGACCCTCGTTGGAACTCGAATTTACACAGACACACATCGCCTAATTGTGGTTTTATTACCCATACATTGTCAAAACCTTTAGTACTGTGTTCGGATCGGTTGTTACACTCGCTCTTCTGAAGAGACATTGGCTTGGTCGTTTCAGAATTCATTGCATTCAATAGATTCCACATAGCACATGGTATTAACCCCCTTAATTCTCCTAAATTTGTAGATCGTAATGGATGGACCCTCCAGGTTCTATCCATCTGCAGACACCACCAACATGATTGATTTATGGCCAACGCTTGCCTTTGGAGTAAACTTAACATACATGCTTTGTTACCCCCACATTGAATTCTAGCTTTATTAATAGTTCCGTATTCATGATGCAAATTAAACTGTCTTTCTAATTCTCTCTCCTCTTCTTCAGGTATGCTAGTATGGGTTATCAACTCTGACAGACCATGAGTTTTTGGAATCGGGTCTACCATTTTAATTTCAATTGGAACGTAAGTGTCAGTACCTGCAGTCCACCAGGCACAAAAATACTTGCCACCCCATTGGGTCATGCCATCTTTTCCGGTGGACAGAGTAACTTTCAGTTTGACTTTGCGATTTTCAGTGACGTCTTCTATTTTTATAAGACCTGATTTCATCCGTTTGTTGTAACCACTATAGGAAGTATACCCTGCTCTGGTTAAGAGACCCTCTCTAACTGCCTCTTCATTACCTCCGTATACATCTTCCCATCCGCAGGGATCCTTGCAAAAATACATAGCTTTACCCCATTTGTACGCTCTGGATTGTATCCAGGTCCTGCTGCTGAAATAGGGTCACATATTATAACAATTTCACTCCCCTTTCCTCTTGTCATGTTCACTTCAATGCTACCATCCTGTGCTAGGCCTATGGCCAGGCTAGTTAAGAGGATAAGATTTAGTAACATATTGCCACACACGGCAACCTCGCCAGACGAGATAATGTTCTTGTGTAAACTGTTTGCCTATTTATGGCTGGTCTTAGGGCAGGTCTAGTAGATATTATTAAACAAGTTACTGCAATGCCCTCTCCGTCAAATCACCACAGAGTTCTTGACACAGTTCGTATTACCCCTAAAATCGCAGAATCGTCTTGTACGATAGATTCGTCCTCTCTCCAGTGACGATGGTTTGCAAGTGAGAAACCTACAGGTTGGCAAGCAAAGTCAGTTAGTCTGAAACCTGTTCGGATCTCGTACGCTGTGAGTGGGATTGCCCGTCCGTTGCAGCTTCCGCGTGAGCTGATAGCCTGGAGTTGGAGTCGTCCCCTGTTGCAGCTACCGCATGAGCTGATGTTGCAGCTACCGCATGAGCTGGCACTTTCCGACAGTGCGTCCCATGGATCAGCAACAGTGTCAGCAACACCTGAAATGGCCCCTGCCACCTCTTCGCTTTCCAGTGCTTCCGCCTCAGGTCCTTTATCAGCACGAAATCTCCTGGTCTGATGCTGTGCAGGGCCGTCTCAGCTGGCACTGGAGCTGCTGCTTTGACCTGTTTGGAAATATCAGAGAACACCTTATCCAGCTCAACACAATAGTTCAACATATCATGCTCACAAAGAGTGGTGTCAGGCAGTGGTCTAGGGTTGTGGGGTTCCCAGCCCATGTGAGGTGGACGACCAAACAGAATCCCAAATGGAGAGAGTTGTGCACGTCCCCTCTTCCTCATTCTCATGTAAGTCAATGCAATGGGCAAAGCCTTGGGCCAAGGAAGCCCTGTTTCCTCACAAATTTTTGCCAGTTTATTCTTGATAGTCTGATTTTCACGTTCTGCGGCCCCGCCCGCTTTCGGAAAATAGGAACAGTGCAATTTCCAGGAAGTTCCCAGGAATGCCTCAACTGCGGAGATTGCGCTGTTGACAAAATGTGAACCATTATCACTTGATAATTTTTCAGGAATACCCCATCGTGGGACTATCTCCTGTAGGAGTAGTTTTGCCACCCCTTTAGCATCTGCCTTTGTTGTTGGCATAAATGTAAAAATTTACCGTTACACATAAAACATTACAAATAAATTCTAGCACCAGATCTTCACTCGTCTTAACAGATGCGGTGAAACTGCTGCTGGACAATTGTTCGAGCTGCTTCTCTTTTAGTCACATCTCTGCTGTGAGCCATTTCATAAATTGTTGGGGACAAAATTAGCCATGACTGAGAGTGGCAGGACCATTCTAAATGACACCTATGAGTGTAACATTATAATACCCTCAAAAATGAAAGCTTAATTTTGTCTTGTTTTGCGGTCTCTATCTTTAGAAATAGTATAGGATGTATCTATGTACTACATGGGCCTACATGCACACCAACAGACATAACTGGGTCTTGGGTGTCTCTCTGGATAATCATCAAATGGATGCCTGTCACAATTGGCAGTGGCAACTCACATGGGTCAGCAGGCTCAAAGCTCAAACTGCATTATAATCGCAATATCTCTGCTGTCATACACACTACTGCTCCTACACAGCTTCGAATCAAAGGCCAAAGAGTTGTTGTCTCCATCTCCTATGCTTGTTGTTACATATCGGGACGTGAAAGCAATTAAAAGACATGGATTGAGTTTAATCCCCTTTCCTCTGTTCCGAATCACATGGATATGAAATATGACACAGTGCCATCTGCAGCGCTTGCTCTGGGTGGCCTCATGATAGCGTGTAAACGAATTCTGGCTGCTTGTAGGCTAACATAACTCAAGACAAGATTCAGTTATATTACAAACATTGACCTTTCAAATGAATGCTGTGCACAGGCATGTGATGAGAAATGCTAAGCTGAGGTACTGTAAGTGCAGATGATAGAACAAAAACAGACCATGTAAATCACAGTGCAATCTTAGACAGGAAAAAGAAATAAGAAAATGTAAGTGCATTAAACTCAATAATGTGATGCTAGACGGTTGCTGAGGTGGTTACGTACTAGTGAAGTCCAAAGAACTTACCCCTACATCTCTGAAATTATGGCTTGGAACCCTTTGTCAATGTTAGTCTGAGGGATTTTTTTTGAGATCACAAAAGCCACACTATCTGAGCTGATTAAAGTAAATTAACAACATACTTGTCTTTTCTGCTATTCATATCTATAAAATAAATCAGGTGTTGGGTTTTGAAAACCCTTAAGGTGCAGTTTAATTTTTGCAGGCGAAATCCATTCATTTTACAAGGAATCCACGTGAAGATGTGGTGTAAGATTTTCCCAAACAACAATGGGTTCAAGTCTGTCACAGTGATTCGCTATATTGACCAGTAGTGTGAGCTCTGGGCTTCATACATTGCTACACTATTGACAATGGACAATGAACCTTTCTTGGTCGTAAAATGTAGCCAAAATTAAGCTAATGTGACGAATGTGTACTAATGTGTCATTTATGCAAACAAAACTACTTCACATAGTCTACATGAAATAGTTTAGCTAGACTAGATCTGAAAATATTCAAGAGACTAAAATGTAAGACTAAATAGAAGGCTGACTTAAACCACATGGCAATATGTTACCAAATTTAACATTGACGTCTCATTCTCTTTTTAATGCGACCCCATTTACTGCAAAGAACGTGAATGAGGACACGAAAGCTTCCCAAACAGAAACAATGAAGTACGTAGAGCTGAACTGAAGGAATGAAAGAAAGAGGGATGAAGAGAGAAGCCAGTTATGAAAGGAAACTGTAAGAGACAGGGATGTTGAATGACAAGTCATTCTTTCATGGCCACAAACATAAAAAAACGGTTGAAACTAATTAACCGGTGAGGTAGACAGCAGACAAATGGGCTTCAGGGACCGTCATTGTGTCACTTGTGTCGTTTGTTTCAAGAGCTTGTCGGTAGGAGCTGTCAGATTGCTAGCGCTTCATTGATTGGTGGGCAGGGAGGCTGAGCATTCTCATGCTTACAGCCTCTACATTATACAGATGATTTACACACCGAACCAGCTGTTCGCTCTGGCAGCGGTTCAGACCTCACATAAGTAGTTTCAAAGCAACTCTAATGGACTCAAAGCTGGAACACGACCACAGCCAACCAACCGAGACAAGTGATACAGAAAGCACTCCGCAAAGTGTGGGTCAACATCAGACGTTCATTCTTGTTCTAATTATGTGTTGATCTTCAGCAGTTTACATAATTTTTTTTTACACAAAAAATATGGGAACCATGCTCTACCTTGTTGACAAATCTCCAAAATGGAAAGGCAAATTCACCAAACAATTTTAGTAGGCTCTTGTTCTTGTTCTACGTCGGGTGAAAAATAGGAATGCGTCGGTGTACAAAGTCAATTGTACAATTGTGCAAGATAGGGCCCTTAGAGTGTTACAGGAATAAAGAACAGCAAAAAAAGTAAAGTGTTAAAATTGTGTTTTTAGTGTTTTTTTTTTTCTTTGATCAAATAAATCCAGCCATGGTTAGCTAAAAAGACTTCTTTCGGAAACATTATAAATCTTTCCCACCACAGACATTTAAATTGTAGTGTATATATTTAAAATCGTATTTGTTTGTGTACATTTTCCGATCATAACAGCAGCTTCAAATGTATCTGAATCATGCAGGAGTGATGCTGTGCAATTTCATTAAAATATGCCAAATCATGGAAATCTGCTGCATCCGTCACAACCCAGCACTCAGAACCAATTCACAGGATGGATTTGTGCTGGCAATGTTTGCGCTGTCATCTGATTAGCATAATGTCTTTGGTGAATCGGCACTTAAACCACGCAGACAGTGTGCAAGTAAACTGTAACGGCGGGTGCACTTCCTTCTTCGTGATTTCCCCCATTTATGTTGATACAAGAAAATCATTTAGTAGACCTTGGAATTTTTGTCCCAGTGCCAGCAAGGTATAATTTATTCGACTGATAAAATGCCAGGCTTTTGTTGTCTCTTTTTTCCATATGTGATTGTCTTTCCATGCATTGCCTTCCCGCACCTGCCAGTCTAAAGTAATAGCTTTTAATCTGTGCATCAAAGCCTAGATAAAGAGCCTCTAAGGAGAGGGGATATGGATGAGAAACTCTGTTTCTTCCCCTTCCCTCAATGGTTTTCTCTTTCTCATAGCTTTAAATGCACTCCATGTTATCAATAACTGGGTTTCACCACTGACAAAGACAAATCGCTTTTTTATTTTCACATTAAAGAAAGACGAAAGCGATCTAGTCTGTGTGAGCTTGCCCATTTGATTACTTAAAATAGTTACCTCAACAATCTGTTTTGCTTGGCAGCAACATGCTGTCCGTTGAATAGCACAGTTTGTCCTAGCATTCAAATAGCTTTAATCAAATGCGCTCTGAAAATAATTTGCTGTTTGCTTTCTGTAGAATCGTGTGTCATCTTAGACATAGTTCATCCATAAATGAAAAGTTTGTTATTATTAACATCATCATGTTCTCACATATTTTTTTTTTACTTAGAGTACAAAATAACAATTTTGAAGAATCACTACATGCTACACTAATTTCAATACAACAGTAGATCATTGTGACTGTGGCTAAAAACACCAAACAAGCTCCATAATTGTGGTCTATACTATATCCCAAGTCTTCTGAGGCCATGTGATAGCTTTGTGTGAGAAACAAATACTATTCTAAAGTTATTATTCACTGAAAATCTTCCCCTCCAGTGAGCTGTTAACTAACGATCTGCTGCTACTGAATCATTGAGTTGATTAGTGAACTTGATCAGACTGATTCATGAACAGATTTAGTCAGATCTGTGAACCAGATCAACAGATTCAATGAAAAGACCGCCCATGAATCATCAAACGACAATGGTTTCTCACAGTAGGTGAACAGTTACAGTATGAATGGCAGTGATTTAATGCAATCAGCACCGTGAGTTACCCAATAAAGCCATGGCAGATGTTGTACATTCAGTTTTACATTTCACTTTCAGATACTGAAATCAATTTCAGCCATCTTGTTTGGATGCTAAGCTTCCAAAATAGACACCAAAACACCAAAATAGACCAATCACAGGTCATAGCACACAAATTCTGTAAATCAAATACAGAAGTCATCATTAACTAAGCATTATCTATTAATGACTTCATCATGTGTGTGGCCCCTTAACTAAAGTGGGGACTATGTCCTTTGAAACACTGTTGAACAATGTGATATTGTGAACAAAGAAAACATCATGATCATGCGTAATAAATCATAATTCATGATGATGTGCGTATCTTAGTTAATGTTTTAATTAAGGTGTTGTTCATGCATGAAGTCGTTGAAGTCGAAAAACGTTGAAATTGTGTTAGTTCCTGATGATTCATGAGATATTAATGCATAATTCATGCATTAATTTATGCATGAAATCATGATAATTCTTGTACCCTTACCGTAAAGTGTTACCAAAAATTCTTTTACATTTCGACTAAATATATGATCCACTTCCAATAAAGATTAATGTTGAAATGGGTGAAATGCTTAAATTACAGTCTGTTCCTCATGCACATCTATCTTATGACTTATGCACAATTCATATAGACTACTACCGTGGTGGTTTTTGTGTTGTTGTTTTTTTTTTTTTGTAATTGTTGTCAGGTTTAGAAAGACATTCGAGTGACTAACTATCCCAAAGTCCTTCTTTAGGGTGAAGAGTTGTTTCTCCATCCTTATTCACCTGCTCTATGAGCAGCATTTTTAGCTTATATGCCCCAGTGACAGGAAGCACCTGTGGTGCGGAGATCTTAGAATGCTCTTTATCTCAGTTCCACAGCACATTACACAATTCAAGCAGCCCGCAAATGAACACGCAGGACGTCAGCTGTGAAACCGACCTGTCGATACCGAACTCGTCTACCCCACTGAGAGAGTGAGATTACCTAGCTGATTGGAAAATCAACAGGAGGAAATGACACTGGTTTTATGGGTTATTTCTTAATGCTTGCATTTGAGTCTATTGATTGTGCCATAAGAACATTTTCCTGTTTCCTCCTGGCACAGTATGTTGCACAGGTTAAGCAAGACTCGAGCTGTATTTATTTATCCTGATTACATAAACGTTCTTATTTCATCAATTATTTGACCAAGAAACATTACCAAATAATGAAAGTAGGCTTGTTAAGTAGTTTTTGAGAATTTGGTCGTAGGAAATCGTAAATGTTAATTGACTTCCTTTAAAGACAGGTTTCAGGATTTTCTTTAATTATAGATATAAATATTATTATACAATATTAGTTTTTGTTGACCTCTGCTCTTTCGTTTGCAGATTAGAAGAAAGCTGCTCCCTGTGACTTCGGTGAGAGAGAACGTCTGAGGCCAGCTTCAGCAGCAAGCTACCTTGAGTTAAAGGTTAGTCTTTGTCCCGTGGCTTCAAAGACTAGAGACGTACACACACAGAGAGATACGCATGCATCCGTTTGGTTTCATTAGAAATGCCAGGGGGCTGGAGAGGTTCCCTGTCCATTCACAGCCAAACACCTGCACGGCTTTCATCCCCTATCTGTCCACTCACCCTTTATCACCTGCCACCCAGCCAACCACTGCACACACACAGCATCTAAACAAGCCATACACACCAGACATGCCTCACGCATGGCTAATTCGCACAGCCACATGGCACACACCAACACAGCTACACACAGCATACGTTCACCCAACACATCCTGCTGAAACTGACCATCTTAGACCTGAATGAATTTTCACAGAGTCCTAACCAAGCGTGACGTTGCAATGCAGCAATACTGTATGTTAACCAAAACCAACAATCCTGAGCATTTTGGGGCTGAAACTGAACAGTGAACAATGAACAAGCTATTTTTATTCATTGTAATTAATATATCATGTTATCATATTTTGATGTTTTGGTATGGTACATTTTCTTGCCATTTTTAACTGAGCTTAAACTTCTGTTTAAACAAAATACTTTAAAGGGATACTCCACTTTTTTTGGAAATAGGCTCATTTCACAACTCCCCCAGAGTTAAACAGTTGGGTTTTACTGTTTTTGAATCCATTCAGACGATTTTCTGATATTTAGAAGAATATCAGTAACCAGACAGTTTCTGGTCTCATTGACTTCCATAGTAGGAAAAAAATATACTATGGAAGTCAATGAGACCAGAAACTGTGTGGTTACTGACATTCTTCTAAATATCAGAAAATCAGCTGAATGGATTTGAAAACGGTAAAACCCGACTTTGTAAAATTAGCCTATTTCCAAAAAAAGTGGAGTATCCCTTTAAGGTTTGCAAGGAACATAATAAAACATAATAAGCAGTCAGGTCAGGTTTCAATTACTTATTATGTACTTATCAAAAATCATGGAAGTCAGTGAAACCTGGACACATAACCATGCTCTTGACCAGCAGAACTCAATTGTCCAAGGTAATCCTGGTGGTTAAACTAGTCAAGCAGCGTCCCCTATACATAGTCTGATGACTGGTCTTTTCAGCAGGGCACACACCAAGACCTCCACCTGGTTCAAATACCTCATTTGGAGTCACTGAGGAAATCAATACATGCTCCAAATAAAACAAAAACAGTGTGCTCTACCTCTGACAATCTGTCATTCTCATTCAATATGTCAAATGCAAAGGCTGCAACCCAATTTCACAGCTGACTATTTGCTCTCATGTGGGAGGTGCTGGAGTTAAAAAAAAAGGATTGTGTGACTTATAGCTATCTGTTTCCCCTTCATGGGTTAAATAGTTTGACTAATGCAATATTGATTTCGCTCTCTGGATGGAGAAGACACAAGCACAGCTTATTGAAATATGGATAGTCAAGCCGCCAAGAAAATATTAAAAGACCTTAGGCGGAGGTCTTTTAAAAAAAGTTTAAACAATTGGTATTGATAAAGGATAAAGAAAGGATTTCGGTGGTTTTTAATGTCGTTTAATGTCAACATTTATGTGGTCTCCGATCTTTTCATTCCGTTTTAGTGAACAATGTGTTGTCCTTCAAAGTTTCGAACTGAGTAGGTAGAATAGCCCACACATTCTTCAAGGACGATGCGAGACTGTACTATGTGAGGTCAGACCATGCACATGTTCAAAGAGAAAGGTTAATAGAACTGCAAACGCACTTATATATCATTTATTGTGGATTTTAATTGTGCAAAGAATTAGTTTACTTGTGTAAACCAGCAGGTTAAAGGCTCTGATTGTCATTAGGAACAATATAATCATGCAAGCTTAGCATCGTGTGTTAGCATCTGGCCTGGTAATGGAAGCTGAGTAGCCATTTGGGGAGGCATTGTGTTTGATTCAGACCTTGTTAAAATGCCATTTTGTTTTGAACGCAATGGGCTCGGCACCTTCAGGCAAGTGCGGAAGGACTCTTGAGTCTGGTTTCAGAGCAGGATTGGCGCGAACAGTCCAATTTTTCATCGTTATTGGTCATGACATATCCAAAGTGGCAGAGCGTGGGCTTGAAGGTGAACGGTGGATGCTTCAGCTGGGCAGGGAAGTCTCACGCCACCACATTTGTCCCTGCAGGGTCTTCTACACAGCCGTGACGACAACACAATTCAATGCTGGCTATTACAGCCAATGAGGTTAAAGACAAGAGCTCACAGTTGTTCTTACACATCTCATACTTTCTTTTCGCGTCCTCAACCTAAACTAGTGTTAGTAGCAGTATAGCATGAATTCTGTCTGGTTACTGATATTCTTCTAAATATCGGAAAATCGGCTAATGGATTTAAAAACGGTAAAACTCGACTGTTTAACTCTGGGGGAGTGATAAAATGAGCCTATTTCCAAAAAAAAAGTGGAGTATCCCTTTAAAAGCGCCACCCCCTGTTACAGAGTGAATTATTTTAGTTTAGCCCATCTACCATTTATTGAACATTGATTTGAACAGACAAATCACATGTGAAAATCGGACCAACTTTTCAAGCCTAACCATCGTATTGACCATGTATATTAAGAAAGTAAATGAGGTCTATTTTGATTTCATCTTGACTTCAGCAAAAAGCAAGTGTTATTGATCCTTCCACAATGACCCACTTACATGTTTAAGCACGTTTTCCCATTATGAAGGTTTCCGCACACAACTGCTGTGTTTTACAAGGAATCTATCGATGTCCCATTGCTGTGGGACAGGGCCATTCGTTTAGGCATCATGATATATTACCAAGGCCTGGCTGTGTTGTTGGGTCATTAGTTTACTTAATACTGGATCCTGGGGAGTGCTAAAATACTGTGTTCTCTCACACATGCATCACCTGCTGAGCTCGCATGTGTGCTTCCAGCCACCATTTTGCCTTTTCCTTTGCAAAGGCCTCTGAGAAAGAGGAAAACCAATATATGCTATGATGACTTAAGCCTATAGGAGTAGATTTTAACCTGGCAATCTCATCATTTCAGACTGTCAGGCAACTAAGGATGTGAAAAGCATTGTAATATAACTGTATGGCATTGAGAACAGATTCCAACACCTACTGTAGTTCACTGCTTTGGAAAAACAAACGTTCAGTACTTATTAGAATGTTGACTTAAAGCAAAAGTGGAAACAGGTATTTTTTGAATGCACTCAATAAGAAAATGTACTTTTCATTTACTAAACAGTTTTTTCATTGACTGACTAACAATGACTGATTAAGGCCTATAATCAACAAAGTCTATTATAAACGCTAACGTTCAAATATTTGGGGTCAATTACAATTTTTAATTAGTACTTTTTTTAGCAAAGAGACATTAAATTGATCCACAATTACAGTAAAGAAATTTATAACAATTAAAAATATTTTTATTTCTATTTATTTATTTATTTTAAAAATGCACACAACTTTCAAAATTGATAATAATAATGAGATTTTTTTTTGATGTTCACCAAATCAACATAGAATTATTAATAATTATATCGTGATTTGGGATCACGTGACACTGAGGACTTTGGCAGATTGAAATTGTGAATAAAGAATAAATTACAGGAATAAACTAATTAATTGGTATTAATTGGATTGGATTAATTGGATTAAATGGTAATAATATTTCAGTTTTACTGTTTTTACTGTGTCTTAGTTAGCATAAGAGACTCCAAATATTACAGACACCAAACTTTTAAATGTTCATTTCATCAATGTTAATTTTCCCCCAATCATCCTAGGTTATACTAACTGTAATGTTCTCAGATTTATTATTGTGTGGGGTTCTATCACTTGCCTCTGTCACTCTCAGCCCCTCTCTTTCTTCACTCAACACTCTCTCTTCCTGTTTCATCGTAGTCCAAGACTTTCAACATGAGCACATTTGTTTGTTTTGACGCAACTGAATGTGTGTTTCAGAGCCATTGTTTCTAGAGGCCTTCATCCACAAACACTTGAATGGACGTCACTCATCATGATAATTTAATTATCAGACTCTTGGCAAACGGATTTAATGAGTGCTCTCCAAAGCCGACCTGATCCTCCTCCCAGTCCATAGCGGCGAGCCTGCCGTAGAGACCATAAACATGGTCTCACCTGTCCAGACTGAGTATTTTTATGCCGGTTTGTGCTTGATAATTGGGTCATTGACATCGTCATTGACCTTTTTTTATTTCCTTCATTTTTTAATTCTTTTAAAATGGTGGTTTACTGTTTTTTTTTTTCTTCTTTGCACGTCATTCGGTTCAACAAACAAAACAAAATAAGAAAGAAAAAAAACTGCAAACCCTCATGACTGTGTGTTACAGTTAATGGGTATCTAAAAATTTGATTCAAAACAAGGCTGGTTAGTTCAAGTTGTCCAGTTGTTTCAAAACATTATGAAGACAACATAAATTTAAAAAATTGTAAAGAACTATGCAAGTGTTTAAAAATGCTTATTTAATATTTACCTATATAGAGTTTCAAATGTGTTTTACAAATAAGATTGAGGCACGATTTATGAGTTATGACTATTTACTGTATTTAAATAAGAGCTTTTGTTTGCGGTATGATTGTGGAGTTCTCCTCAGTCTGAGGTCATCGGGTCAAAGTGGGGCTGTGAAAAGTCTTAATCACTCATCCTGAGTGGAATGGCCAATGAGGCGGCTCTTGTAGACGTTAAATCACAGCAGCTCACTCCAACTCTCTGATGCCTCCATTAAATTGATCCCAGTGGGACCGACTTCCTCAGTCTTCCTCGCTAACGTGGAGAGCACAAGGTGTTTATCAGATGCTGGAGGACTGAGGAATTCTACTATATCTATATCTAGATCTATTTGAAGAACGATGCTTTCATCTACAAGTATTAGCTTTGTGTTGAATTAAATTCTGAACAGCTTCACTTACTTTTTATAATACAAAAATTACTAAAATTCAAACTGGTTTACACTGGCCTTGTTGGCAGGCATTAAACCAGGATGGGCAATGGAAAAATAACAGCATCTCCAGTCTGCCCAGTCTGACTATATCTGCATTAATTAAGTAAAGGAGCCAAGTACTGGAAGTGCAGAGTATGATTACAATGGACGTCCTGGACGTCCCCTCTCTCACACTTCATTAACATCCCAACATCTGCGGCGTGTCCTCCTCTCCTGTCAGAAACAATGGCCTCCACAGGTGTCAGGAGGAGAAGAGAGGGGGTGTGCGCACATGTTTGTGTGTTTGCATCTAGTTTGGTAGCGTTCGGCAGCGACAACTCTGAAATGAACACCTGCGTTCACAGAAGAAAACATGGAGGGTGCTGAGGCATCCAGAGAAAGACGGAAAGAGACAGAGAGGAAATGATGAAAATAAAGCTGTTTCGCTGGAGTCTGGCAGGTTGATGCTCCTGGCAAACGGGAAGCATAATTAAACTATCAGAATTAATTAAGAGATGTTTCTCTGCCTAAAATGCATTTAAAATCTCAGCTGGTATAAATACCATCATATGTGCGCACATACAACGAACACATTTAGCCCTGCACACATTGACATTTTTTGGTCCAGACCGAAAGAACCAAGTGACGCAAACACTCCCTTAGCGAACCAGGACTAAATGTATCATTTTTATCTTCTGGTCTGGACCAAAAAACCCAAGAGAACCAAACTGTGTCACTCAAAGGTTTTAAAAAACGGATGAAGCGGTGAATATCAATTTTATTCTCTGCACTTGCAGCAAAAGTGCATCTCTCAAAGGCCTCTATTCAGCAGCGGTGGACTAATGGGTGTATTGTGCAACTCCTAGAGTGTATACTGTATGCAAGTTGATAACAGGCTAGCAATCACATTAATGATGCTCATTGGGTGCATCGAGTTCTCACAGCTTTAAGTACCCTTGACCTTTTGTTGGGCTTAGTGTCCTCTCTTGCCCAGGAGACATGCTTTGATCAAGGCCTCTGTGCATTATTTATTCATCTTGGTCTTTCTCTAGTTGGAGACATACTTTCAGGGATATTTTATTTTTCAACAGGGCCATGTTGTGATTGTAAATTCAAGGAGGAAAAAGGTTCTGTCCGAGGTTGGAGGATATTGTGATGTTCAGGGGCTTGAGATGAGGAGATGAGTGGCATTTCATTGTTAATGGTACTCTGAAAGGGAGCATTATAGCTTATATGTTATGCTCTTTACAATGTTATATGCATACAACGACAATTTTTGACAACTATTTCCCCTCCATTGTTTTAAAAAAAAAAGTTACCAGCCCCTGCCAGCGTTTTTGGTCATTTTCACTAAAAAATGTCATGGCCCCCAGAATATTTTGTTGTATGAATATCTGAACATGCAATATATCAAACGAAATAACAGAGCCTCTGCTTTTAAACAACAACAACACAAATTATTCTAGCCTCAGGCATTTATCAATTGAATGTGGGTAAGTTTCATTAAAAAGCAACATTATCGAAATTTTGAGAAAAATGCTGAGAAAATCACATTTTTGTCAGACTACGTCCAGATCAGATTCATTCAGTAGGCTGCGATGAGCAAAACATAGATTGAGTAGATCAAGTCCATCAACACCCCTAATGCTTGCACATTACTAGACCTCATCCAGAGTCAACATTTCATTCTGTTGCATTATGTGAATTGTGCTTTATAAATAAACACTTTGCATGTTCTCTTACTTGGGTGAATTTTATGTCACCTAATATATGGAGCTTTTCCACTACACAGTACCGACTCGACTCGGCTCGCCTCGCCTTGCCTTGCCTTTGTTTGGTTTTCCACTGTGTTAAAGTTGTACCTTTACCTGCTTTTGGGTACTTTTTTTAGTATCACCTCCGGCGGGGTTCTGAGCGAGCTAAGCCGGTACTAAAATGTGACGTGAAAACAATGGCGACTGCTGATTGGTCAGAGAGAATCGTCACCATTCACTGCGTCATCATTGCATGCACCAGATGGAGTATCCAGAATATCCCCGCCATTTTTAAATAGTTTGGCCAGAGATAGTTTCTAAACTTACTACTATTGTTATGGCAACTCGGAAAAATACGTCATGGTCAAACGAGGAGATGCAGACTTTCCTTTGTTTGGTTGCCGAAGAGAGGATCCACCGAGAGCTTGATAGGGCAGCGAGAAACGAATGACGACTGGGTACTATTTTTGGCGGTACTGTTTGCAATGGAAATCGGTGCGAAAAGCGAGCCGAGTCGAGTCGAGCTGGTACTGGTAATGGAAAAGTGCCATAATATTCATGAGTTTAAACTTATGTCCCCCTCCATACCCCCAAATAGAGCTTTATTTGAGGGGACAGCCATTTGTAGTGGTGTCCGAAACCATAGTGGATGTTATTGAGTGAACTAATTCAATCCCACGTTGCACCGCAATAACGAGCGTACAGCCGATCCACACTCAACGGCTGTCCGAATTCACCCACTTGTTTTTATTTACTCCTTCAAGTGAACTGTAGTCATGGACTAACATGTGGAATAGTGATTGAGGGTTTAGGGGGTGATTTCGGATTCAGCCCTTTTGTTTAGTTATTAGTTTCCTCAGTTCATGGTTTTGTGTCATTTCAGTTTGCATGGTTGCTTATATATTATCTGTGTCTCCGAAGATTTGTGATTAAAGACTGTTCTTTTGGTTATCCCTTTTAGTTGTGCGCTTACTACAACTACCACCCATTAGAGCTGATAAGGTTTATAATATACCCTGCTCAATTTTTAGATTGATTTTGCACCCCTGGCCGAAAATGAGATTTGTCAGAATGGAACATTGACTAAAGCCTTTTGTTCATGATTGCAACTAGCATGAATACTCAGTTTTGTTTTGTTTGAAATAGGCAGTGTTTGTTTTCCCTTGCACATTCTCTGTTTCTCTTCTTTCTTACTTTCTTTTTCTCAAATTTTCGAATATGAGGAGAGTCAGTGTATTGGCACTCAATTGTGGTTAGCAGGTGTAAGTGAGCTCTTTGTTCCTGGTTTACCTCATTAATGTGGCAGCTGAGAAATCCATTCTTAATTTATTTTTGTGCTAACGCAGACCCTCCTCTGCCACTAGCACATCTGCGATTATTGTATTAAGTATTCTTCTCTGGACCATTTTTTTCTTTTCAAATCTGTCCGCCTTGCTAAGTCCTGGCAACGAACTTTGGAAAGTAGCTGATGCCCTTGTAGCACTCCATGATCCTTTACAAAATTGCATTTACATACATTTTTTTAAACAAGCAACTTTAACAAAAGCATAGTGATGGTATCATATGGTAATGTCGATATTTATTATTTATGATGACATACAGGTGGCCGATGTAATGTGGATATATTGATCTTTGACTACTCCAAGCTACAATGTAATAATAAAAAAGGATCTATTGGGATGTAATTATGAAAAAGCATCATATTATTTTGTAACTATATACATCCATCCATCCATCCATCCAGTTTTTGCAACAAAAAAAAAACACAAAAAAAAAACACAAAATGATCTGGCCCAGTTTAAAAATCCCATTATGCTTGCAGAACATTATAGCCATGGCTGTTTTTAATGTATATACAGGCATTGCTATGGTAACAGATGCACCCATGGGAATTGAGCTATTATTCCTTTAAAGAGTAGAGACACTCAGTCAGTTAGCCACCCAAGAACCATCTAACCTGAGATCACCGATTGGGATGCTTTTGTGAGGTTGTTGTTGTCTTATTGTATGAGTCTTGTTCAAAGGTTATTCATTCTGTAAAATTTTTTGAGCCATCGTCCCCAAGAGGGCAGTATTATGCTCCATTTAAACTGCATAGTGATCAGCCTTCACTGATAATGCAACAGTATCCATTGTTATTCTTACCAGAAACTGATATGTGCGATTTGATAATGTTCCTCTATTGTTTTACTCCTTGAGCAATCCATCATTTTCAGTGCCAGATCTCTCTGATTGCTGTGAGAGGGGTGTGTGCGCTTGCCGTGCACATTCAAGCATCACAGGGAGTGCACATCCATGTAGTATTCTGTGAACTGGAGAGACATGGCAGATGGCTTTGGCCAAACACAGAGGTGAAAATGTGGAAAAATCCCACACTCCTCCACCTTGGATCAATAAGCTTACATTTATGTGGCAAGCATACACACAGGTCGCTGTCATTCTCACCTCTCTTCTAGCACCAGTTGGCTGACTCTCAATTTTCTCTGTCAAGGAGCTGAATATAAACCATCTACCTGCAGAGAACTGAGATCCAATACACATCTGTTTAAATAAAAAAAAGACAGCGAGAGACACGTCCCCCTCTAAAGGTTTGCTGTTTGGAGCAGACGGCTTAACAAGGGTAATCATTAAGCTTTGAGTCTGTTAGGTTTGATTTCCTGCCTGGCTAGCTGTGAAAGCACACACTTCCTGTTCCATCTGTATCATCCCACACAACATCATACACATTTAGGGAGAAATTTTGAGATGGCCATCTTAAAAGGATGCTGCATTAGCATCTAATTGTATGATGTGGAAAGATGGTTTCACATGCACTGATTCCAGATCCCTTATCCACTAAAACAAATTCATTCAAACTACTCAGTCTTGGATTATCATTGTTTCTTTAAAGATCTGTGGGCCAGATTAACTTAAAAGAGCAAATTAGCGTGAGACCGCAATCCCATAAAACCGCAAGCCAGGTAATTTACATTATGATCAACTCAATCTACCATGAGCAGCGCAAATAAGCGTCATCTCATTCCAAGTGTGTAATTTCTGTTTCTGAACAGGTTTCCCCAAACACTGCCATTGGTCAGAAAAACACTCACCTAAAGGATTATTAGTAACACCATACTAATACTGTGTTTGACCCCCTTTCGTCTTCAGAACTGCCTTAATTGTACATGGCGTTGATTCAACAAGGTGCTGAAAGCATTCTTTAGAAATCTTGGCCCATATTGATAGGATAGCATCTTGCAGTTGATGGAGATTAGTGGGATGCACATCCAGGGCACGAAGCTCCCGTTCCACCACATCCCAAAGATGCTCTATTGGATTGATATCTGGTGACTGTGGGGGCCATTTTAGTACAGTGAACTTATTGTCATGTTCAAGAAACCATTTTGAAATGATTCGAGCTTTGTGACATGGTGCATTATCCTGCTGGAAGTAGACATCAGAGGATGGGTACATGGTGGCCATAAAGGGATGGACATGGTCAGAAACAATGCTCAGGCCGTGGCATTTAAACGATGCCCAATTGGCACTAAGGGGCCTAAAGTGTGCCAAGAAAACATCCCCCACACCATTACACCACCACCACCAGCCTGCACAGTGGGAACAAGGCATGATGGGTCCATGTTCTCATTCTGTTTACGTCAAATTCTGACTCTACCATCTGAATGTCTCAACAGAAATCGAGACTCATCAGACCAGGCAACATTTTTACAGTCTTCAGCTGTCCAATTTTGCAATTTTCCAAGCTCTTGCAAATTGTAGCCTCTTTTTCCTATTTGAGATGAGTGGTACCCGGTGGGATCTTCTGCTGTTGTAGCCCATCCGCCTCAAGGTTGTGCGTGTTGTGGCTTCACAAATGCTTTGCTGCATACCTCGGTTGTAACGAGTGGTTATTTCAGTCAAAGTTGCTCTTCTATCAGCTTGAATCAGTCGGCCCATTCTCCTCTGACCTCTAGCATCAACAAGGCATTTTTCGACCACAGGACTGCCGCATACTGGATGTTTTTCCCTTTTCACACCATTCTTTGTAAACCTTAGAATTGGTAGTGCGTGAAAATCCCAGTAACTGAGCAGATCGTGAAATACTAAGACCGGCACCAACAACCATGCCACGCTCAAAATTGCTTAAATCACCTTTCTTTCCCATATAATTTCAACCGGATAGTTTTAACCAGTAGCTAAATAGCCAAATTTAGGCACTGTTTTAGCAAATTTAAATTCTCATCTGCTATGTTACGGCCACTTATCACAATCCAAACAATTTCTAATGGATTCCGAAAGGATTTTGTTCCGCCTCACATGCATTCTTTTTGGATATCATATTTCCTCAATATGTGTTACATTATAGTTTTAAAATGAATGACAATTCTCATTTCAGTTCAACATAAAAAAAAACCAAAGGGTTGTGGAACAGGTTATAGGACAAAATTGCAGGTGGTGAGACTGTACATGAAAAGTAAAACCTGACCAGTATCTGTGTGCATTTAGGAGTGGATGTCATTAATGGCCAACATCTTATTCAATTGCTGAGAGGCTTTTGCTAATGTAAACTGTCAGATAGAACAAACCGCTGCCTGAAGGCTGAAGCACACACGTACAAAGGAAAAAATGAACTGTCACAGCATGAGAGCAGTATTAGACAGAGTGTGAAAAAGAGAGGGGAAGAGAATGAGGTCAGGAGGGAGAGAGAAACATAGAGAGAGAGGCAGAGATTGATACGGCATAGACTGTAAAAAAAAAGATGGATAAAGCCCTTCCAACCTCTTCCATTAGTCAAAAGTGAATCTACCAAAGTCCTATTATGGCACTGACATCTTGTGCAGATTTGGGACCTGCTTCTGCGCAGTAGTGAGCAGGATGTAAAGCCGCGATATCAAGGTCCCGCCCTCACTCCCACAGAAATGCTTAATAATTTACTGTGTGAAATAAACAGTTATGGACATGTAGAAATTAAAGTTGAAGCTCCAATCTCCTCCCGAAAATCCCCCAAAAAGTCAGTGACTACTTCGTTTAGAGAAGCTGTCAATCACAGCACAAAAACATTTAAATTTTAATCAGCATGATAAAAACTACCTAAAATGACAGAAAACATTTTTGAAAAAAAAAATTATGAAGTGTAATTTGATTTTGTTTTCATCAAGTCCATTAGACTTCGTGGGGAGGCGGTCTTTATGACCTATACTGGGACCAGTCACCGGGGGGCTATCGAGACGCTTTGCCTTCACTTTTCAGCACTTGTGCGGCACGCTTGATTGTGTAGCATGAGCGAAGCAGAAGTCTGTAAAACCTCCACTCTTCCTTTTCCCAGTTTGCGCACTGAGCCAGCGATGAGTGTTCCTCACAGAAAGGCATGACCTTGACATCAATTCAAACCAGTTTCTTCCAATGTCTCCATTTGGTAATGCCAAAAAGCACAATGCCCAAAACAGCACCTAAAATCAACACCACAAATGTACAAATCAGCTGATTTAGAAAATGTCTAGGTTGAAAAACACATCATGAATGTTGTTCCAAATTGGTTTATCAGCAAGTTGAGCTCAAGCTGTGTTTATTACAGTGGCTTTTTGAGCCACTTTAGGCCTCGGCTCCGCCCCCACTCCTCTCACAGGCCGAGCATCTGGACATGGGGAGGGGCCAAGCAGCTGCTCCATGCTCACTGTTCATTTGCATACAGTTTCTTTGGGAATGCCCTTGACTGACTCCTCAAGGGGACGTGGGCTGCATCTAAACCACACAGAGAGAGAGAGAGAGGGAGAGAGAGAGAGAGAGAGAGAGAGAGAGAGAGAGAGAGAGCAGGACCAAGAGTAAAAAGGAATTGCAGCCCTTAAAGGTGTTCACACAGGATGTGTTCCTCTGTTTAAAACAGCTAGACGGAGTGCACGGATTGCATTTATGGGCATGTTTTATACGTAAATATGATTATTCTGCCAGATTCATATACTGCCAGATTCAGTTGTTGTTGTTTTTTTTTTATATCTGCTGGCCTAAAAATGTATGATAAAAAAATGAAAATTAGCCCATGATTTACTCACTTAAAGGGATAGTTCACTTTGAAATTAATTTTTGATATGTTTTAGCTTACCTCAAGGGCATACAAGATGCAAGTGTCTTTGTTTCCACATTGTTTTCAATTTTGATATTTTTCGGTCAAACCGTTGTTGTCTGTCAGTCATATAATGGAGGTTTTGGAGGTCCTCCCTCGGTTCACCTCAAAGAGCCTAAGACATGAAACGTGAAAAAAAATGCATTGTATACATAAAGGCGTTGACTAGGCGATGTTTTTATCCCATCACTAACTTCATCAGCTAAATTCACTGTTAGACTTGTTAGATTCACTGTTTAGATGTGCTCCTCTAGTCTTTTAAGGATATCTTGTACCTAAAAGCGCCTGTTTTTCTTTTGATATTTGTTTGTAACGTAAAGCAGCAGCAGGCCATCCATTTTCGCTACTTTAAAACCGCAGCGCGGGCACACGCGTGCTTAGAATAAAAAAACTGTTATCGGTCGTTTGTGTGGACGCATATATAGTTATCTTTATAGTTATAGTGCTTAATGTGAACGGGCCTTTACTCTTTTCGCGTAAGTCGACTTGCGGACGAATCTCTGCTGGAAGCTAGTTAATTTAGTCTATGAAGTTTTAAATATGGATATTTTTGATGAGTAAATCATGGACTAATTTTCATTTTTGGGTGAACTATCCCTTTAAGGATTAAGACCTTCATCTAGCATATGCTTACATGGACTATTAATTAAAAAGAACATGTCCTTCTAATGCTAGTAATAAACAATGAGGGGAAATCATAAGAAGACTGCATGAGAAGATTTTTTTTATTTATTTAATTGGACTTATAGATGTTGTGACATTTTTACTCACAATTTAACATTTTTGAATATTGATTTTTTGAGTTTAATTAAAATAGCTTTTATTTCCATTATGACTACTAGATCTCACTCATATGCGATGTAATGATATCAATAATGTAGCACATCATCTTTAATAATAATATTTACATTTAGATCATGTGACTGTCAATGTGTCAATCAAAACAGACCTGTGATGCATTTTTGGGTCACGTCCCACTGGTTGAGATATGCAGTGTATACTGCACTGTATTCAGTGAACAACAAGCTGGTATTCCTTTCCAAATATAACCTTAGTTACATCAAATATATGCTCATCCTTGTTTGTGGAAGACAAAAGCAGAGGAAGAGCATGTTTGTTGAGTAAAGAAACATAATGTATGTACAAGTGAGAGCTGGTGTCACAGTGAATGAGAGTGTGTCTGTAGAGAGAGAGAGAGAGTGCGCATGTGTGATGAGAGAGAATGACAGTGTGTGTGAAAGAAAGAGATAGGAAAAGGGAGGGTGTTGGGGGTAGGTGGGCGGGAAGACGAGTAGGAAGGCTGAGAGAGAGAGAGAGATTCAGTGCTGCGTGTCAGAGCCGTGTGTAAGAGAGGGAGGGAGAGAGAGAGAGAGAGAGAGCGCGTGTACACAGGGTGTCCGTATTTCTGCAGGACAAACGGAGGTGTTTTCACTCAATTCAATTTCAACCTCTACCTCCTGCTCTACCTGCCATCCAGCTCTGAACAAAAACCCAGAAGTGACTACAGACCGCCAGGTAGGGACACTTGACTGTACTGAGAGCAATGTTTGTGTTAGTTACTTACAGTATAACATCTGTAGCGAACTGTGCTGAACTGCTTCAGGTGATTCTAGTTCAAAGGAGACGATGCTTTGGGTTTTAAAGTCTTGCAATGGATTAGATAACAAGATCTGACTCCGCTTAAATGATGAGAAAACTACACTACTCGCCTATGTGCATGCATATGTCTTGTGGTTATATTCTCAGCCATGTGAAAGCATTTGTATTTCATTATCGAGTGAAAACAGTAGCACTCACTAGAGTGTGACACACACACTGCTTCCTACCTCCAGTGCCTCGTGACGGCTGATTCCAGGAGGAATAACTTCAGTAGCTTCAGTAACGAGGAGGTCATCTCCAAACATCTTTCTCACCTGTTCTCTTTGAAAACTGTCAGTTTGAGGGTCTTTTCAGGCACGACTGTTGAGGGGACGGATTGCTCTCTCTAAAACAGTAGACATGGGCAGGCAGAGAAACAGGGTTTGTCTGTCATTACAATGGTGAGATTGTGTTTATGGGCTTTGTGATTGTATCCAACACACCCCTTCCCCCACATGCCCACACATAGCTTTCATCTCATATCCTATTTTTCCCAGTGGAGTTTGCAGCCCCTGATGTATGGAGCGATCAAACCTCAAGGCGCTATCACCCCCCCGTACAATCATTCTTCACTCTCTCTCTCTCAGTGATGTCAAACTACACCTAATTGACAGATCTCTTCCGGTTTCACCATTTCAAGTTAAAGCCCCGTTCCTCCATTAGCTCTTGATCTAAGAATGGAACAAAGGAGCTGCTGGATTGCGGTTAACATGCACAGTTGTTCCCTCATTTCAAAACATGAAAGAGGGGAAGAATGGCTTATTGCGGAGCTTCAAACAACTTCTCTTCATTCGGGTCCATTCTCCTGCCTGGTATAATCCTCAAAAGCCACTGCATGCCATCCACCTCTTTTTTTTAAAAATGGATCTTTTCTTAATCAAAGCGAACTGCACTCTCGTTCCTTTTCTTTTTACGTCAGATTATTTCACATTGCTTTTGAATGTTAATTTGCACTTTTGAGGTGGTACAGAAGATTTGTTTCTGTATGGCGGGTGGCTTGACCACCTCGACTTGAACTTAAACTGCCACCTCTCTTGTTTGGTTTAATACCATGGAGACTGGTTTGAATTGAGTCTATTGTCAATAAGTACAGAAATAAACAAATGTGTGTGTGTGTGTGTGTGTGTCCAGCTGTGGCGCCAGATCTCACACAGCATCAATAGTTAATGAGTGAAGCTGGCAAGAGCTCTATTGATATGTCTGTTTTTGTTTTCCTAATGGCTGTGTAATTTATATGAGCTTTATCTGACAGAAGGTGGAATAAAACCCTATAAACATGGAGAGGGACAGTATTGAGATTGAGGGGTCGACCTGTATGTGTCGGTCCCTCGTAAAAAAAAAAAATCGAAGTCCTGCAGAGAAGAAAACCCACATGCTTTTGCATGGAAGACCTAACTGAAACTAAACTAGGTGTAAATGGCATGTGAGAGGTTGCTTGTTAGTGTGCATATGCAGTGTGGTGACAAGTGTGAGTCTGTATGACTGTTTCCCCCAATTTTTTGGACGGTATTTGAGCTAGTCAACGCTTTACTTGCCGTTAGCGGAATGTTGTTTTTTTCTCCCACTCCTCACGACCTCACTAACTGCGCCTTGTGATTGGTCGTCTCTCTCACACTCCACAGGAAGAAATGACAGAGTGGAATTAAGGTCACATGATCCGCGATGTGGGATTCTGTACTCACAATCTTCTCTTTTTAATCTCCCCTATTGACTCTCTCTCTCTCTCTATCTCTCGCTTGCTGCGGATTTGGATTATCTTCATCGAAAATTAGCTGTATGATTGTCTGCTTAGTGTACATATTTACCAAGCAGCTGGTTCAAGCCATAAATCCGACTAAAAATAAATAAATAGAGAGAGAGAAAATACAAATCTGCAGATGGCCATATTGGAGCACAGCACTGTGTATCTTAACCATGTGTACACTGTACAGCTATGAAAGCTAAGCTAAGAAATGCATGATTGTTACAAGGATATTATGCTCCAATCCAAAAGGTGTTCACACAGGGCGTGCTCTAACATGCAAAGCAGCAAGAGTGAGCAGCTAGTGAAAAAACCTACTCGTAGTCCCATAAGGAGTGTAGTATTCCCATTGGAATTATTACATAATCCAAAACCAACCCAAAAAGGATGCTAATGAGAGTTTTCTATGAATCAAATAAGATCATGTTACTGAAAACTGATTTGAAGAGTTCAGATGCAAAAGCCTCTAAATGCCATTTGAAATTTTCTTCTAAAATGATCATTTTTATCAAGCTTGTATATTTAAGTTCAGTAATTTCACTTAAATGACAATTAATAGGTAATCTTCATTGCCATTTAAGTGAAATTAATGAACTTAAATATACAAGTTTGATAAAAATGATCATTTTAGAAGAAAATTTCAAATGGCATTTAGAGGCTTTTGCATCTGAACTCTTCATTTCTTTAACTTGCTTATGGTGTAAGACAATGGCCACAGATGTTAGTCTGACAGTTGCGTAAATAAATATTTGTTTTAAATTCACTAGACGAAATGCAAGAAATGCCCTGTTAGGTGCTAAGGAGACTGCTGACAGCTCTGAGCAAATGAGATTCGTAGCCACCCACAGAGAGTGTGCTTTTCCATACCCGACACGACACACAGCTTTCAGCACTTCTTGCTTTTGGACAGCGCCACCTGCCTCAAAGCTTTCAGCACCGGACAGCAACAAACTTCCAGGCTTTACGCAAGGGGGCTGCTTTCAGAATCGCTATTTTAAGGACAGCGACAATGTCACTATACAACTTCCTCTACATTTACCTTTTGCTCTTTCCGTACCAGAAATTAATAGAGAGAAAAATGTGACTCTCTGTGATATTTCCCTTTGTAGTTAGTGGTACTTTCTTAGGAATCATTGTTTATTTTCTTTACTGACCAAAACTTGAATAAAATATAAATTGATATAAAAAATTAACATATACACTACCGGTCTTAGATCAGTTTTAGATCAGTAAGATTTTTTTTATGTTTTTAAATGAAGTCTCTTCTGCTCACCAAGGCTGCTTTATTTGATGAAAAAAAAATGACAAACAGTAATATTGTGAAATATTATGACAATTTAAAATGACTGTTTTCTATTTTAATATATTTTAAAATGTAATTTGAAAGATGAATTTTCAACATCATTACTGTAGCTAATTACACATCAGTTTTCAGTGTTACATGATGATTGCTCAAAAAACATAAATTATTATTTTCAATGTTGAAAACAGTCGTGTACCATTTTCCCCCAAAATTCTCTGATGAATAGAAAGTTCAAAAGCACAGCATTTATTTAAAATAAAATCTTTTCTAACATTATAAATTATTTTACTGTAACTTTTGATCAGTTTAACTCATCCTTGATGAATAAAAGTATTTAATTTCTTTCCCCCAAAAATAAAAAAATCAATTCTTATTGACCCCAAACTTTTGAATGGTAGTGATTAATGTCACAAAATCTTTCCATTTCAGATCAATTCTGTTCTTTTGAACTTTCTATTCATCAAAGAATCCTGAAATAAAAATGTCAAAAACTGTTTTCAACATGTATAATAATCATAAATGTTTCTTGAACATCATATTATAATAATTTCTGTAGGATGTGACACTGAAAACTGGAGTAATGATGCTGTAAATTCAGCTTTGATCACAGGAATAAATTACACTTCACTATATATTCATATAGAAAACCACTGTTTTAAATTGTAATAATATTTCACAATATTGTATGTTTTATCAAATAATTGCAGCCTTGGTGAGCAGAAGAGACTTCTTTTAAAAACATAAAAAAATCTTACCGATCTAAAACTTATGACCGATAGTGTATATAAAAAGTTGTGTTCTATTTTAAACAAAATAGATAACATCCTCTGTCTAATGAATCAGACTGAGAATTTGTTAATAAATTAAAGAAATTTTAATTTAAAAGTTATGCCTTAAGTGCCCTAAAATGGTGACAATTCCCCTGAAAATCACATTTTATTTCGGTTAGTAATAGCCTGTTACATGCTCATCTTACTTTCAGATGAATGAGCTATAAAAGTACTTGTCATTCTCATTAGTTTGCTATTGTGAAGTAAATCTTTTAAGCATTACATGACGCATTGACGGCTGATATTGACTCATGCAGCCATTATGACTGCTTTGAAATCATTGTGGCGCCCATGTGCATGTGCTCAGCATGTTAACTATATCTGGTGGGACATGCTAGATAATAAAAATTGTTGCGCAGAGAGCTAAAGCTGTTCTTTTGAGACAACATGCTGTATTTCATGGTCAGAAATAATCAATGTTAATAATCCAACCTTGGCCATACTGAATATGATGTATTACTCACCAATCTTCTGACAATTCACCCTATTGATTTTAATACCTACATTGTGAATACGTGTTAGACATGAAAGCCAAGCATTCATGTAGATCAGTGATTCAGATTTATTGTGCAGTTAATAGTTCCCACCATTTCAGAAATGACTCGTGCAATAATTTAATGCATGCTGGACTTCAATCATTTGACGAACTGGAGCTTGTGTCACATTCACGTAGCTGTTTGATTTGATCTACAATGTATATAAAGAGCTTCGATGTGTCAAACAGAGGCAGATGACACAAGCTGACCTTGCATATGTCTGACCCCTCAAAAGCTGGTTCATTCTTGAGGGGAAGCGCTGCTAAAATCAACAGTGCTGAACTGAACCAATAAACATGACATGTGAAGAGGCACGTGCAGCCAACACATGCAGTTGCACGCAAACAGAACGTTGCTTCTCAGTCTGCGAGTCAACTCACCCCGCTGATGTCTCGTAATGATAATCACAGGTCAAAAGCTGTTTGCTTGTAGACGGATAGCAGGGCAATAATCTGGTCGCTCTCTAAAACCAACCCTTGTAAGCCTGTCACCTAATTGAGACAGCATGGTGTTGCGGACCGTTCATTTGCATATGTGCATTAGCATAATTGAATAGGCATGAGTTAAGTGCGTTTCAGTAGGCTGTTAATAACATGGCCCCCGCACCGCCAGATTAATTCGTTTCTGTTATTTCGTTCTCCTCCTCGCCGCCATGAAGAGGAACGCAACCATCCGTTTGCTCTCAGTCCCCCTCATCTGTCCTTTCCTTCCTTTTCTCCTTCCCTCTTTCCTCTGTCGATGAGTTGAGGTCAGTTTTTTCTCCGCCTTGAGCTCACTTACTCAAGGAACTCGGCAGGACTTGACCAGTGCGGTCGACTGTGAAGATTCAAAGGCAGAAAAGGCAGTGGATTATATCTGAAACAATCGGCTTACTTATTTTAGCACTTGAGAACGTCTCTCCAAAGGTCCAGGTGCATGTTCACTGGGTTTGTTCCACGGGTGGAGCAACCAATGCCTCTAACAGATGAGCCTGAAAGCAAAGAACAGCAAAATGTTGGATTTTTTTTTCTTTTGCTCCAGCTGTTGTTTTTTGCAATGGACCGTGTAAACGGGGCACTAACGAATTCTGTGAGCATGAGAAATGCTTGCTCTTTTTTCTTCCTCTTCACTCCTATTCCCATTTAAATGCCCAGTAATATTTAATCTTCAGTTCTCCAACCAGCCAGATGACCTTTCTTACTGCTCTTCCTCCCTACAGTTACCAAAGAATTTGAAGTAACGTTTTTCTATTACAGGGTGCTAGTGTACTTGTAAAACATTAGACATACTTAACAATAAACATTTTGGCTAATATTCCGTATTATTACTTTTTGTAATCTGCTTAAATAATGATATGATTTTTCGTAAAGGAGCTGTATGCAAGATTGTGGCCCAAACTGGTACTGCAATCACTTTCAAATTAAGGCCAATTTGTACTTATGCGTCGAGGGTACGCCATAGTGTACGACGTAGGCTGCGCACAAAGGGGACGCTCCGAAACGCTAGTTGGCGGCGGAGGGTTTCTTTCATATAGAGTCGCTCAATCAGTGATTCATTTCAACCGTGGAAAGACGTCAGTAAAAGGCGTGTAAACAATGTAGCCTAATGTAACGTCACATTTACCTCAGAGAAAAAAAAAATCCAGTGACCATAAACTCGTTAGCCAGCTAGAAAAATTAACTCTAGATCAGCATTTTGCCAAATACATGCACCATATTACATATTCATTATAATTTTTAACGTTTTTCAATATTTAATGCATGTTGTTTGAAAAAAAAAATCTGACAAGCTTTTATGTAGCCACCATTTAAATGTTTATATTTCAAATTACATTATTATTATAAAAATAAATAAAAGTGTAATTTAAGTGTTTGTGTACAAATCAGGTAATTTTTACCTTCAATATTATAGTAGGCTAATGAAGCATTTGGGCTACAACTGACTCCCAGTTTACAGCATTATTTGAGATTTGTTTTCCTTGAGAAAATTTGCCATGTATTGTACCTGATATCCAAAATAATCAATATTGAATCGAATTGTGAAATTGGTGTCAATACCCTGCCCTTACTTGAACAATGTAAAAACAGCACTTTAAATTTTTAATTTTTTTAAAGATTTATATTTTTATATACAATAGAATTGTGCTTCAAAAAAAACTACATCTTATTCTTTTTTAAAAGCATTTACATAATATATATGAATATACAGAGCGTGATAAAAAGGTGACCTTGAAATTGTGGCGTTAAATGTGATGCGAGATGAAAAAAATTTGAGTGCACCTAAATTTTGTGCTGGTGCACCTAAATAAAAAAGTTAGGCGCACCAGTGCAACCAAGGCAAAAAGTTAGTCTGGAGCCCTGTTAATTGACATACATTTCTTGCATACAGCTCCTTTAAATATTCTTCATAACTCTGTATTACAGTCAATAATGTCAAATTGGGTACCATTAGTCTTTTGCATCTTTACTTTACCTTGAGCTTGGGAAAGGCACTATATAAATTAAACTTACTATTATTGTATATTTGAAAATAGGGCAGTACAATAATTATACATAATACATACTGTGGTATAAGTAGGACTTGGACCTGTTAGCATACTCATTGAAACATAGCCTGGTCAAGTAGTTTATGCAAGCCATATTGCCATACTGTATGTCTCCAGAGTAATTTTGTGCTACTGTATTTGTTCTTAGCACCTGCACACAAGAGCAGATTATGCATTCAAGACATGTTTTCCTACTTAGGAATGTTAATCGTTATTCAAATCATATATAGTAGAGAGATTATATTCAGTAAGCCACATCCATAAAAGACGCTGTGCATCATCCTCTCACCTGAATGACCAGTCAACTTCCTTATGGGTCAGTGAGCTAAATCACTTCGTTCTGCACAGTTGACATGCACTTCCCGACCTCTAAATAACACTATTGACCTTCCGATTGTAAGATCTCTAATCTCTGACACCCTTTAGTCTCCTGCGTTTACAATGGCTTAGTCGCTGCATGTCAAATAATTCACTGTGCCTTAATTAAAGGCAAGGCAGTGCTTTCTTAAAAGCCCAGTGATGGATTGAAATCTTACGAGTCATGACTGTATCGATGAGAGGAAAGTAGCCCTTCTTATCTCTAAATGTTCTCCTTTTACTTCCTCCGTTTGCGAGCACACTCCTGCTTGCCGGCATTGACATGTTCGCTGGGGAGAAAGATTATGCGGGAGTGGATAGTAATTACGGCTCTAAGCCAGCCATTTGTGGGGCCATATCAGTCAAATGATCGCGGTGTGGATCACATTAAAACACAAAGGCCGTGGCATGTTCTAAATGCAGTTTTCCATAACCTGTTACTCCATCTTACCTTGACCAGTTTCCGTAAGGAAATTTAGACCAGGTATGAATACGTTTATATCGCAATATAGATATTTTTGCTGTCAATGGCAATTCAACAATGGCAATTTTGCTGGTACTTTATCGTATTGGATTATGAACTATTTTTATTTGATTAGCATTATTTAGTGTTGTATCTTGATGGATGCAAACATATCATTATGAAAAGCTGATTCACAGTATACAATTTAATTTTGTTTAGCACATTAAAGAAATCATGTGAATTTGATTCAAAGCTGTTACTTGTGAGTTACTTTTTCGTACATATTATACATCTGAATGTGGCTTGTTCAGTGTACACAAAGTTGTGATGTAGGATTCTGCTTGATGTTTTCTCTATCTGCTTACATGGTCTAAAATCATATGAAGTGACTGAATATGTTTTGATGTATGTAAAGGTTATCACCTTGTAGGACAAGGTAAGGAATAGTGTTGCTCCAAATGATGGAGGTGAGTAAATGACAGACATTTCAGCTTTTTACCTCTCTAAAGACCTTGACTCTGGATTCTGTGTCTTGAGCTGAGCAGAGAAATGAGTCTCTCTCTCTCTCTCTCTCTCTCTCTCTCTCTCTCTCTCTCTCTCTCTCTCTCTCTCTCTCTCTCTCTCTCTCTCTCTCTCTCTCTCTCTCTCTCTCTCTCTCTCTCTCTCTCTCTCTCTCTCTCTCTTGCATCGCATCATGATTAACGGCAGCAGATAAATTTCATGCATTATTCATGCACTCTGCCACCTTCACCTGCAGAGTGGAGGCTGATTTCCAGGTGCCGCTTTGTTCCTAAAAAACTTTAGCCACAATGACAGTTTGATAAAATCTCTTCCCTCAGGGCCAGTGTTTTCACTTCTTTAGCTCTTACTGGCAGGCCGAGTCACTTCTAAAGCTTGTGGATCTGCCCGCGAGCTCCTTTCCATCTGGAGAGATAACCAAAAAATATCAAAATCAAAAGCATGCCTTAATCAACTTCAACACAGAATGCTATATTTACCCACGCTAATCCATTTACACAAGTAGCTTTATATCTTCTTAATGGTATATATCACAATACAGTAATTATTTGCTAGTAATGTGGTTAATATAATACATAACAATGTTTTAATGCTTATTTGGATTGTCAAGTTAAAAGTTTGCCAAATAAAAAGTACTTCATTTTATTAATTTAATATTTTTTATTTTGTAAATGAAAAGATATCAACAAATGGAATTATTCATAACAAATGGATCTGGCATCAACAGACCAGCTAAATAGTTTTATGTTATGTAACACTGGATTTGAAGGTGAAGTGTGTCATTTTTTTAAAATAATGACACTGAATAATGTCTGTTTGCTATTGGTTTTTTTTAGAGCTGCTTTACAGCAGAATCGAGTTCTGTTTGCATCATCATTATTTACCTGTTATCACTGTATATATAAATAAATGTGACTTGACTTTGTCATCAAATTAAATAAAAATATTAAGCTGTTCTTCCTGCTGATGGTCAGACACAAAATATAGTCCCACACTGTCCCAAATTTCTTTCTATTTTTGTGGCATTATGTACTGTACACCCAGTTAAATGAATTACTGTGGATTACATCTGAATAACTTTGTCCCTTGTTAATCTAACAGGTCATACTTCACATTCATTCTGTACTCAGAACAGTTTTTTTGTTTGTTTTTTTTGTTTTAAACTAGAGCCTGCATTCACCACAGCTCATAACACTGGGTCTTGGCATGGCTTGCTGTCAGTGTAAATCATTCACTAGCCCACTGAGATGATAAAGCCCTGGGAGAAATGAATTACCCAGCATGCACCGGGTGTGCCAGGCATAGACAGGATGAGAGAGTGGCTAATGTTACCCACCTACCCGTTCCGCAATCTCTGGATTCGTCCAGTGCAAGCCAGTGACTGGCAGTAGCGCTGTCAAAAATAATGGAAATGCGAGGGGTGTCTATGGCACTATAATAAATGCCATGAAAACCTTGAGATGAAGCAGCACAGATTAGGGCCCAGTCTTACCTTTAAATGGTGCCCTTGACTAAAATTTGCATTAGTGCTGCAGGCAACCCATTCTGTGTACTGTGCATAATGCAGGCTATCGGGGACATGTGCACACACACACACATGCATGAATGCACTCATAACAGTCACAGAATTCAGCCATTTAGCCAAGCACACTGCCGATGCATTACTGGGTCGATCTTGACATTTTCGATTTCCAAACAAACAGCAAAACGCACTATAATATAGGGATAGAATATGATCTATGTTTGAACATGCAGCATTACAAATAAATAAAACACATTCCATTTCTAATTTAACAGCGACTAAACCATGTCATCTTGCCCAGCTATTTTAAAATGTATGTTCTCTGTTTTGAGTGCCAATCTATTCACCACAACACCATCACAAAAGCTCTAAAGATATGAAAGACCTTCCTATTGGGCTTACTAGTGAGAGAATGACCAGACTGGGGGGACAAGTGTGAGACGTAGCCTGCGCCACATGGCCATTTCTGCTGTCATTCCACCATCGCCAATGGTTGCAATGACATGCCAGAATAATGTTCGAAGCGGCAAATCAGAGCTAATCTGGAGGTTGAGGACAATGGCCACCCAGGCTTACATTGTGTGAGGGAGCTTTTAGCAATTTCCTGGCAGGAATATATTTTTGGGTTAGAAGAAGCAGTCTGCATGAATAAACAAATGTTCAGTCTCACATGGAAAATTCCTCTTTTTTGAAAGGGAAAAGGATAATAACAATAGTAATTATTGATTATTATAATTCACCAAGTCATTTCACCAAGTTATGTAGTTTATTAGCCTAACTGTTTATGGTAACCTTCGTAGCAACTTGCTATATAAAGTTCGGAAACAGGTTTGTGTATATTAGCTACTCGTTGAATGCTTATCTATAGAATTTAGGAGTCAGAACTATCCGTTTTATTATGGCAACACTTTACAATATGGTTCAGTTAATATTAAATTAAATTACATATCAATAATGTTAATTCATAAAAATACAATTATATATGCAATTATATATGTTTAAATGCACTTTATACACTTTATACACCCATTTGCATTAAGCTTTGTATCTTTAGAAACCCAGTCATATTTTTGAATGGTCATGGTTTATTCTCTTATTTTCCCCTGAGATGAGAGTGTTTTACTTCCTGCTTATTATGACGTAAATATCGTCATTTTGCGTCATAATAAAGAGGAAGTCACATTTCATTAGAAAGTGTAGAAACTACAAACTAAAGCTCCTCATTATTCAAGGGTGTGGGACCCACTCGATCAGTGGGTGGGTCTTCACTTGCAGATACTGAAATCAGTTTCAGCCATCTTGTTTGGAAGCTAAGCTAACAAGCTAACTGTCTCGAGCTGGGCGGACTGCTGGTGCTTGTCTTGTGCTCTCGCTGTAAACTAACATTACGAATGCAGATAGAGTCCGTCTGCTGCAGAGAATTTCAACGATGGCAATTTTTCCTGGAGGGAATCTCTGAATCAGACGAGCACTCGGTCGTTTGTGTTGTGATAGTTACGCCTGAACATCCAGGTATCATGCAGTAATTCACCATATAGAAATAAATACAAACGAGGAGTAATTCACTAATGAGTTTGCCAATGTAACGTTAACAGTGTTTGCTGTTGTGGGAAGAAGGAGGCAGGAACCGGCGAACATTTAAACATTTTAATAGTAAAATGAACAAATACAAAACGAAAGTATGAGCCAGCAGCCCCTCATTGACGACTGCTGTAACGTTACTCACATCAGAAACAAAACACATCTTAAAATCAGACCTGTTTTTCTTTCGATCTGCCATCGCCACTCCTCATTTCATGCATTCGCTCCTCCGTGAGAGACGCGAGACCGGCGCGTGCCTCACAGGTGTCTTTCATTATCACTCATGCTACCAGCCTCGCGCGGCGCGCCGTCTTCTTACGTCCCTCGCCCTCGATTGTCCTGCTCGCCACAGCTAACTAACTCGAAATTTTGTGTGAAATGAATTTCAAAGTCTGGTAACAGCTAACGTTAGCCTTGTAGATGGAAGAGTGATTTCTCTGTTTGCGCTGTTCTGGATTAGTGGGTGTGGCTTGCGGAGCTGTGCAATGCGGTGCATTATGGGAGTTGTTCTCTTACATACAAATGTGCCCCTCGGTTATTTTGTCTTTTCTCGGTCAAAAGGGCACCAAATTCAAAATTAATTTACATTTCGACTACATATATGATCTACTTTCAATAAAGATTAATGTTGAAATGGGTGAAATGCTCATTTAAAGTTCATTACATACCTATTTAGTTCATGATACCTACAGTTAGTAAAGTAACAAATTCAACCTTATTATAAAGCGCTGTGTTTATAATTCCCCCGATAGCACTTCTGTACTGCTGAAGCACTAAACAAAGACACTGACAATAAAATCCCTATAAACTTGTATTTACCTCTGTTTGGTCACATGTGTGTGTTTATGGCCACTGAAGCATGCTGGGAAACATGAGGCTGCAGGCAGCACAGTTGAGCTGGCAGCCGGGGATGGAAGGGGGAAGTGACCCCATGTCACGTTTCACTGCACTCAACGCAGGGTGGACTCTGGGAGAATTGGAATGCCCAATCAGCAGAGAGGAACTAATAAATATGAGTCACCGCCAGGGCTTTGTGTACACCCCGGCAGTCCAAACAGTATGAACCCGAGGTTATAAGGTAGAAGAACAAAAGATTAAGGTTGTTTTGTTTATTTGGTTTTTGCTGATTTTGGATATAGATCTCTTCAACAAATACTATTTTTATTTATTAACATATATGGTACTTTCTGACTTGACAACCCCGGTTGCAGAGTTTGCTTTTTTAGTGTGTGTGAGAAAGCTTTGACTAGCTACTAGCTCCAGAATTTGGTAATAGCCTCCATCATAGGAAATCGACAGAAAATAGCCTGAAATTATAGGTAAAGCAATTTATCTCAAATAATATCCCCACGTAATATCACATGGATGTCCCCAGCACCCTTTGAACCTGCACTACACTCATCCCAAATTCTCAGTTACAATGATTTGGTGGGTGGGGCACGGATGGATGGATGGGTAGGTTGGCAGGTAGACAGACAAAATAGCATAAATGTTCAGTATGTCATGCACATTCCTTCTCAGTTTGGGGTGGGGAGGACTGTCAGACAGCTCTGCCACTGGCTTATCTCCTCTCGCAATGTTTACAGATCTTGTTTTTCTGTGTGAATGATTCGCCACTTTAGAAGTAGAAGCCCAACTTTGAGCTTCTCTTTAGCAACTCTCTTCTTTCACTCCGCTTCAATCTGCGCCATGCCTGGGGAATCCATAATAAATGTGTTTACTGAACGCGTGACATACAGAATTATGCCTGTGCATACATTATTCCTATGGTCTCTACACCAAGATCGGTTGTTGCTATGGCAACAACAATCTCTTGAAAGTGGTTGTGGTGACCAGTTACTAGTTGATTCTTGGAATTACATATCGATTCACCTTCAAATTTCACTCTTGACACTCGAGAGGAAAAGATGCACTTTGTAGTTCAGCTGCATGACCTATAAAGGCAGAGCTGCTTCAAGTTTATTTATAGACTCGTGGTGGGTGGGGGGGGGATGTCATTCAGATAGACGTGACTGCACTGATGTAAAAAATCTATAAAAAGGGTCTGATTCCTCTTCCAGTTCTCCACCTAGATGGTTAAAGAGATTATTTCAAAGACATGCTCAATTTCCAGCATTCACGTCTTGAAGTAAGAAGGATGTACTCTAAGAATGAATTAGATCATGTCTCGTTTGAGGAAACGCATGAGCTACGTAATCTAATCTACTGTTGTTGCAGTTTCCTCCACAGAATGATTTGATGGCAGCAAACATGCCCTCTAAAACACAACTTCATTGGAAGTGTTTGGCTTGCCATGTGCCATTACGCGGCAGGGGAGCTGTGTGCTTGCCATATTACGAGCACTGAAACATTCTTTTTTTCAGCAACATCCTGTCTATTCTCCATAGAAATGAGCCGACCAGGGTGGACATACGCCCTTCTGGCTACAATCATAGCATTTTCTACTCTTCTGTTCTGTCCGTCTGATGTGAAATTATGACATTATTGGTTTTTAGAATCTCTGTTAGCTGCAAATGCATGCTGATTTTGTGCAGAGTGTGGAAAACATGTTTCCAGCAAAGTGTAGCCTGCTATCTGCCACATCCATCTCCATATGACAAATAACCATCCCCATGTCCAGAACTAGACAATTGTCTTATTATTGGAAATAGCCATTCAAGTATACACGAGGTCGCAATGTATTCCACTCACCTGTGATTACAGTTTAAAAAGTTTTAATTATGGATATTTTTCTCACAAAATGGATCGCTTCACTTCAATAAGGCATTTATTAACCCCCCGGGGCCGTACGGATAACTTTTATGATGAATGGATGTGCTTTTTGGGGCTTCAAGATCTCACTTACTTTATACTCCCATTACAAAACTTGGAAAAGCCAGTTTATATATATAGTTTGTGTTTAGGTAATATATGTTTGTGTAGTGTGTATAATTATTTTGTATATGTAAATACACACACATGCATGTATATATTTAAGAAATATTTGCATGTATATACCTTATATATACATATACATTTACATAAATTAATGTTATGTGTATTAATATTTATTTGATATATTAAGAACAAATTTTTCTTAAATATATACATGCATGTGTATGTATTTATATATACAAAATAATTATACACACTACCAGTGTTGGGGAAAGTTACTTTTAAAAGTAATGCATTACAATATTTAGTTACTCCCCAAAAAAGTAACTAATTGCGTTACTTAGTTACTTTTTATGGAAAGTAATGTGTTACGTTACTTTTGAGTTACTTTTGCGTTACTTTTGCGTTTCTTTTTTTTTACCTGGCTGAGGCTTGATCTCTCTCAGGTCTTACATGTGTTTTTCGACAGAGAAGTTATTGTACAAGTGTTTAAAGCAGTAATATATTCAACAACAGCCTATATAAGCACCTTAATTCTTTTAAAAACACATATACAGTATATTGAATAATAATAATAATATAGAATAATATTATATTCGGAGACTTTAATGTTCTTTTAAAAACACATATATATTGAATAATAATATAGAATAATATTATATTCGGATAACTTCCTGATCCCAGAGCTAGGCATGCTATATAAAATATCAATAAACATTACAGATTATGGAAAGTAATGTGTTTTTTACTTTTGTACTTTTTGTGTAGACTATATAAAGTGAATTCACTATCCATTGTAATAGTGAATTAAGCTTGGGCTTACCCTGCTCAATGTGCAATACTCAACCAACACATTTTCACACCTTCAAAAGGAAGTAAACAGTGAGTAAATGATGAAAATGCCATTTACATTCATTTATAATAAAACAATCTTCCTGATTATATTTGTCTAAAGATAATGAACAGCTACCAGCTGAACAACTTAACTTCTACGTACAGTAGGCACTCTGATTCCATGTATGCGGCATTTATTATTCATATTACACACAAACACAAGTAGATAAGACCTGTTTAGTTCAAAAGATCCCTCGTTATGGAAAAGCGCAGATCATAAGTGATGATACGAGCAGCGTGAGCGCGGCCAGATCTGCCTCACGCGCGCCAAGTATGCATAGCCTACTATTGCGACTCCCCCTGCCTTCACGTTACCCGTACTATGAATGCTTCGACCTCGTCTAACATAGGCCTACCCAGTGATAATAGACAAAGTCTCCACCACAATACTGTCGGGGAGTGGATTCGGCGATTCAACAAGGGTTGGAGGTAAAACCTGACTTTTCAAATGAGCGTGAACGTGAACTGCGCGTGCTGCTCGTTCATTCCTGACAGAGTGAGCGCCGCTCTCGTTCGCGTTCATTGTATGAAAAGTGCGTTCGGCGAAAATATGAACTAGTTCAGTGAACGTCGTTCATTGAACGCGTTCATCTTAATAAGAGGTCACTATTTCATCTGGGTTTTATTTTCAAAGTAACGATTATAGGTCAGGAAAAGTAACTCACATTACTTTTATTAAAAAGTAACTCAAATATTAATGTGTAAATTTATAAAGTAATGCATTACTTTACTCGTTACTCAGAAAAGTAATATTATTACGTAACGCACGTTACTTGTAACGCGTTACCCCCAACACTGCACACTACACACACATATATTACGTAAACACAAACTTTTATTTTGGATGCGATTAATTGTTGCCCAGCCCTAAAATATATATATATATATATATATATATACAGTATATATATAGAAATAATTGCTTATTTCGAGTAAAATGCATGGGAAATTTAATTAGATAGAGTTTACCATTAACAAGTTATAGACATAATAGTTATCATCCTCGGTATGAATGGGCCTTTGAGCTGATAAGAACAAAAATACAGAAAATTTTAATTAGACTGAACTATTTTGATCAACACTTTTCTGTATTGAATAAATTACATTGGAGGCATGTGAGGATGCTATAGAATCTGGAAGATGTCATATTCATGCTGCTTTACCTTTTCTGTACCTATGATGCCTTAAAATGCTCCCTACATAGGCACATGACTAGGTTTTGGAACACAGCCGTAGAGTTCCATATGTATTCCTCCCTGCTGTAATCATAGCTTAAAGAAATCCCTTGATATTACCTCAAACAGTTCCATTACTAGCACAGCTAGTACACATGTAAAACAAGCTTGAGGCTATAGTTTGTTTACTTAACATTCAGTGTGATTGTTCTAGTCTAGTAAATAAACAGTAAGAGAGTAAAAAAAAGGGAAAGAGAGAGATGAGCCAGGCACAGAGTGTTCTCCCTGCTGGGAAATTAGTGTCCATGTGCATAATTATGGGATTAACTAGATGAGGAGTGATTACTTTCTATTTTGTGTATGAGAGTCAAACAGCATTGTGTGTGCACTAGAAAACATCCCCTCCCGCATTGACCATCTGCAAACAGCCTCCATTTCAAATTCGATTAAACCAGTAAACACTCTGGTTTGTCTCCCAAGAGCAAACTGATGTAACTGAAGAGAAATTGTAGAGGTCATACCTCAGGTTGGCCTCAAGGGTAGAATGTCGGGACTTTACTTTTTTTTATTCGTTTAAAGAGATTCACGTGATTCACAAAATCTAATGTTTTAGGGATTGTTCACTCACAAAATGAACATTGTGTCATTGTTTACTCCTCGGCATGTCGTTCTGAATTAATTTTATTTTTTGTCTGTGGGGCAATTTTTCAAGAAAATCCTAGTCACTCTTATCAGTATAATTAAAGCGACTCTATTCCAAGTGTTGTGAAAACAGCTTTGTTTAATAAAATCTCATGCGGCGTGTGCGCATAAATATTTTAAATATAGGTCATTGTATGCTTTTATTGTATGGAAATGAGCAGCTTGGACATTCAGCGAAAATTCCACAAAATTATGACTTTTTTTGTTTTTTAACCCTTTCACACGCAAGTTTAAAATATTCTAACTGACCGCCCAGGGTGAGTTTTTCAAGGCGACCATTATTTAGAACTTGCCACTTTAATGTTGCCATGGTGACCTGTCATTGCTTGTCACGTGACAAGCACAACCACAACACAGCACTGAATAAATGATGATCTGCTTTTATGTCATTTTTTTAGGGCTGTCAAACGATTAATTGCGATTAATCGCATCCAAAATAAAAGTTTGTGTTTACATAATATATGTGGGTGCACTGTGTATAATTATTTTATATATATATATATAAATACACACACATGCATGTATATATTTAAGAAATATTTCCATGTATTTACTGTATATAGATTTATATATAATTTATATTATATATAAATATAAATATTTTAGATATAAATAATATTTTATATACATGCATGTGTTTGTGTATATATATATATATATATACAAAATAATTATAATTTTTTTAAAGTAATTTTGGATGCGATTAATCGCGATTAATCGTTTGACAGCCGTACATTTTTCCTTTTTTTATTAAAAATATTCACAAATGTATTAGCTATAGTATGAAACACTAATATTCCAATTGTCAAATATGTGCAAGTGGATGGGTTTTGTTGTTTAAACATCTTTATAACGATCGCGTTAGTTGAGCTGTATGCACAATGGGCGGCGCCATTTTAGTTTGTTTTACAGTTCAGAGAATCGGATCTGGATTTACAACGTCAATTCCTCCACTTCTCACGAAATACATGAAAGTAAGTGGCCGGTGAACTGGGAGAAGAATAGGGTCAAGCGTGAAAGTACGCGTGAAAGGGTTAATAGACTATTCCATTACCTATGTGTGGTAAGACTTGGGGCATTGTAATATTGTAATATTATTTTTGTTTTCTCTTGGTTATTTAATGTTCCGGTTGCCATTTAAGTCACTTTAAGAAGCTTGCATGAGAAGTTCCACTTGACCTCTCGGAGTGTTTCTCTCACTCAGGTGCTGCAGCATGCTGGCACGTAGGTCGCCCGCCCTTGGTAACAGCTGTGAAATATACAGCTCATTTCAGCCGCGCCGTTGTTTCCTTTTTCTTTTTCGCTGAGCTTGTCCAGGGCCTTCAGGGCAGGCAGCTTTTCACAGTGTGTTTATGCAGCCTGTCAGCACCTGAGATCCGCTGAGCTGGCTGCTTCGGGCGCTCACTCCTCACAACTCGGCAACGGTCAGTCTCAGCCAGCCGGGCCAGAAGGTTGCAACAAGGTCATGACAAAAGTCTTGGAAGTAAGATTGCTATTTACATAGACTACAGATTAGTGATGGTGACACATACAGCAGGACAAACCGCGGAACCCGAACGACGCGGCCGAGCTGTGGGTTGGCGGATCTAGATCGGCATGGCTGGTGGACTTTACAGTGGCATGAGTGAAAGATGCAACGTGTCACAGTGTGACACAGATGCACGCTGATGGAAGTGAGACTGACAAGCTTGCAGGCGCATAGGGACTTGAAATGGCAGATTGCTCCTTGTTGCGAAAGGTCTATTTTTGGGGCTACGCCGACACCCACTCTGAGGGTGACGAATGCAGCTGAATACATTCACACCTTATGGAATTCATTGAATTGTATAAGACTTTAAACTCGAGCTCTTTCATTAAAGGTGCTGAATGGACCTTTTTCTCTCTTCTAAAGCATAAAAATACCATAATTTGTTTGCAGATATATAGAAAACATGCTGAGTTCACATACGCCTTTCTCTGAAAAACACTTTTACAGCCAGTTATTTTACTCTGAAATGTGCGTTCCGTGTTGGAAGTCTCCTCGGCTTTCATTGTCAATTGCACTCTTTTCTGTTGCGTGTCCTCAAACTGGCAACCCGCTTTAGTGTCGAGTCTGAGCAGGGGGTTGGGGGAAACAACAATATTTTGAATTTTGACTGCAGTACCTATTTCGACCACTAGTTCTGCACCTTTAACTAGATACACAGATCTGGATATCTGTAATTCATGGAATTGTCAAAAATATGAAATCAGTCCCCCATTTAGTTTTTCTAGCACATTGACATGCCATTCAACAAGGCTGCTAAAACAGTTGTCCGCACAGTCAGGAGTCAAAGTCCATTCAAAGCAGACAGCTTCGTTCTAGCCTTCCGTCCCCCGTTGCTCGGAAACGATTCCGTAAATACTTTTTCCACTCAGCGCTCTTCAAAGGACCCTGGACAGCACAGGGCTTAAAAAATCCTGCACCAAGTGGGTTGGAAGAGATGCTCATCTCTGGTCCCATATTTACTGCTCCCGCGGTGAGCTGCTGGAGGCGATACCCTCCCGGCAATACTTGCTTATTAGCATGCAGATTTAGGCCAGCCTCTCCTGATAACACTTCTGGGGCTATTGAGTTGATTTTTCAATTTTGCACTGCTTATATCCTGCTTCCCTGCCCATAATAAAAATTTCCATCTCGACCATCACCACGAGTGCGTGCGGAAAAGCCGCATCGCTAATAACTACCTTTCTCTGAGCTACACCCTCTCTGACAAAGGTATGCAATCACATCTTGTTCTTGTCAAGCATTGATTGCACGACATCGCTTGAGCTTGCAGTTGTTCTGTCACACAGTATATTTACTGTCATAAAGTTAATTGCAACAGAAGCGAAGCGAGTGCAGTTTGCCTGAGCATCAAATAATCCTCTCTAAACGTATTTAAAGATTATGTGAACTGGTTTGGGTGACAAAAATGCCAGGTTTGACATTTTTATTCAGAGAGGCAGATATGCTCTAAAAGGCTTCTCAGTCCTTTTTATTTTCATGAACATAAAAATGTATTCAGTTGTTCTTCACAATCGCATGTCTTGGATGATGGTCCCATTTTTAGATGCTAACGTCTCCAGCAAGACATTCTTAGTCAACCAGTATCACCAGAAAGAACATGCTAGTCAACTAGTCCAACCAGCCTGAACCAACAAAGGTCTGGTCTAATCAGTGTAATATCAAAAGTAATATATAGTTTATGACTAAATTAAAGTGTTTATTTATCAATTTCATTGGTCATGAAGGAGCAAATACATTTGAAGTTATACCATGTGGCAGTGATTTTTTTTTTTTTTAATTTAAAAGCAGTCATTTGCAATTAGCCTGATCTGTGGAGGAAGCATATATACTGACTGAAGGAGCCATTTTATAGCATGGCTGATTTCTCTCTCAACTCCCTCTTGGGCTGACTAACAGCTTGTTCAGTCAAGGGTTATCAGCTGCAGATGGTTTCAGACAATAAACATGATCAAATACGGGGGCGGTTTCGCCGAGGCACCCTGGCTAAAACATGGTTTTGACGCTCTCTGGTCTCTATACATCCCTTTTCATTTGGTTTATTCATTCATCTTTCCACCTTTCTCCTTTATCAACCAATTTTCTGTCTGCTTTTTTTTCTGTCTTCTGGATTATCATTATATAATTTGTTCTATTCACTACAGGACATCAAGAGCTTGCACAGATCAAACACATCAATTCATCAAAACTCAAAGAATGAACTTTGAATCTGCAATTTGTTAGTCTATTACCTGCTTTTCCACTCAAGGTATCTTCAAAAGCGAAGACCATTCAGTGCAAACCACGATTTGTTAAATGGGACAATGCCATAAAGGAGTAATGGAGAGACCTTCGGTGCAAGGACATGAATTCTGTTCTCATAACTCATCATCTTTGAAAATAGTTCATTTCATTTGTTGAGTCTGAACTGACTATAAACAGTTGGATTAGTACAGCCAGATCGAAGTTTAACGTTGAACCAAATGACATTGATTCTAAAATGTCACAATTTAAATGAACAACTTTTAACTTTATGTCTGTTCCTCACACATTGCTATCATATGACTTATAGTGTAAAATATTGTATAATATGGTGTAAAAATCGCATGGACCATCTTTATCAAAATAAACCATCTTTATTTATTTATTTTATTTTATATAACAAACTAACTATATAACTAATTAGACATGTACTATACATCAGGCTTTTTAAAATGGAAGTTTTAAAAGAGCCATATAAGTGGTTATCCACTTATTTCTTTAGCCTTTACCCATTGAACACATTTACAGTGTATGTATTATGTTTCCCCAACCAATCAGCATAGGGAATAGCTTATCTATTTGTGGTGGACCGTGACTTGATTCTCTCAAAGGCTGCAGTTCTCCAAACCTCAATGGCCTCATAAATGATTACGCCATTTTGGCTCTACTGAGAGAATTTGCTGATTCTGTACAAAAAAAAACATATCACCCAGTTAGTCAGTGCTAATTGTGGTATTCAATATGCATTAATTCATGTAATGCAGTACAAAACATGCTTTGTCAGTTCACCACAAAGCGTGGGGTGGGGTGCAGTCCATCGTTGTCTGAGTATTGTCTACTAAATTGTGTTTAGATTGGATTTTTTTATTGTGAAATCAGTTCCTGATTATCCTGCTTTTGATAACAATGTGTTATTTCGAGTTATGTTGCATCAGCAGTAGAATGCTTATACTCTACATTGGTTGCAGATGCAATGAAAAAAGCATCTAGTTTTGTTCCATTTGGCTAATGATCATAAGGTAAAGGTCAAGTAAGGGTCTACTTCAACCACAATGCATTCTGATTGAAAGCCACTCGTGAAAAAGGAGGCATCTGATGAGGTCAATTGCAAAGCTTTTCGTGCAGCAATTTCCACAACACAAGGTTGAAACGGGCACCCCTTCAACCCCCTCGACTGACTTCCACTCCTCCTCCTCCATCTTCATTTTTAGGGGCCAAGCACCGAAGGTGCAAAGGCACCTATTGTATCTGTTCCGGTTCTTATTATTAGGGGCCAAGCACCGAAGGTGCGGAGGCACCTATTGTATCTGTTCCGGTTCTTATTATTATTATTATTATTATTCTTCTTCCGACTGGGCGTCTATGGCAGCCCATAGACCGCTTTGCGGGAAAGTTGTTTTGGTTTGACATTCTGATAGAGGACAGTCCCACCATTAAATACACCAATTTTGGTGTCTCTAACTCATTCCCTCTAGCGCCACCAACTGTCCAAAGTTTCACTTTTATTATGCTAATAACGTTTGAACCGTAAGGCCTATCAACGAAATTCTTTTTTCCTCTTGTTCCTGAGCTGATGCCGATTTGATCGCACCCTATGACGTCATTTTGCGTCATAAAAAATGGCCGCCATTTTGAATTGTCCAAAAAACCTACTTTTGCGAACTCGTCCTAGGCCGTTTGTCCGATTTTCACCAAAATCGCAACGGATCATCTCCAGGCAGTGCTGACAAAAAGTTATGGAATTCAAGTTGATTCGATTAGCCGTTTTCGATAAACGCACAAACTAATTTTACGTAGCGCTTGCGAAAACAGACGTAAGGCTGTATCTCCGCAACGCTTCATCGTATTCAGACCAAACTTGGTACGTGTTGTCACAAGCATGACCTGAGACTACATGCAGCGTTTCGGCGCAGCGCCACCCAGTGGTCCGGAGATATGAAAAATGGCTATTTTTGCTCGTAACTTCTGAACGGTTTGTCCAAAAATCATAAACTTGGTCTCGTTAGATTCAGGGCGTCATGCCGAGTCGACTGATATCCAATTTTCCCAGATCGACCATTTTGACTGTCGGCCATTTTGAATTATGTGCTAAAATGCTGTATTTTTTGAACGCATGAACGAATTGTTACGAAACTCGGTATGGTTCATCAGTACGATGCCCTAAAGGAGCCTGAGAAGTTTCGAAACAGCGCCACCTAGTGGTGAACTTTTTTTTTTAAACGCTTATAACTTTGGGTGTGATACACTTATTTTCACGGGAGTCATCTTTTTGAGGTCCTGAATCGTTGCCGAGTCCAACGATACCAAATATGTTGGGTTTCGTCTTACGGTTGGTGTAGCGTAGCGATTTAGCGCGAAAAAAACACTTGGCGATATCTTCGAAACCGCTGTTCCGATCGAGACGAAACCACCGCCAGAAACACGGAATCATAGCTTGTTAACTAAACGCTAATGCCCAAATGCGAAAATATTGATAGTAAGGGGTAGTAAAATTCAAACAAAGTCATGTGTCGGTCATTTTTTACGTGTTTCTTCAAATAAATGTTTATAACTCGGAAGCGAATTGAGATATTTGCACCAAAATTGACACACATATGTATGGGGTCACTCTGAGGACACATAAAAAAAATTGTAAGACTGAGCCTCTTGGTGGCGCTATAATAGAACAAAACGTGAAATTCCCATTGACTTCAATACAATTTTGTGAAATACAATGCTATACTAAACAAATGCTTTGGTCTAACATTACGAAACTAAGTGTGTGCCATAATCAGCATGCCCTGAAGGTACTGAAAAGATTTTGAGACAGCGCCACCTGTTGGTCAAAAGTTATAATTAATTTCTGAGAACGCTAATAACTTTCGAACAAATTTGCCTATTGCAATGAAACTGATCTTAATAGATTCCTTGGGTTATGCCGAAAACATAGATATCAGGTTTGCCATAATCAGCCAAACTTCCTGTCCGCCGTCTTTATTTCTTTGAAAAACCTTCTTTTTCGAACTCCTCCTAGACCGTTTGTCCGATTTTCACGAAAATTGAATCGTATCATCTCCAGACCGTGCCGACTAAAAGTTATGAATTGCATGATGATAGACAAAACCGTTTTCGTATACCACAGCATCAAAATTTAGGCATGCTGCCAAAATACTATTTAGGCTTTATCTCTGCAATGCCTTCACATTTTGACACCAAACTTTGCATGTGTCATTGTCACCTCACTCTGACCACATCACATCTATTTCGTAACTGCGGCACCTATTGTTCAAAAGTGATAACCCATTAAATCATCTTATAAGTTAATGTTTATGTGATTTTCTTAGCCATTTGCCCAAAGTTCTCTCAAAATGCCCTTAATTGCTCCTTGCTGCAGTTGGTCTGCCACTCCTTGCCATTTTGGCATATGTTGCCGCTTCTTGCGCTTGGCCCCGGTAATGGCTGCTTGCAGCTATATTTATTATTATTATTCTTCTTCCGACTGGGCGTCTATGGCAGCCCATAGACCGCTTTGCGGGAAAGTTGTTTTGGTTTGACATTCTGATAGAGGACAGTCCCACCATTAAATACACCAATTTTGGTGTCTCTAACTCATTCCCTCTAGCGCCACCAACTGTCCAAAGTTTCACTTTTATTATGCTAATAACGTTTGAACCGTAAGGCCTATCAACGAAATTCTATTTTCCTCTTGTTCCTGAGCTCATACCGATTTGATCGCACCCTATGACGTCATTTTGCGTCATTAAAAATGGCCGCCATTTTGAATTGTCCAAAAAACCTACTTTTGCGAACTCGTCCTAGGCCGTTTGTCCGATTTTCACCAAAATTGCACCGGATCATCTCCAGGCAGTGCTGACAAAAAGTTATGGAATTCAAGTTGATTCGCTTAGCCGTTTTCGATAAACGCACAAACTAATTTTACGTAGCGCTTGCGAAAACAGACGTAAGGCTGTATCTCCGCAACGCTTCATCGTATTCAGACCAAACTTGGTATGTGTTGTCACAAGCATGACTTGAGGCTACATGCAGCGTTTCGGCGCAGCGCCACCTAGTGGTCCGGAGATATGAAAAATTGCTATTTTTACTCGTAACTTCTGAACGGTTTGTCCAAAAATCATAAACTTGGTCTCGTTAGATTCAGGGCGTCATGCCGAGTCGACTGATATCAAATTTATCCAGATCGGCCATTTTGGCTGTCGGCCATTTTGAATTATGTGCTAAAATGCTGTATTTTTCGAACGCATGAACGAATTGTTACGAAACTCGGTATGGTTCATCAGTACGATGCCCTAAAGGAGCCTGAGAAGTTTCGAAACAGCGCCACCTAGTGGTGAAATTTTTTTTTCAAACGCTTAAAACTTTGGGTGTGGTACACTTATTTTCAAGGGAGTCATCTTTTTGAGGTCCTGAATCGTTGCCGAGTCCAACGATACCAAATAAGTTAGGTTTCGTCTTACGGTTGGTGTAGCGTAGCGATTTAGCGCGAAAAAAACACTTGGCGATATCTTCGAAACCGCTGTTCCGATCGAGACGAAACCACCGCCAGAAACACGCAATCATAGCTCGTTAACTATACGCTAATGCCCAAATGCAAAAATATTGATAGTAAGGGGTAGTAAAATTCAAACAAAGACATGTGTCGGTCATTTTTTATGTGTTCTTTCATATAAATGTTTATAACTCGGAAGCGAATTGAGATATTTTCACCAAAATTGACAGACATATGTATGGGCTCACTCTGAGGACACATGAAAAAAATTGTGGGACTGAGCCTCTTGGTGGCGCTATAATAGAACAAAACGTGAAATTCCCATTGACTTCAATACAGTTTTGTGATTTAAATGCTATATTAAACAAATGCATTGGTGTAATATTACGAAACTCAGTTTGTGCCATAAGCAGCATGCCCCGAAGGTACTCAAAAGATTTTGAGACAGCGCCACCTGTTGGTCAAATGTTATAATTAATTTCTGAAAATGCTAATATCTTTTGAATAAATTTGCCTATTGCAATGAAACTGATCTTAATAGATTCCTTGGGTTATGCCGAAAACATAGATATCAGGTTTTCCATAATCAGCCAAACTTCCTGTCCGCCATCTTTATTTCTTTGAAAAACCTTCTTTTTCGAACTCCTCCTAGACCGTGTGTCCGATTATCACGAAAATTGAATCGTATCATCTCCAGACCGTGCCGACTAAAAGTTATGGATTGCGTGACGATAGACAAAACCGTTTTTGTATACCACAGCATCAAAGTTGAGGCATGCAGCCAAAATGACTATTTAGGCTTTATCTCTGCAATGCTTTCAGATTTTGACACCAAACTTTGCATGTGTCATTGTCACCTCACTCTCACCACATCACATCTATTTCGTAACTGCGCCACCTATTGTTCGAAAGTGATAAGCCATTAAATCATCTTATAAGTCAATGTTTATGTGATTTTTTTAGCCATTAGCCCAAAGTTTTCTCAAAATGCCCTTAATTGCTCCTTGCTGCAGTTGTTCTGCCACTCCTTGCCATTTTGGCATATGTTGCCGCTTCTTGCGCTTGGCCCCGGTAATGGCTGCTTGCAGCTATATTTATTATTATTCTTCTTCCGACTGGGCGTCTATGGCAGCCCATAGACCGCTTTGCGGGAAAGTTGTTTTGGTTTGACATTCTGATAGAGGACAGTCCCACCATTAAATACACCAATTTTGGTGTCTCTAACTCATTCCCTCTAGCGCCACCAACTGTCCAAAGTTTCACTTTTATTATGCTAATAACGTTTGAACCGTAAGGCCTATCAACGAAATTCTTTTTTCCTCTTGTTCCTGAGCTCATGCCGATTTGATCGCACCCTATGACGTCATTTTGCGTCATAAAAGATGGCCGCCATTTTGAATTGTCCAAAAAAACTACTTTTGCGAACTCGTCCTAGGCCGTTTGTCCGATTTTCACCAAAATCGCACCGGATCATCTCCAGGCAGTGCTAACAAAAAGTTATGGAATTCAAGTTGATTCGATTAGCCGTTTTCGATAAACGCACAAACTAATTTTACGTAGCGCTTGCGAAAACAGACGTAAGGCTGTATCTCCGCAACGCTTCATCGTATTCAGACCAAACTTGGTATGTGTCGTCACAAGCATGACCTAAGGCTACATGCAGCGTATCGGCGCAGCGCCACCTAGTGGTCCGGAGATATGAAAAATGGCTATTTTTGCTCGTAACTTCTGAACGGTTTGTCCAAAAATCATAAACTTGGTCTCGTTAGATTCAGGGCGTCATGCCGAGTCGACTGATATCAAATTTATCCAGATCGGCCATTTTGACTGTCGGCCATTTTGAATTATGTGCTAAAATGCTGTATTTTTTGAACGCATGAACGAATTGTTACGAAACTCGGTATGGTTCATCAGTACGATGCCCTAAAGGAGCCTGAGAAGTTTCGAAACAGCGCCACCTAGTGGTGAACTTTTTTTTTCAAACGCTTATAACTTTGGGTGTGGTACACTTATTTTCAAGGGAGTCATCTTTTTGATGTCCTGAATCGTTGCCGAGTCCAACGATACCAAATATGTTGGGTTTCGTCTTACGGTTGGTGTAGCGTAGCGATTTAGCGCGAAAAAAACACTTGGCGATATCTTCGAAACCGCTGTTCCGATCGAGACGAAACCACCACCATAAACACGGAATCATAGCTTGTTAACTATATGCTAATGCCCAAATGCAAAAATATTGATAGTAAGGGGTAGTAAAATTCAAACAAAGACATGTGTCGGTCATTTTTTACGTGTTTCTTCAAATAAATGTTTATAACTCGGAAGCGAATTGAGATATTTTCACCAAAATTGACACACATATGTATGGGGTCACTCTGAGGACACATAAAAAAAATTGTAAGACTGAGCCTCTTGGTGGCGCTATAATAGAACAAAACGTGAAATTCCCATTGACTTCAATACAGTTTTGTGATTTAAATGCTATATTAAACAAATGCATTGGTGTAATATTACGAAACTCAGTTTGTGCCATAAGCAGCATGCCCCGAAGGTACTAAAAAGATTTTGAGACAGCGCCACCTGTTGGTCAAATGTTATAATTAATTTCTGAAAATGCTAATATCTTTTGAATAAATTTGCCTATTGCAATGAAACTGATCTTAATAGATTCCTTGGGTTATGCCGAAAACATAGATATCAGGTTTTCCATAATCAGCCAAACTTCCTGTCCGCCATCTTTATTTCTTTGAAAAACCTTCTTTTTCGAACTCCTCCTAGACCGTGTGTCCGATTATCACGAAAATTGAATCATATCATCTCCAGACCGTGCCGACTAAAAGTTATGGATTGCGTGACGATAGACAAAACCGTTTTTGTATACCACAGCATCAAAGTTGAGGCATGCAGCCAAAATGACTATTTAGGCTTTATCTCTGCAATGCCTTCAGATTTTGACACCAAACTTTGCATGTGTCATTGTCACCTAACTCTCACCACATCACATCTATTTCGTAACTGCGCCACCTATTGTTCGAAAGTGATAAGCCATTAAATCATCTTATAAGTCAATGTTTATGTGATTTTTTTAGCCATTTGCCCAAAGTTTTCTCAAAATGCCCTTAATTGCTCCTTGCTGCAGTTGTTCTGCCACTCCTTGCCATTTTGGCATATGTTGCCGCTTCTTGCACTTGGCCCCGGTAATGGCTGCTTGCAGCTATATTTCTCTTTGTTTCATTTCGACCTACCCTCAGGATTTCTTTCAGACAGTATCAAAAACTCATTCACCCTGCCTAAGCAAGACTGATGGGCAGCCTGTACAGTTTTGTGGCCAAATTTCCCAGTTCGTTCTCCAGGAGTCCATTTGTTTATCTTGCTTGTATTGCTCTATATAGATTCTGTCAGAATCGTCAGAGACTGCAACCATGCATGAGGATTTTAAAATTCATGTTGCTGTAGTCTTGATGTAATTCCAAGCTCCATCATTTGAACATGAAAATAAAACGCCGTGCCCCAAAAGAGCCAACATTTCAAATAAGAAAAATCAAAGAATTGTTGTTCACTTTGACTATAGAGGATGAAAAGTACATTGCATGATACCTTGTCCACATGGGGTGGATCACTTTCATTTGAAGATGACTAGATTATTACTTAATGAAAAGACGACTCTGCTGCTTCAGAAGTCTCAGCTGCTCTCAGCACTGACCCTTTAAAAGGAGTACAACATTTTCAGTTTAATAAAATCGTAATGTGCTTTTCGACTGTTGCAGTACTGTATTTCTACTATGGGATGAATGCCTGGAATTTCAATTGAGATCTTAATATATCCATTGGAGTTGTTGGGCTTCCTTTTAGGCTTTATAATGACTCCCATTGAAATATGTCCATTCATACTGGAATTGTAAAGGAGAGATGCCTTGTATAATTCAGCCCTTCTGAAAGCAAGTATAAAGAAGCTTTGATGAGGTCACCATCCAAATTGCTCCATCTTGTTATAAAAGTGATACCGAACAGGTCATTGAATTTGTCACGCATCCTGCATTTCAAAACAACATCTAAAATGCTGTATCCACTGTGGAGGATGTCACGATACAGATGCAGTGTCAGTTATGATGTCCTAAAAAGCCATCAGAGAAATCTTTTGGGATAAAGAGACAGAGGCTGTGGCATAAGCCCATATATATATATCATCCCCCTGTCTCATTCACCCAGCTCAGACAGAGTTTCCTAATGGTGCAATTTCAGATGTGCCTCTGGCAAACCCTCTCTTTCGTTCTCATCACCCTCTCCTCCCTCTCTTCAATACTTACTCGATGCAATCCCTGGACAGAGTAGTATGGAGGCCCCATGGTGAGCACGTCAGGTGGCTTGATGGGAAGAGCCTTATGGTGCTACTGATGCTAATGGCCTGTTTAGAATAGCTGACACAAAGAAAAAAAAACAGAGAGAGAAGAGATAAAGACTAAAGTAATTCGGCAGCAACTTCAAACATACATTCCAGCTGTAGAGTAAAACCTTCCTGATTGCATAAAAGGCCTGCATGGGTGTTAAGCCTGTGTTTGGCAATGTCACCCGATTACCACTCATCTTAATTACAAATAAGAAAAAGAGGCTACAATTTGCAAGAGCTCACCAAAAGATTGTGTTGCCTGGTCTGATGAGTCTTGATTTCTGTTGAGACATTCATATGGTAGAGTCAGAATTTGGTGTAAACAGAATGAGATCATGGATCCATCATGACTTGTTACCACTGTGCAGGCTGGTGGTGGTGGTGTAATGCTATGGGATATTTTCTTGGCACACTTTAGGCTCCTTAGTGCCAATTGGGCATCGTTTAAATGCCACGGCCTACCTGAGCATCGTTTTCTGGCCATGTCCATCCCTTTATGTCCACCGTGTACCCATCCTCTGATGGCTACATTCAGTAGGATAATGCACCATGTCACAAAGCTCGAATCATTTCAAAATGGTTTCTTGAACATGACAATGAGTTCACTGTACTAAAATGGCCCCCACAGTCACCAGATATCAACCCAATAGAGCATCTTTGGGATGTGGTGGAACGGGAGCTTCGTGCTCTGGATGTGCATCCCACAAATCTCCATCGATTGCAAGATGCTATCCTATCAATATGGGCCAAGATTTCTAAAGAATGCTTTCAGCACCTTGTTGAATCAATACCATGTAGAATTAAGGCAGTTCTGAAGGCGAAATGGGGTCAAACATAGTATTAGTATGGTGTTACTAATAATCCTTTTGGAGAGTGTATAATTATTTTTGTAGTACATGGAAACTGTATAAGACTGTTCACTGAAAAGATTCATTCTGATTTGTTCATTGACTCTTTCTCTAGGTTACTGTAGGTTCATTCAGTTTGTCCATATCAGACTCACAATTTTGACTCCTTCATTGAAGGGAATATTTGGTTGATAGGTTATCTGATATTCTTCTGCATATGTATGACATTTTTTGAGTCTCATCAGGCTTAAGTCAGGTAGCAGACGATTCTGCATAAACTCGTATCTGCATAAATCACTAGAAAGAGAGATATCTCAGTGTTCTGGGAAAGGCACTAATTGCCACTTCTGTAAATGGCTTACTTTGAACCAAGCAAAAGTATATTAACGTTATCAATAGCTAGTTTGATACCAGACTTGCACACAATGCTTGTGTTTACTCAAATGGATGTGTCCAAAGGTAAAATTAGGTCAGATTGATTGTGTAGGACATAATGACATGGTGGTTGAGTAAATATTTTCTTCATGCCGCAGCACAAAGACTCTAAGATTCAGTAACAGCGATATCTTTCCTCCACAGCAAATACACCCTAAGAGGTCGGAACATACTCGTTTTGGCTCAGTCTGTCTGTATTTCGCTGTCTCTCTGTCTACTCAGTTACTCCCATTTCCAAAATACCACTCAGCCATGGTTAATTAATTAACAGGCTCATTTAAATTTCCCACTGTCTAACTGCTGCATATGCAGACATTTAGAGAAATCAGTGCGGAAGAGAGCCCGTGCCGACGGTGCTTATAAAGAATCGGCTAAGCCTGCCGCCTTACTATTCATTTATTAGGAATTAGCAGATGGCTTTTTTTTTTTTTTTTTTTTTTTTTTTTTTGACGGACCAGCCATCCGGAACGCTTAACACTTTTTGCCTGGTGACGACGCTACTGTGGGCAACCATTTGGAGTTTTCACACCTGAGTATGGTGCTGGATTTAACTAATTTAGCACTTTTAAAGGTTACACTGTGTCTGTCCACATGGTCCAGTGGCAGCAAGTGTCAGATTCACCTTAGTCATATCTCAGATCTGACTCCAGGTGGCGCTCTCACTTCCTCATTCTCTCTTTACCTGTGCCTCCCCATTCACTGGGCTGATGTCCCAGTCATTGAGCTGTTAAGAGGGGTGGGGATCGATAGGAATTACATTTCTCCTGCCATTTTTGGCATTGTAATTGGAGACGAGCCAGACGAGGTTATTTTTGTGGAGTCGATTGATAGGACCTTTTAGACACTGAAGCATCAAGACACCCTCTTCTTTTGACAATCCAGTTGCTACTATTACCAGTACCATCTCAACAAACCTATTCAGAAAGACAGCAAGAAAAAAGGAGAGTGAAAAATCCTTTACAAAAACGCTTCAACAAGATCAATATTCCCACTCCCAGCATTAGTCAAATGACATCTAAAATAGTTTTTGAGCAGAGGCTAGATATCAGCACACATAAACTCTTTCATGTAAATCAGCTTTTATTATGCTGTTGGTACATCTTTTAATATTTATATGTGACTCAGTTTCAGTAGTTCAGTGGCCATATAAGTGTTGAGGTGAACGTGTGCACTTTGTTGCTTAGTAATGTTCATTAACAAAAAAGCATCACAAGTATTACGTTGATATTACATGTTCTTATTTGTTAAGATAAGATTGTTTTTGCCGAGATAAGAACACAATTTGGTGTGCATTTTTGTTCTTACCGTGGAATATTTCCCCCCTTTTTGAACAAAAATAATACTTATTATTACTATTACAATAAGAACAATAAGAACACTGCAAAAAATTCCTGTTTGATTATATTATTATAAACATATCCAAATAGATAGTTACAGTAATGTAATTGATGCTACTGTCTATCAAAATTACTGAACTTTATTTTTCAATTCCTTAGAAAAAATGGTGTTTGCAATGAGCAGTCTAAAACTCCAAACTAACAAAGGATGTTTATAGTTAGACCCTCTCTGACAGGGTTGTTAGTGTCAATCGTGGCTTTGCCTGTGCAGTTGTATGACTTTAATGATTCTTGACTTGAGCAATGAAAACAGTCTTCGCTTGATGAGCTTGACAGCTCCTGCTCTCTCTCTCTCTCTCTCTCTCTCTCTCTCTTTCCTCAATCTACTTATGATCATTATTCTAATTAGCTTTGATGAGTAAAACGTCAATGCAGAACTTCTGCCTCACAACCTGCACAACCCTCAAGCCCTCAGAAGCTGACTTATACTTCTGCATTAAAATAAATCAGAAATAAAAAAATAAATCAGAAATCATATAAAACATCATTTTGTTAATAATATCCTCTCATTTTTATTTAAAAAAAGTATATTAAAATAAAAAATATGATACATATCCATCAGAATCTTAAGAGATTTGTAAACTAGAGCTCATAATTGCAATTGAATTTACCATTTACTAATTACTTTTTACAATTTGAACAAAAATGTTAAAAATATACATATCTGGTTACACTTTATTTTGATAGTCACTTTAGACGTTCTAATAATTATAAGTAACTTTTCAACTACATGTCAACTAACTCGCATTAGAGTATTACTATATTATAGTAGACTGTCAGTAGACTCTTAGGTTATGGTTAGGTGTTAGGTTTTGGGTTAGGAGAATAAGTTTAATTTGTAGTCGCCAAGTTACTTATAGTCAGTTGAATGTCTGTTGGGGGACCAACCAAAAAATTATATATTAATAGCAGATATTAAGACAGTCTACTAATATTCTAATGACAGTTAGTTGACATGTAGTTGAAAAGTTATTTATAGTTAGTAGAATGTCTAAAGTGGACTATCGAAATAAAGTGTTGCCAAATATCTGATAGATTCTGAAAAGGTGTGAAAACTTAAGCACAACTGTACCCAAGCTTCAGTATTGTTTATGTTATTGTATTTGTTCCACTCTCCACTTGCACAGTTAGTCCTTCACAGAATGCGAGAGAGAGAGATGTTACAGACTTGTTGAGACATGCGGCGAGTGAGAAGTGGAAACATCAGTCAGACTGTCCTGTGACTGTCAATTCACATCAGAGAGGAGAATGCTGAACACTAGAACCACTGCACTGTAGATTACCTGTCACAATTCAACCATCTCACACACATACACACCATCAGCAGAACCCCTCTCCATCACACTTCCTCTTCTTTCATCCTCACCTCTCTCTATCTTCGTCTATCGCTTCCTCGTTCTGCCAGCTTGTGAAAAAAAACATACCAGAATTGACTTTATTCCCAAATAGAATGGCCACACTAATGTGCTTGTGCGTATAGACCAACTATTAGTTAGCTGGTTAGTGCAGTTTGGTGTTGATCTAGTCATGCTGTTTTAGGTTTATCTATTAGGAAGCTTCTTTTTCAGCAGGGGATCAAGTGTTTCATTACGATGGTAAAATGATTTTCAGACTTTAAGTATAGTATGCTGGTGACAAGAAAATACAATTAGCACGGTAGTATTTGGACAAAGCGTATTACAAATTACACAGACCCCCTTGTTGGAGTTTGTTTGCTATTATGTGTTAGAAAAAATGTAGCTTAAAGACTGCCTTAATGTAAATTAAACCACATTCACAACTAATTTTACTTGCATAATGGGACTTTTTTATTGTTACTTGGGAGCGTTATTTCATCCATTGCTAATTAGTTGAAAGGGAAGTTGTGGGACAAGTTATTCTTCTGATGTTTGAAGATCAAAAACATGATTTGCACTGCTTATGCACAAGAAGACCATAAATATGTATTAAGAAAGTAAATGGTGTCAATTAATGTTTAGGAGTTACATTTTAATTTGCAAATTGGCGTGCATGGTTGGTAGTTGTAGTTCAGATTTCATTGATGATTGATGAAATATCAATTATTTTCCAATTCAAGTTGATAGGAGCTGTGCTTGACTAAAAAATGACTGCCCATTTGAAACAAGTGAGTTGACTGACATAAAAAAAAAAAATCAAATACAAAACCAAAGTCTTAATCGTAAATCCCCACCTCTGGGCTGTACATTTAATACTGAATGAAAAGGTGCAGGGAAGCAGTCTGGGTTGAACCATTGTGCTATTCTTCTAAATTAATCAAGGGGAAAACCTGAGGAGGTTTGGATTAGGCCAAAGCCTTCTGAGATTAGAAGAGACTCTCAGAGTGCCTGTGGAAGTATGTAAATCACAAAACCAGTGCGTTCAGAGTGTTGCCAGAAGCAAGGGTTTCATCTTTTTCCCAGAGCCACTCCACAGGATAAAATCCTAAAATGTAAGAGTGTTACGTAACGCTGAAAAACATTCAAATTCACACTCTCTGGACAAACAGCCCTTGCAAGAACATACTGACTGCTTGTGTGAGCGTGTGTGTGAAGTGCCAGCTGCAAAATACCCTCTTTATCTAGGAAAAATGAAAGACTCGCCAACGTGGGAGTCATGGAGAGAGCAGAATGAGTTGTTAAGAGCTACATCTGTGGAAGAAGCACAGTGCAAATTAATGGATAGATGGCGCACCACAAATCTCAGGGGAACCATGAGGCGGGACCCTGTCTATTAGTAGTGATGTCATTTATGAGTGTTTTATCAGCCCACTGAATTTTGAGCCAGTTACTGTATATTATGGTCAAATTTGCCAATATAAGGTGGTTTCTTTCTAGAGCCGCGTACAACATGTAGACGGACTGTTGGCGTTGGAGGGTCAGGTGTGCACTAAGAGTTTAGCCGATCCCATTCTTTCCTTTTCAGTTAGAGAGGTGAACAGGGATCTTACAGACACTGTAAATCACAGGTGAGAAGGGCAGAGAGAGGGAGAGAGCGAGAGAGGCTGAGCCCTTGATCCAAAAGCAATCTGCTAGCATGCACTGCATCACATCTGACACCCACCTATAAAGAATAAAAAGACACGTAATAGGGTACACCAATCAATTAATTTTCCAAACCAAATAGATGTCCCCACAAGGTCAAAAATGACTGGTATTGCTGTCTTTTACTGGGACATTTACAAGGGCCACACATACACACATACACATTATAATGATTATACTGTACAAATCCCCTACTATCCATTAACCTATGATTTAATAAGCTGTTTTTCTCAAAAAGTTTACCAGAACCACACACACACACACACCAGTAACCTGGCTACAAATGAAATCATATTGTTGCTGTTATTTAATCACCCCTCTCCCCTTGTATGACTTAATGAGCTGTTTAGCGCTTGCTCGAACACACATTAAGGCTTTTATACAGTCCTTATTTATCAAACCCGTGATGAAGAATTGAGAATGCGTAAATTCTAATTCATTTTGAATGTAGATTGCAAACAGTGAATCGTTTAAGTTAAAAAAATGGACTTTTAAGGGAAATAAAGTTGAATGGATTGGAATAATAAAATCCAAGTGTAGTTTTTAACATTTTGTTTAAATATAAATAACCATAAACATTATCACATATGAGGTATTGGCAGATATTTTAAGTATAATTTATTATTATTTAATAAATTAACTTTTGCCTTCTTTTGTTTTAATAATTGGACTTCCATTTATATATCAATGTAAAAGAACAGTTAAAGAAGTTCAGAAGTTCAATCAGTTTTGATGAGGAAAATAAACTATAATACTAGTGCGGATTAGAACCCGGAACCTCCGACACACTTGGCAAAAGTTCTGCCTCTTGACCATCAAAGTTCATGGGGATAACAGTCGGATCTATGTATTTAATTACGTGAAAATTCTCACCACTAAAAACATATATTAGATCTCATTAAACGACAAATTAAACACAATCTACTATTGTATACTATGTAACACGCCATGTGGTATTTATGACAGTAATGGTGAGTCCACGGTGACTCTAGGGGTTGCTGTTTGACAAAAACGGGATTCCTGCATAGTGCCCCTTTAATTTCTCAAAATGCTTTGTTTCACAGAGTGCTTTGACAGTTGAACTGAATGAATCATGATTTCCATTTAATTTGCATCAAAACTTGTGTTGCAAAAAAAAAAAAAAAAACATGTGTTCAATATTTAAATTCTGTCATTTATTCGTCCTGCTCCAGTTCAAATTCAAATTGTTGTCAGTTCAGTTCAAATTACAACTCAAATTACAGTTCCCTGAATTTAATCCTAAATTTAAAGTAAAAAGCTTATGGAAAAATAAAGTTTCTAAGGTTAAAATTATCTATCTATGTTTAGCGATTCATGATGAATTGATGAGCAGGAAATTATGGATGAGAAGTCGAAGACAAAAATAGACTTAATATCAGTAATAAATTATGTGAAGTCATATCCTTCTTTCCTGTGACGCACCATAAATATTCTGGAAGTTAAGAAATGTACTGTTAAAGTTGTTGCATCTATGTTATCTTTAATTGTAGATTCATATGTATCTTTTACTCTATTCATACACTTATATAAGTGTACCATACAGGTGGAATGGTATGCCATCATGCTCTGCTTCACTTTGTCACTTCTGATCTTTCTGACTGACCTTTTTTTTATTTTCTCTAACCTCAAGGGTCCTGGCCTCTCCTGTCCCATCCCCCCTTCACTGTCTGCTGTCATTTTTTCCTCACTGTATTCTCTGTCCTCCTTCCTGTTATTTGACAGATATCATTTTTTAACCCCCCAGTCTGTGTCTGTTCACCTTAATATTGTAAAATGGCAGCAGACATAGTACAAAATGGAGAGCTGTGAGTTTCACATGCTGGACAGACAAGATACAGATTTATCTAGAATTTTCTTTTGCTTTTTGGTAATTTTTTTAGTCATTTGTGGGGGGTTTCTGCCATTACTGACCTATTAATTACAGCACATTCAGAATTTTTGAAGGGTAACTTAAAGCTGAGCAGTTAGACCTTACTCATATGATATTAAAATCACTAGTTAGATCTCTATAATATCTCAATTGTTTCTCCTAGAAAGGTGTTGCCTGTCTATATATATATCCAACCAATGTCAATGACACCAAGCTCCTGATGGATCTCCTCAAGAGACGTCACTCTCTTCCATTTATACCACTAAACGTCTGTGTGTGTGTGTGTGTGTGTGTGTGTGTGTGTGTGTGTGTGTACTTGTCTACCTATCTAAGAGGGGACTTTGGTGTCGTTACACACTCACCAACAGGGGACCGCCGAGCCAAGTGGGGACATTTTTCAAGTCCCCTGTTGGTTATGCCTTAAAACGTGTTAAAATGAAGTAAAAAACGCTCTGGTGAATTTTTTACATTTTTGACCAAGTGGGGACTTACAAGTGTGTGTGTGTTTAAGCCCATACTCAGCAGCGCTCCTGTAGGCTGGAGCAGGAACTGCAGTGGCCCATTAACACACGTCGTTCACACTCCTCTATTGTCTGAATGGCTGGCTGTCCCAGAGCCTCTGAGACTGTAGAGCATGCTGGTGAACTGGCTGCTTAGTTAAAGTATTTTTCAGTAATTTTAATAACCCCACACTTTTAATAATTAGTTAAGCATTAGTAAATGCTTAACTAATTAAAATACTATTTTTAAAACACATTATAGATATGCTTTTAAAACAATATTAAAGAATTTATAGCTTTATAGCTGTATTTAGAAACTGCTGATTATTGTTTTAAAAGCATATCTATAATGTGTTTTAATAATTTTAATTTCATGCTTTATTAATGATCAATTTATGATTTATAAATGAAGTATAGCATAATTTAAATCAGTTATTTAGGAGTTGTCAGTGGTTTATTAGATCACTTAGAAAGTGAGTAAATGATTAATAAACTATTTCAATGTACATTCATACATCTTATTATTCAGACATATAGTAATAGTTACTTAGTGTGTCAATAAATTTTTACCATGTATTTCTACTGTAATCCAGTTAGTTATTTCAATGCATTTAGAAGTGGTCAGTTTACTATTTTTTGAGCTCATCTAAAGTGAGGACCAGTTATGCCTTGTAATGCATTTATAAAAGAGATTTTAAAGGCTCAGTTAAATATTTCTATGTTCTTTAATGCTCAAAGTGTTGTGTTTGTTTGCTTTTTCTGTTTAGAAGAGAACTGAGCCTTTAAATCTAATTTATAAATGCTTTACAAGACATAACTATTCCTCACTTTAGATGAGCTGCCAAAAATAGTTAACTGACCAATACTAAATGCATTATAACTACCTGCATTTACTACAATTACTTACACTTAAGTGATCTTATGAATCACTGACAACTCCCAAATAACTGGTTTGTAAATAATATTATTCTTCATTAGGAAATTATAAATTGATCATTAATAAACTATGAAAATACAATCATTAAACACAATATGGGTATGCTTCTAAATAATGAATAAAGCATTTATGCAAGAATATAGAGCATTTATAGCTGTATTTATAAACTTCTTATTAATGTCTATTAAATCATTATAAATTACAAAAAAAACTCTTTACTAATGATTAACTAATGATTAATAGCATGCGGTTACTATGAAGTGCCTGGCGGCAACAGTTCGAAAGCAGAGACGAGAAGACGCCTCTTATCATTCATAATATTATTTTTTTCTTATTTAACAATCTCTCTTCATAGATATGATTGGTTAAACCAAGCCCTAACAATTTACTTGCCATTGTTTCTATTCTTAATATTTTTTTCTGTACCTCAGTAGCAATTCCATACCAACAAATAATACAGAATATCATAACACTTTCGATGAAATCCATGTAAAACATCAGAAGCTTTATGTTGTGTACAATACAGGAGAGTTATTGCTTTAAAAAATTAATTCTCTGTTGTGGCTTTATACTTACAGTATATGATTGGTCCACATATCTCATTTAAGCTTATTGTCAAGAACACCAAGATATTAATAATACGACTGATACTGTATTGGCTGCCAATTATTTAAAACATAATTTCTACTCTAATAAAATCAATAGACATGTCCTTTTTTCTTTTGTTTCTAGGATGTTGATGCAGAGATAGTCAGTGTTTGAAATATTGCTAATTTTAAATGCAACCAAACATACGTCATTCAGTACCATCTATCAGGGGACCTTTTCTGAAGGTCAATTCAAAACTTTTAATTGATTTGCTGTATCTGTTCATTTTTAAGAAAAAAGTAAATGACATAGAAAATTTTCTTTTAAGGTCTTTTTTCATAATATAACTTCAAATATGCAATAACAACAAAATTGAACATGCCAAGATAGGACCTGCAACTCTGAACGATGCCTACCTATCTAACAGTGGACTTAAACGATGTCTACCTATCTAACAGTGGACTTAAACGATGCCTACCTATCTAACAGTGGACTTAAACAACGTCTACCTATCTAGCAGTGGACTTTCATAGCTGGCAATGGAACTGTGTGTGTGTGTGAACAGAGAGGGAAACTGGCAGTGAAGTCTGTCTTCATTTTGTAATATATATATAGTTACATTGTATGTGTGTTAACACAGGCATCAGAGATCACAATATGCTTAGATAAACATATACAATATACAGTTTAAAAAATGATCAAACTGTTAGTTATAAAAAATGTAAAAAATGTTTTGAGTAAAGAGCATTTGAATCTGTTTTTCATACAACAGAGTAAAAAATACAGATGACCTGGTGGCAACAGTTCGTAAGCAGAGGCGAGAAAATGCCTCTTATCATTCATAATATTATTTTTTTCTTATTTAACGCTCTCTCTTCATAGATACTGTCTATGCTTGGTTAAACGAGTCCCTAACAATTTACTTGCCATTGTTATGTGCCATTGCAGACACACACACACCTGTCTATATAACTAACACAGGGGTATCGTTCTACACTGGCCAACGGGGGACTTATGTAATGATGTGTACCTATACAAGAGGGGACTCGTATACCCTCCAATGGAACTGTGTGTATGTCTGTCTTCATTATTATTTTTCTCTCTTCATTGATACTGTCTCTGCTTGGTTATGCTTTAGGGTATATGACAGAAAATAGCTCTTCAAGGTAACGATTTCAAGTCACTACTTTATACAATGAATAATAATTTTATTAATCAAAATGAACCGAACCCCAGTTGGATGGCTCAGAACGACACCAGTTTGGCTGTTTTCACAAACACACTATAAAGATTTTGGACGTCAATCTTAAAATGTTATGTTGACTTGCTGAACTGAACCACCCGTTGTTAACCAGTCATCATCAGTTAACTGACAAAATTTGAAAGTTAGATTAAAATTAAATGGAATTTGAATAAATAAGTGTCTGTGACACATTAATCATGGATTTTTGAAAATGACTGTTCGTGTAGTGTGTAATAAAGTTCTAAGTGAATGAAAACATCCTGCAAAGTTGTATATCTGAAAGTGCACCGTATATATAAAGTTATTGTCTTTCAAAAGTGAGAGTCGACTGAGTCTATGAAATGAATTGTTTTTGAAACGAGTCATGGCCGTTTCGTAGTGACGTAGATATGAAACATTAGCATATTGACAGTAAACCAGAATAAAGGTGTGTATAGGCCTACTCAAATGAACAAAACTAAAGTGCAAAAAATAGTACAAGCTTTACACAACATCAATTTTTAACTGAAAACATTTCATGTGTTTTGGCCGTTCATTTACAAGGAAATGCAATCTTGGGTCCTGATAAGGCAAGCTTTTGAAACCGATGCCTTTAAAAAATAAATAAACTGTCACCACACTTAAATCCTTAAAGCAAATTTAATCACCAAGCTTTCGGTCCTAAGAAAAACGATGCCTTTGCCATTTGCATGTAAACTAAATACATATGAATTTATGAAAATGGTACGTCATTCCAACCCTGTCACACTAAATGCGTATCTATAGCACACATTGTGTTTATCATGCAGTTTAAATGTGAAAATAAGTTTTTTGTGCATATGATACACATGGATAGGTTAGTGGTGGTGTGTGGTACATATGTATTATATGTTTAGGATTAGTGTTGTGGGGTGCATGTGTATTACATGCAATAAAGTGTGAATCATATGCATGTAAAAAATTTGTGGGTCAAAATTGCACAATAAACACAATGCGTGCTATAGAGATGCATATTCATGAGATCAGGCTGGTCATGCACAAGCATATAACATGTTCACATGTGTACTTATGATCACGTGTTCACATGTTCATTAGTATTACGTGTTTGTCCGGGGTTATTTTTTGACAAAGCCACATCAACTACTGGCCTGGCTTGCATAATACAGCCCTTTTAGTGTTTATAGAGTTTGTTTGTAAACAATGTTGTAGTCGTATTTGTTTTGTACACAGTTTTGACTGATATGTGTAGTGTATTACTTTAGTTTGAAAATAACTTAAGTTATTTAATTAAAATAATAAGTTATCTTTTTAACTGTCTTTTTAATGGAACAGAAAGGTTATGGTCGAGAGAGGTAATGTCTCCTCTTCTGTCGCTCACTCTCCTGTGGTCTCCCACAAGGGTCCATCTTGGCGCCCTCCCTTTACTCGCTGTACGCTACCATTGGTTTCTGTTTTAAGAAGACATGGTGTTTCCTTCCATTTATGCTGACATCACCCAAATATAAATACTAGGGATGGTAAGATTCACCGATTCGCATCGTCATAAAAGTTAACAATGCAAAGAATCGATTTAATAAATAAGTGTGCATTGGATACAAGTTGGCATTTGTAGTGATGCATCGTTTCTAACATTTCTGCATCGGTAGTAAACTATTTATTCATATATAATTATTAGTAGATGCGTTATACTTTTACTATTTAGAAAGTGACCAATCATTCGTGAAAAATATTATGAAACTGCTGTGTTCACGCCGAATGCAGATAGAGCATCTGTAGTGAGTGATTTCCATGTTAAGTCAATGTAAAGACGCGTTGACGCAGGTCTGGAGGTCTTGCGGCGCGACAGATGCGATTTTTTGCGTCCAGTTTGACTAGATTGATTTCTCCTTTCTGAACTGTTGCTCGAGCATTCACTCATTTGAATACTGTTATGAAAGACCTGTTTGTGAAAGTTAATCATTTATTTTTTTATTATTGTTTATGTTAAAACAGCACCTGCTTTCTGCTCCCTGTTAGCCTAGCTGCTGAAATCACATTAGCCTGCTGGCAAGTTATGGAACTTTTCTTCATTGTTTATCCCTGAGATCCTTAGATTGTTTCACTGTTAACAGTGGACAGGAAAAGAATGTCTGTTTTTATTTAGCCTAATTTGTAGCCTAATCTTTTAGATTTGTGAAAACCAAATCTTTTGTTTGTGAAAGAGCCATGCATTTATAGTCAGATGGCACTTAAGCTACTTTATGATTTGCTGTATGTCTGAACAAAATAAATAAAAGTTAACTATCTATACAATATTGAATTGCATAGCATCATATTTTTCTCCATTGCATTGAACTGCAATGAATCACATCCCGTTTAAGTTCATGCTTTTATTACTTCCCGTTCAGACTATGGCAACTCATTGTATTGTGGTATTTCCAAGCCACAAATCTCTCGCCGTCTAATTTACAATTATAAAATGATAATAACATGATTTGATATTGTATATTAGCAGCAATTACACATTTTCAACTTGAAAGGAACAAAGTGGAGACCCTCTTTTCTGTAATGAAACACAGATCTTATGAGTTCTGGTCTCTCATACATTGGCCAATAAGAGTAAAAAAGATTTTTTTTTTTTTTACATCATTACACTTTTCCCCTGACTGACAGGACGCGCTTTTAACCCGATCATAATCCGTTAACTGACAAGATTAGAATGTTATATTCTAATTAAATTAAATTAGAATATGTATTTCTCAATACTTATCACTTTTTTCAAAACTCTTTACTCCGTTGTCTTAACCCACTTTCAGCTTCACTGCAGTACATTTCACATTCAAAACGCATTAAAACTACCAAAACACATCATGTCTCAAATTAAGTTCTTCCAGAACACTATTAAAGGTTTCACCCAACAAACACAATTAAATATACAAAACAATAAAACAATATATTCACTATTTTCTACTGTTCAGAATTCAATGCAGTTTATGTTGACATTAATGTACAAAAGTATTTCCTTTCGTTTAGATGGTGATGGAAAAAAAAGACTAAGACTTGTGTAGCATTTTAGTTACATCTTAATTTTCCGATTGTTTTTTTTTTTTTTTTTTTTAGATTCAGAATAATTTTGGCTTATTCATTTTTGTGGTGATAGGTTACTATAACCGTCTTGGAAATAATATATAAGGATGTGCAAGTTGGCCTGTACGGTAAATCAAGTTCTGTTGGTCTTTGTTTTTAATGAGAAATCAATTTATTTAAACTGAAAGATCTCAGTTCAGCTGACAGTCACAGACATTTGCAAAACTTCTACACTAAAATCATATTAAAATAGATTCAGAATCTAAAAAATTAAATACTATCATCAACACAATTAGATGTAGCTGAACACATACACAGGTGTTGATCTTTCAGTTTCATCTCTATCTAAGGGCAAACTTGTGGGGTAAATATGTGCTGTAATGTAAGTGACCATGTCATATAAACTTCTGTAAACAACAGAAATATTTTATAATGCTCCTGTTATATGCGTGTTTTTTTATTTGATAAGTGACAAAGTGTGTTTGTTGGGTGAACCCTGTACTAGTGTTTTGGAAGAATGAGTTGATTTTAGACAAGAATGAAGTGTTTTAAGGTAAAACTGTAAATAAGGCCTTAAAACAGCTGTAAACAAGGCCTTATTTATCACTTTATCAGAAGTAGTGATAACACATTTACACAAACACATGTATATCACTGTCTCAGCATAATGAAGCAGACACAGAATGATCATGTCTTCTCCACACAAAATTGAAAATGCACTCATTTAAATGGTCACCTAAACAGAAACAGTATGGTAACCTCTGCACATTCTGTGTTGTGCCAGTGCTGCAAAAAGGTTCTTTATGAAATAGCAGACACAATACTGCAGATATTTTTTAACTCAATTTCAACTTTTGTGTGCAGTGAGAAAGTCACAGAGGCAGAACTAAAACTAAATACGTCAAACTCTTTTAAGATATCATTTAAGACTAAGGTATAAATTAATGAACAATTTGACCATAACTCATTACTATCTTTGATATAATTTCATAGAGAGTGGATTGAGTGTGTCTGCACTGAGTGACTGCACTTCCCCCACATGCAATTTACATGTCAATAGAGGAAAAGAGCACTCTCTTAGGTGAGAAAACGGCCTAACAACAGTTACCAATGTCCAAGAGTCAGTGGAACTTCTCAAATAAACTAGCATAAACTACAGAAAACCCTGGATTCAAATTTATTTTGTGAAGTTTTCTTTTGAAAAATAATATTTAAAAAAAGAACAAGAATGACACTATCTAATTAAATGCAGTTTATGTTACATGATCCATGTTTACAAAACTGTACAAAATGATTCCTATATTATTAATTATTCCAGAGTCGATCCGGGACTGATCCAGCAACGGTGCTATCTCCTCATTCCCTTGATGTGGTGCACTATATATTTGCAGCACATTTTTCAAATGCTAACTGATGCTAACAGATAAAAACAAAGAAGCCTGATAAAAGCCCATTCAAACCAGAATAATGGCAAACGTTGTGCATTTCTGCAGGAATTATATTTAAAAAATAAAATCTTAGCACAATATTTACAATGAAATTACATTAATGATTACAGTATTTGAAACACAAATACATTTGACACATTTCTCAATGCTAAAGTCACTTTTCAAAGCTCTCTTCACACAGTGATCACAACATCCGTCTCTGTGAGCTGAACTGTGGATCACTGCTTTGAAAGATGACATTTAATGCATTTTGTGCCATTTACATGAATTATTTTCTCACTTAAACACACACACATAACTTTGTTATAAACAGGCTAATCTGCACGTTTACTTACTTTTTAAAACTGTTAAAATGATTATCAAAACCTAACACAACAAATTCATAGGACAGATTTGCAACATTTCTACAGTAATATCACATTGAAATATATATTGTGATTCTAAAACAAATCTAATATTATCAAAACAATTAGATGTAACTGAACACTTACACAAGTGTTAGTCTTTCAGTTTCATCACCATCTATACAAAAGAGTAACAGGAATAATAAAATGTAATGTAAGTAATGTAAAAAAGGGTCATGTAACAAACGGCAGTGAATAATAAAGTAGATAGTGTCATTCTTGTTGTGTAAAAACTATTTACCAAATAAAACATTGTGCAATGTTCCTGATTGTATTTTTTGTTTTTATGAATGATAAAGTGTGTTTGTTGGGTGAAAACTTTACTAGTGTTCTGGAAGAATGAGTTGATCGAACACATGAATGAAGATCCAGTGTATTTTGAATATGTAAGTATGTAAGTGAAAATAAGTATGTAATATGTAAGTATGTAAGTGTGAATGAAAATGAAAATATACCTAAATATTGAGAAATGTGTCCTAGCGACTGTAAAAACATGTAATTTAATTCCTTTTATTTTGGTAAATCCCAGAATTTTCTCTAGTTTATTTGATTATTTCCACAGACTCTTGGACACTGATAACTGTGTGTTAGAGTTGTGTGGCCGGTTCCTCCATGACACACACACTGCCTTTGAAGCCTTCCTGTATTGACATGCAAATTGTGTGTGGGGGAAGTGCAGTCAGATATTCAATCCACACACTATGAAATGACCTATGTTAGAATATCAAATAGTAATGAGTTATGATCAAATCATTCAATGATTTATACCTTAGTCTTAAAGATGTCATAAATGATATCTTAAAAGAGTTTATTCGACGTTTTAGGTTTTTAGTTCTGCCTCTGTGACTTTCTCACTGCACACAACACTTAATTGACTTAGTTGATTTGTGGTATTGTGTCTGCTATTTAATAAAGAAACATTTTTGCAGCACTGGCACAACACAAAATGTGCAGAGGTTACCATACAATGTTTCTGTTTAGGTGACCATTTAAATGAGTGCATTTTCAATTTTGTGTGGAGAAGATATGATCATTCTGTCTGCATCTTTGTGCTGGTGTGGACGACACTAGAGACAGTGATATACATGTGTTTGTGTAAATGTGTTATCACTACTTCTGATAAAGTGATAAATAAGGCCTTGTTTACAGCTGTTTTAAGGCCTTATTTACAGTTTTACCTTAAACACTTCACTCTTGTCTAAAATCAACTCATTCTTCCAAAACACTAGTACAGGTTTCACCCAACAAACACACTTTGTCACTTATCAAATAAAAAAACACACACATAACAGGAGCATTATAAAATATTTCTGCTGTTTACAGAAGTTTATGTGACATGGTCACTATTTACATTACAGCACATATTTACCCCACAAGTTTGCCCTTAGATAGAGATGAAACTGAAAGATCAACACCTGTTCAGCTACATCTAATTGTGTTGATAGTATTTATTTTTTTAGATTCTGAATCTATTTTAATATGATTTTAGTGTAGAAGTTTTGCAAATGTCTGTGACTGTCAGCTGAACTGAGATCTTTCAGTTTAAATGAATTGATTTCTCATTAAAAACAAAGACCAACAGAACTTGATTTACCGTACAGGCCAACTTGCACATGCTTATTATTTCCAAGACGGTTATAATAACCTATCACCACAAAAATGAATAAGCCAAAATTATTCTGAATCTAAAAAAAAAAAAAAAAAAAAAACAATCGGAAAATTAAGATGTAACTAAAATGCTACACAAGTCTTAGTCTTTTTTTTCATCACCATCTATACGAAAGGAAATACTTTTGTACATTAATCAACATAAACTGCATTGAATTCTGAACAGTAGAAAATAGTGAATATATTGTTTTATTGTTTTGTATATTTAATTGTGTTTGTTGGGTGAAACCTTTAATAGTGTTCTGGAAGAATGACTTAATTTGAGACATGATGTGTTTTGGTAGTTTTAATGCGTTTTGAATGTGAAATGTACTGCAGTGAAGCTGAAAGTGGGTTAAGACAACGGAGTGAAGAGTTTTGAAAAAAGTGATAAGTATTGAGAAATACATATTCTAATTTAATTTAATTAGAATATAACATTCTAATCTTGTCAGTTAACGGAGTGGGTAACACTTTATTTGAAGGGGTGTGCATAAGACTGACATGACACTGTCATAAACATGACATAACACCTGTCATGAACATGAAGTAGTCTCTCTGAATGTTTATGACTGTTGTCATTAAGTGTCATTCGGTAAATTATGACACTTTTAATGCAAAGTTGACATTGTTTAAATTGTCTTTGTTATGACAACTTGACATTAACAAAGACAAAAATGTCTTTTTTATGACAACTTGACATTAACAAAGACAAAAAAATGTCTTGATTATGACAACTTGACATTAACAAACACAGAAATGTCTTTGTCATGACAACTTGACATTAACCAAGAAATCATAACCTGTCAACCTGACATCTTTATAACTAGTCCAACGTGTTCCACTTTACTTGAGGTAAGGGGAAATATTAATGACACTGTTTTTTGACAGCATTTGACAGTGTAATAACCCTTAATGACATCTTTATAACTAGTACAATGTGTTCCACTTTACTTGAGAAAAAGTAAAATATTCATGACAGAGTAATGGTGTCATGACGCCCAAAGTCAAAACCAAACACATATGACAGGGTAATGTAATGTTAACGCAAAGCTAAATAACTTCTTTAAATTTGATAATTAGACCTGTTATGACATATTTGTGACAGGTTATAATTTCTTGGTTAATGTCAAGTTGTCATAATCAAGACGTTTTTGTCTTGGTTAATGTCAAGTTGTCATAACAAAGACATTTTAAACAATGTCAACTTTGCATTAGAAGTGTCATAATTTACCGAATGACACTTAATGACAAAAGTCATAAACATTCATAAAGACTCCTTCATGTTCATGACAGGTGTTATGTCATGTTTATGACAGTGTCATGTCAGTCTTATGCACACCCCTTCAAATAAAGTGTTACCACGGAGTATGATCGGGTTAAAAGCACGTCCTGTCAGTCAGGGGAAAAGTGTAATGATGTAAAAAAAACAAAAAACAAATCTTTTTTACTCATATTGGCCAATGTATGAGAGACCAGAACTCATAAGATCTGTGTTTCATTACAGAAAAGAGGGTCTCCACTCCAGTTCCTTTCAAGTTGAAAATGTGTAATTGCTGCTAATATACAATATCAAATAATGTTATATCATTTTATAATTGTAAATTAGACGGCGAGAGATTTGTGGCTTGGAAATACCACAATACAATGAGTTTCCGTAGTCTAAACGAGAAGTAATAAAAGCATGAACTTAAACGGGATGCGATTCAATGCAGTTCAATGCAATGGAGAAAAATATGATGCTCTGCAATTCAATATTGTATAGATAGTTAACTTTTATTTATTTTGTTCAGACATACAGCAAATCATAAAGTAGCTTAAGTGCCATCTGACTATAAATGCATGGCTCTTTCACAAACAAAAGATTTGGTTTTCACAAATCTAAAAGATTAGGCTAAAAATTAGGCTAAATAAAATTAAAATAAAAAATATATAAAAATGGGCTAAATAAAATTTTTTCAATTTCAATGAACTTAAAGTTTTAAGACAACCAGGTAACTTCATTTTTAAGTTAAACCAACAATAGTTGTTATACAGTGTACACATATCAGTCAAAACTGCATGTAAAATGTAAAACATTGTCAAATACAACTTCAACATTGTTTACAAACAAACCATAAAAACCCTAAAAGGGCTGTATTATTGAAGCCAGGCCAGTAGTTTACATCGCTTTGTCAAAAACTAAACCCCGTGAACACGTAATACTCATGAATGTGTGAACATGTGATCAAAAGTACGCATGTGAACAAGTTATATGCTTGTGCTTGACCAGCCTCTCATGAAAATTAATCTCTATAGCACGCATTGTGTTTATTGGGCTTTTTTTTACGTGAAAATTCTTATTTTACACACACACCCCACACACCACTAATCCTAAGCAAATATATAATACATGCGAACCCCACACCACTTCTAAACCTCCCCATGCATTTCATATGCGCACAAAACAATACATTTTTGATAACTGATTGTTTGGTCATTCTCTTTCTCTTTTTAATATTATATTGTATATGTTTATCTATGGATATTTTGATCTCTGATGCCTGTGTGAATATATATATATATATATATATATATATATATATTTCACTGCCACTTCATTTCACTGTTCACACACACCCAAAGTCCCCACTCGGTTGGATAGATATCGTTCAAAAAGTTCCCTCTTGGCCAGTGTGGAGCGACACTGCTGTGTTAGTAATATAGACATATATGTTAGTAATATAGATGTGTGTGTATGCAATAGCACATAACAACGGCAAGTAAATTGTTAGGGACTGCATAACAAAGCATTTAAAGTACATATGAAGAGAGAGCGTTAAATAAGAAAAATAATATTATACAAATAATATCATGAATGATAAGCCTCTGCTTTTGAACTGTTGTCGCCCGGCCGTCTGTATTTTTACCCGTTGAATCAAAAACAAATTCAAATGGTCTTTACTCAAAAAAATATTTTTTTTACATTTTTGATAACTGATGGTTTGGTCATTCTCTTTCTCTATTTAATATTATATTGTATATGTTAATCTATGCACATTTTAATCTCTATGCCTCTGTGAATATATATATATATATATACAGTATATATATCATGTATGCAATGTATATTATAGATATATAATTTAACTGTAATGAAGACAGATTTCACTGCCAGTTCACACACACCCAAAGTCCCCACTCGGTTGGATAGATATCATTCAAAAAGTTCCCTCTTGGCCAGTGTGGAGCGACACTGCTGTGTTAGTAATATAGAAATGTATATGTTAGTAATATAGACGTGTGTGTGTGTGCAATAGCACATAACAATGGCAAGTAAATTCTTAAATACAAGAGTTAGAGAGAGAGTCAAATAAGAAAAAATAATACTATAAAACTAATATTATGAATGATAAGAGGCGTCTTCTCGCCTCTGCTTTTGAACTGTTGTCGCCCGACCGTCTGTATTTTACCCGTTGAATCAAAAACAGATTCAAATTGTCTTTACTCAAAATATATACTTTTTAAATTATTCAGAACTGATTGTTTGGTCATTCTCTTTCTCTTTTTAATATTATATTGTATATATTTATCCATGCATAAGTTGATCTCTGATACCTGTGTGAATATATATATATATATATATAATGTATATAATGTATAAAGAAAAAAAAATATATATATATATATATAATATGTACATAACAGATATATAATTTAACTGTAATGAAGACAGATTTCACTGCCAGTTCACACACACCCAAAGTCCCCACTCGGTTGGATAGATATCGTTCAAAAAGTTCCCTCTTGGCCAGTGTGGAGCGACACTGCTGTGTTAGTAATATAGAAATGTATATGTTAGTAATATAGACGTGTGTGTGTGTGCAATAGCACATAACAATGGCAAGTAAATTCTTAAATACAAGAGTTAGAGAGAGAGTCAAATAAGAAAAAATAATACTATAAAACTAATATTATGAATGATAAGAGGCGTCTTCTCGCCTCTGCTTTTGAACTGTTGTCGCCCGACCGTCTGTATTTTACCCGTTGAATCAAAAACAGATTCAAATTGTCTTTACTCAAAATATATACTTTTTTAATTATTTAGAACTGATTGTTTGATCATTCTCTTTCTCCTTTTAATATTATATATATTTATCCATGCATAAGTTGATCTTTGATACCTGTGTGAATATATATATATATATATATATATATATATATATAATATGTATATAACAGATATATAATTTAACTGTAATGAAGACAGATTTCACTGCCAGTTCACACACACACAAAGTCCCCACTCGGTTGGATAGATATCGTTCAAAAAGTTCCCTCTTGGCCAGTGTGGAGCGACACTACTGTGTTAGTAATATAGATATGTATATGTTAGTAATATAGACGTGTGTGTGTGCAATGGCATATAACAACTGCAAGTAAATTGTTTAATACAAGAGTTAGAGAGAGAGAGTTAAATAAAAAAAAAACAATATTATGAAAATAATGTTATGAATGATAAGAGGCATCTTCTCATAATCTTATGTGACCGTCTTTATTTTTACCCTCAATTTAATTTTTATAATTATTTTTTGATAACTGATGGTTCGCTTATTTTTATTTTTATTTTACATTGTATATATGTTTATCTATACACATTGATATTGTGATCTCTGATGCCTGTTTGAGCATTATATAATGACACACCCACACATATATGTGTATAAGTATATATAAGTTACAAAATGAAGACAAGATTTCACTGCCAGTTCACTTCACTGTTCACACAGACACACAGTTCCATTGCAGGCTATAGGAGTCCCCTGTTGGTAAGGTAGACATCGGCCAGAGTTTCAGGTCCCCACTTGGCATGTTTTTTTAAAAATAAAAAAATGCATATTTAAAGTTATATTATGAAAAAATACCTTAAAAGAGAATTTTGTATGTCATTTTTGTTTCTTCAAAATGACCAGAAACACTAGTCCCCTCTTGGCCAGTGTAGAGCGATAGTCCCCTGTTAGTAATATAGACGTGTATGTGTGTGTGTGTGTGTGTGTGTGTATACATGGGCGAGGCTCAGGGCTCCAATTACTCCAAAACAAGGAAAATACATGATGAAATAAACAACAGACATCCTGGCCTGGGGCCATTGCCTACCCTGGATGACTAATAGCATTTAATGACAGAGTGTTTGACTGGTGTCATGTTTATGAATAAATGATTGGAGCTTTTTAGTCACAAATAAGTCGGGGTGCTAAAAAAACACAGTTGGCCTGAACTTGAGGCTCGGTGGGGACGAAAGTTGTGCGATGAGACGACAGCTGGCTTCCTGTTCTTAAGAATACTCTCATATGCCAAAAAAACCTGTCTGTATCACTCCCATCGCAAATGCACTCTTTTTCCACAGCTGATCTGCCCCGCCTGAGCCAAACGTCCATTATTTACACTTGTTCTGGGTTTAAATGAGAGCAGCTGGGAGCTGATGAGTGAGCAATGCCCTGAGGGTTCCTAGCACACGTAGGTTTTTTAGTTTGTTTTTTCTGCTCAAGCTGATGTGATTCTGCATTCGCAGTCTCAAGTCCTTTATCCGGAGTAGTTTATAAGCAACAAAGAGGAATTTAGGAGTTTTTCATCATCCTCCGCAGAAGTGAGAGGTAATTGAAAAGGGGGGGATTTTGTGCATGGGCTAAATAGAGAAGCAGTGGCCCTGCAGCAAAGCGAGGTTAATAACTTTTCCACTTTCATTACCCTAGAGATGGACTGCAGGGGACTTAAACATAGTCCATGGACACCGGAGAACTCTACTGCTCTTATCTTACTGACATTTCTCTCTCTTTCACTCTCCCGTGCGCATATAAATGCCAACACACACACGTATAGTAGTATTGTATGGTACACAAGTATAGTATGGTGCCTATACTTAAAAGTCAGGCAAGTTTGATTCTTGGTTTGGCCTGGTGGTGTGATTGTAGATTTATATAGACAGACAGACAGACAGACAGACAGACAGACAATAACAGTATGGTTCTTTTCCAGTTCTTTTCCAGCATGCCACATCTGTGTACCGGCTTTAGCTGTGGTTGACTCTTTTGCCTTAAATGTCCCTTATCAGAATGGGTGTCTCCTGAATGTTAATTACTAGAATTCCCCCACTGGCCAGTTTTGCTGTATAAGTGAATTATACATTCATATTGTACATTTTGCCCTTGACATTATAGTTTGTTACATATGGCTTTTTTTTCCCACTGACTTCTAGTTCATGAAAATGTACATTCACTTTAGAATTGAAACAATTTCTTTATGGTATTCCTTCAACCAACCGCTTAAACCAAAGTACAGAAATTATCTACATTCAACCTTGCAGCATGTACTAAAAATCCATTAGTATGCACTTTGCATATTCATATATTTCCTGTGCTGTTCCTTTATAGATAACACTTGTTTTGATCATAAAATGAAATGGCATTTACTTTAGTGGCTTTAATTAGTATTTGTCTGATAAGCGTCATGCAATTCAATAAAGTGCTCTTAATTGTTTGACGCAACATCAGTGAACTTTATTTGCTTACATGCAGCTTTTAATTGTGTTAAGTTCTCTTTTTTATTTCTTTTTCATATAACTGCATTGTTAGTTCTCCCTTTGAATCAAAAGATCTTGCTATGACTATTGCTTTCTACCCACGGGAAAGCGATTTTAACATCTTGGTGAACATTATTTTTAAAATGAGACAAAAAAATTAAGAAATTCGGCGTCAAAACTAGATTAAAACTTACCTGTGAATAATCGTGTTCTATCTTAATTTTTTTCTTCTTTTTTTTATTTTTTGATGATAAATACTCTTGTATCCCAGCTTATAAAGATACAATTATAAACAGAAAAAACCTGTGTGAAAACGTCAATAATTTAAAAATGATTAATAATTTAAAAAGGTCAATAATTTAATAATTTAAAAATTAAAAATTTCATTAGTTTTCTTGCTCTAAAGGATTAAACACAAAAGAAAATCTAATGGAGAATCAACTAAGCGTAATGTCAATATTTATTTAGAGCGAGTCATTACATAGTCAAATTCAGCTACCAATAACCACAGAAAACATGATTGTTGTTGTTGCCACTGCTCATCCGTGTTCAATGCCTGTAGCATCCAATCTCTGCCAGTTTATGTTATCAGTGTTTTTCATCTCTCCTCCTCCTCTTTCTTTCTCTCTTTCTCATCTCATTGATTTGTAATATTGATCCAAACCATAGCTTTCACCCAGACATTTTTTTTCCTTTTATGCTATTTTCTAAGACTCAACCGAATGTGTCCTTTCTCTTTGTTATTTTCTACTTCCTCTGCTTCTGACCCATTGTTTGACGAAACATTTACACACCATTAGCCTTTTTCCCACTCAAGCTTTTTCCAGAGTAATTACAACTGAGATCTGCCCCTCTTTGCTAGCTCAAATAACGATTCAGTTTGAACTTTTCCTTTGTTGTCAACTCACTTTTTACAGCCAACTGCAACCATATGCATTATTCATGCAAGCACAACATTAGAAAGAGACATTGTACATGTTAAGTTGCATATTTTTGCATATTCATAAATGTGAGAGATCAACTTTGTCTGTTTATCTGTTGATAAAGTTCTTTTAGAGATCATGGTAACACTATGTTATTCTTTAAGGACCCACGCTTTATGATTATGGTTATCATTCTCTTCTATAGTATATCAAAGTACTGTGCTCTTATCTCAATTCATTGCTGTTAAATTCAGTGTACAATACATATTTTGTCAATGCAATATCCCATACTATGGTGCTCTGATAAAAAATGTGTCATAGAGTTACATCACACAAAACAATCATCACAGCAAAACCATTAAATAGAGAAATCGAGATCAGACGGTCGCCGCCTCACTTGCTTCCTCATATATACGAATACTCATTCACACATACATACAGAACAGAAAGCATTCAGCCTCCCCTTTTCATTTTTTCTTGCATTTTACACCTTCAAATTTAACACTTTTTCTCCCTTCAATAACACAGTAAATTGAACACATCTATAAATAAAACAATATGTGTTCAAGAACATTTATTTCCCCACAAATACCAATTTACTCTTCTCAACACCCTCATTTAGATTACTTTTCACCTTGCTAATTTTCTCTGCCAAATAGTGACAGTCTAGTTATAGGTATTTTTTCCACCTTGCTAACTTTTTCTCAAACTCCAGGAGTGTTATTTCTTACGTTTGTTTTAAAAAGGAAATATAAATACATAAAAAAAATAATACTTTTTGCTGGTAAGGAGTGTTCCTAGGAATTAGGGAGGTAAGGTTGCAAAATGGTAAACAATACATCCCTTTTGTTATTAATATTTGTTTTATTTTTTTCGGGCACTGTAGTAATACAGTTCATTAGCCTACGGTATCTGTACACTCATTACAGTTGCCAAGCAACATATATCACTCAAATGATATGCTGCCACAGGTGTGCACATATCAACAATTTACAACTTTGAATGTGCTTCATCGAATTAAAAGGCTATTAAACTTTAATTGGTCTTTGGGGAACAATATGTAGTCAACTAGATGAATACTTTGTTAAAAACACATAGCTACACATAAGCACCTTAAAGAATTTGTAGATGTTCGCATGACAACTTCTTGAAACAAAATCACTGCCATCCACACCATTTCACACCCAGTGCTGAGAGACTGGTGCATCTGCAAGTATTTGTCAGAAATGACTCAAAAGCACATAATCAAACTTGTGAAGACACATTACGCACATGTTGATTTGTCATTGAGCTTCAGTGCACCAGTGAATATGAAATGTCTTCTCTCGGTTGCAGCTCCACACTAACATTCATTGATTGCATTATGCATGCATTTGTTTTTTAATATGCAATAAACATGTCATAGGGCGATATCGCTGGTGACAAATGGAAGTCAACTCCAGTTAAGTGGAAGTAATTGATGATTACATGCTTGATTAAGCCTCAACTTTAAACCAGAACATATAGACGACCAAGATCAAAGTCCAAAGCAAATGATGGTCATTGTGATTCAAGACGTGCGTTTGCTGCGCTATTTTCTTTTTCTGCATGATGAAAGAAAGCGTAATGTCAATGGCCCAAACGTCCTTATCTGCCCTCAATCACTCGGAAACAAGACTAGCATTTATTGCCTGGGTGGTTATGGACTGAACCATAACTTTGCCATAGTTTGAAGTGCCTCCAACCAACCAACCAATAAAAAAAAAAAAAAAAATACAACATTACGGGAGCCCCCAAAAATAAGCAAGGGAAGAGTCCAACCAAAGTAGAAGCAACTCAGCATATATAAAGGCAACGCTCCGATGTGGAGCCGCAGTTTTGCTCTGGCAGCAGTGGAGGTTTTGGTAGAGGAGCGCAACCCAGTTGGGAAAAATGGAAGGATGAGACAGGAAGCAAGGAAAGGAGGGAGAGAAGCATGGTTTGATGTGCTGAGCACCGGAGCGAGTGCAATGAAAGCCATGCTGTGCCATCTGGCAGAGTGGTAATTGGGTAAGGATTTTTCACCTGCTCAGTGCCACGGCCCACACTGGGCTGGGTAAAGAAAGTATGGTGCATCCTGGATGCATAATATGCAGTCGTGTGTAGTTTATATAAATTACTTGCAAGTGCCTCAGTCTAAACACTCAGATTGATGAATCCAAACTGCAAAACAAAATTGCGGGGTTTCAAGCTTTAGCAGGTTAATGGCATTATTCTTTTTATGTTATTTGTTTTCGTTTCTCACACATGCACATGGTATTCACACCGTATGATAGAACTCTTCATTCTGAACAACTTTGCCTCTAGAACCATGGTTGTCAATCAATTTGTTTAAAGGGATACTCCACTTTTTTTGGAAATAGACTCATTTTACCACTCCCCCAGAGTTAAACAGTTGAGTTTTACCGTTTTCGAGTCCATTCAGCCGATTTTCTGATATTTAGAAGAATATCAGTAACCAGGCAGTTTCTGGTCTCATTGACTTCCATAGTATATTTTTTTTCTACTATGGAAGTCAATGAGACCAGAAACTGTGTGGTTACTGATATTCTTCTAAATATCAGAAAATCAGCTGAATGGATTCAAAAACAGTAAAACTCAACTGTTTAACTCTGAGGGAGTTGTAAAATGAGCCTATTTCCAAAAAAAAGTGGAGTATCCCTTTAAGTTGTGGAAATTATTTGAAAAACCTAATTTCTCAAACTAATCTTACATTTTTCGCTCAACCTTGGTTAAACCATGGCAGGACCATTCTCTGGTCTATAGTGAATTAATTAGTTTCTATAGGATTTTTATAGTTGGATATTTAGTTGCTATAAGTCTAAGATGGATGACTGGTCAGGAACAGGTCTTTAAAAAGCTACATATCAAGCCTTGGCCATAATACGGAGTGTGAACAACGATTCATACACTGTATAATTCTCCTATACACTGTAGATGATTCTCTCATCTACTCAGATGCTTTTTACTTTTTGCAAATGATACTTTATAGTAAGGAACAAATATTAAAACACCAGGGAAATCATTGTTGTGTCCATGACGATGAGAAAAATATACATAAAGCTTACACATTTACCCAAATTATTATATGCATGTTTAACCAAAGCTAATTCGGGTGGGTTTGTCCCATCCCTAATTTACCTTCTCTTTCTTTTACGGCCCTGACGTGAACATCGACTGTGAAGCGCGCCTGGTAAACGCGCCGTTATAATAGTAGTGCGCCATGGAACAAGCGCAAGAGTTCGTCAAGCTCTTAAAGGGAATGTGATATGACGCTCTTATTGGTTTGTTTCCCTTTAAGCCCAAACCACACCTATGAATAATGAAGCTACTTCAGGCCAACCCCTTTTAAATTTGCATTGAGCACAAGAGTCATTTATCCCACCGGGTAAATCGAGATCCACCCACAAAGTTATTTGCGCTTTGCGCTTGACACTTGTGTTTTAAATTGTTAAAATAGGGCCCTACATGTTTTGAATGAATAAAAGGTTACCGTAAAACTTCAAATAATAGCCAAGTCCCAAACAGACGCCTGTCTCTTTTACACGCCTGGTGTGGCTGCAGGTTTGGGTAAAGAAAAGCCGTTCTCAAATAGAGGTCAGGTCTGTTTTTTAGTTTCTGCTTTTTGGCATTCACCAAAGATAATTTTTGTCCCGCCAAAGCCTATTTTGATGGGTGAGTGATGTAGAATATAATGACTGCTGCACTTGAAAGGGTGCATAACGAGCAGAGCAAGAGAGAGAGAGAGAGAGAGAGCGCCACTCTCGTCTTCAAACAACACGAGAGCTGTCTTGCTCTCTCTCCCTCGTGCATATTATTCAAATCAATTGTCACAATAGTAAACGTTTGGAAGACCGCAGTTTCACATGGAGCATTTGGAGATTTTTAGTTATTAGAGACTCAATGAACAACATCTCAAGTTCAATACTAAATTATAAAGGCCGGTTTCATCTAGACGCCTGTTCGACGATTTGGGAAAATAAAAGCCCGGGCTATTATTTGAAGTTTTACGGTAGATGGATGTTCTTCATCCACTATGTTAAAATAATTTAATTTAATAGTTTCTCTGTGCGTGCCTATCAATAAAAATACTTTCAATCAATCTCAAAGGCACACTACACAAAATCTCCAAACTCAAGAACTGCTCCTTTTAATAAAGCTCTGAAACTCAGAGATCTTAGCAGAGACATCATTACTCTTTTATGGCGATTGTATTTTTAAAGTCTGGATGATTCACGTCTCTGCTTTTGCTTCTGTTTTGTGTGAATCTTGCTTTAAAATAGCTGTTTTGCTATTTGGATCAAGGGGGCCTGTGATCCTTGCGAGGTCCACTGGACACATTCACTTGATTTACACAGTTGCCCTCTTATAGGCATGACTCTTGCATCCTGCTGGTTTAGCTCTTAAAAGGTGCAACTTTCTTTTTGTCTTTGTGATACAAATAGTAATGGCCTAATGGACATTCTTGCGCTGCCTCTATCCATTTGTGAGTAATTATGGCTTTTTGTGTGTGTTTATAATGGACTCCTCTGACTCACTGTGTGAAGCAGTCTAGCTTCGCAGGTGTGCGGCAGCGCTATTCATATGTGCGCCGTAGACACAAACGCATACTCACACAAAATCCATCTTTTTTTCCCATCCTCCTCCACCTTCCCAAAGTTCAGCTCGGCTGCCAGCTCAACTGCCGCCCACATCATATCAGGAGAGTGACACGGCGCTCTAAAAAACACACAGAGCCTTTCGACTGTCAGCAGAAGCTCCTGTCAAGCTTTGTGATCCAGAAACCTTCCTCTGCAAGGAACCAATCAACCCAACCAATCTTCTACAAACTTTTTTTTTTTTCACTTACACGTTACATGAGCAAATTCGCAGTGTGGAAGTTTGAGAATACTAGTTGCTTGTCCACGTAGCATGCGTTGTGTTAACCAGACTAGCCGAGTCTTGACATGTAGCTTTTTAAAGACCTGTTCCTGATCATCTTGGACTAAATATCCAACTATAAAAATCCTATAGAAACTAATTTTGAACCTTTGAGATTAAGGAATTGTGACTAAGGAAAGTGTTAATAGCTAGCGAGTGCCACAGTCGTTGAACCTGGAGCTGGTGCTCTTCACACACCATTGTGTCAGCAGACCACACAGCTGCTGCTGTGTACATATGTAAACACTTCCCCATAGTGTCTACAGCTCAGTTAGGGTGTGTTGAAGTCATTAGCATCAGTTTGTGCTCAGCAGCATACGGGCTTGACCAGCTGTTGGTCAGTATCTACTGTATATCCCTTACCACAAAAAGGTACTGTGGCCGTAGCATGTTACATTGATGCTGTCTACTGTTAATACTGTCACGGTAGTTTGTTAATAAATATTTATAAATATTTATATGCTGTTTAGTTTTTCTTTATTATTATTTAGTTTATTTATTTATTTATTTATTTTTGCAAGTAACATCCACAGTGCTACTATTTCATTATAGAAGAGTATTGATGTTTTACTTGTGTCCGGTTAATTTTTGAGAGCTCATAAAAGTATGCAATGAACTGTATGCAAGTTACAGGTGAAGCGAATATTAGACATAATAACAAAATATTACATATTAAGGTCTGGTGAGATTAGATTGGTAAGCTAACAAACAGCCAGTGCTGTTTATATATATATATATATATATATATATATATATATATATATATATATATATATATATATATATAATATATTGTAATCACGCAATATTAGACAATCTTAGACCTGTTTATGTGTCTATATTTTGCATGTACATCCGCCAATAAGGGATATTTCATTTTGCATGCTAACTCTACCTATTGTTACATTTATCATCATCAACAAACACTCTCTTAAAGGTCATGCAAAAAAAAAAAAATGTGCTGGTAAATGTAATCTGTAGTGTATCTGAAAATGAATGTCCATTTTTTTATACTATAAATTATTAACTTTGTCATCCCTTGTTCACTCAGCATTAAGTTTCTTAATGTATTTAGACAAAATAATATAGAATTTCATTATGGACCATTTAGCGTTTATTTGCCATGGCACAGTATTTTACATGGTAGTCCAAGGTACTTACAAGGATACTTTTTGATTTCTTTTTTTTTTTTTAGTGATAGCTCTGTATCACTGGTATAGAAAATTGCACACAGCCCATGCAAAATGTCTCTCCAGGCGGAGGATAAGCACATTATTAGAGTTCCTTCGAACCTGCAGAACATTGTGATTATCCGACTCTGCAAGAGATCAGATTTACAATTATTTTGTCAAACCAAACACAAAATAATTTCTTAAATATTATTTTTGAAGCATTTGAAAATGTGCAAAAGACTATTTTGCACTTGAATGCTCTTTCTAGCTAAAATAAAACCCGACACACATTTCGTATAATCCGTAAGCTATCAATCCTGCTGTCACCATAGTGACATGAGCACAGCAATGACAACCTGTCAAATGCAACAGCTCCAGCAGTTTCCTCTTTCCAGGCAATCACCTGTAGAGAAAGGAGGAGGGGAGAGCCATCCCACCCAATAGAAAGTCTAATTAAACTTGCTGCAAGTTCACTCGAACTCCTCTAAACTTTGAGGTTTTGTACCTGCTGCATTCATTCAATCTATTATTATTCCATCTGAGTGATTGACAATGGCAGTAATTACAGAGCAGGTACAATGGCAGCGACACCGGCTGTGCGGGAGTGGGCAGATCTTGCGTGCCCTGTGGCTAGAAGAGAAGGCGGCTCATAGTCTGCTCGCTGTTCATCAGCACGTACCACGACCTACCGCTGGCCTTCAGGACTTCCTGGGGTCATGGCGGTGCCGACAAGAGAGATGCCATACTGGCTGCACATGAACTGGTTAGGCAGAGAGAGTCTGCAGGCAAGTGAGTGAGTAAATGAACAGAGGACTGTGTAAACGCAAGCAAAAGATTAGGATGGATGGATGGGAGGATGTTTAAACAGCTAAACACACCTCACAAGTGCATTTGTTCAGAGCATGCTGTTGTCGAAGGCTTCCCATAGTCACACCTCATTCTCTACCTTCCTCGCACACTAGATTAGACACTCGCACACTGGAGTTCTCATCTTTCTCATTCGCACTCCATCTCTCACATCCTGACCCGTTATCTGCCTTCTATCTATATCCCCATTAGCGAAGTTGTGAACAATCCAGTGTTTTTGAGCAAATCTTTTCAGAGTTCGGTTAACTTTGATGGTCGGATTTTTTCCTGGTAAAGTGTGTGACTGGTTTGGTGACTTTGGTGAAGAAAATTTACTTTGTGGACTGTGAAAGGAGTATTTTATTGTTTGAACAAGCTAAATGAATGAATATGCCCCACACTCAATAAGTTAGTGTTTTGAGTTTTGAACGAGATGAGAATTTTATTCATGAATGAACAGAGTGAAGTTGATTAATTAATGACTAAACAAAAAGGGGCATGTTGTTCAATCCGTCTGCATGTCTTAACTCAAAACAAGTCAGTGTTTTGAGTCTTTCCTTTGACTGATTAGCTTCAACAGTAAACCCCTATAGGTAGATGTCGTAAATACACCATCATTCTCGAAAATAGCATGCTTCTCCTGACATTCTTAGGGCCTATTCACACAGAACACAAAATCATGGCGGCCATTTTTTTTTTTTTTTTTTTTTTTGAATACGGTCAAAAGACTAGATGCTGCATAATTTAACAATGCGAGGACAATGGTCAAACACATCTATCTAGCTTATGTTTACATAGAAAAACAATGAAAAATCAGCACAGTGGAATGTGAAAATTGATTCAATGACTCACTCATAAGAGTCAGACACTCATTGTTGTCACTTGTTTGTCCTATGTTGCAACCTACAGAAATGTTCGCTGGAATAATTCTAATTCTGATTGAGCCTTAACAGAATCAAAAGATTCAAATCAGTGGAATGAATCAAAATTCCCAATATAGTCCTTCCGCTGTTTTTACATGAATTTGTCATGCCATATTTGCAGGCACCTACATATCCATGTGGTATACATTATCCAAACGATAAATATATTGGAAGAATTGTGAATATGCAACTGATATTTCCTTTTTAAATATTCCAGATCGTATGAGTAACCCTCTCTCATCTTTTCATTTTTAGCTTCTGCCTGGCTGCCACTTCCAGCGATGAGTCGAAGGGAGGCTCTGGTGGGGAACCCTGCGCCCAGCGCAGCACCTGAAGTATTGGGCAACAGCACAGAGGCAGCAGGGCCTGGTCCCCGAGAGACCAAAGATGAGATGTTCTCCAAAGTCAAAGACAAGTTCATGAATGAACTGCACAAAATCCCACGTGAGTAAACTGTTTTTTCTACTTCTACTTCTTCTTTTCACAACACTCAAAGGTCTTCACTTGGTTATATTTCAGCTTCAGTGTGCTGTGTTCGTTTTACATAATTTTACATAAAAAAAAAAACTCTGAATGGCATTGATCTAGTCCCAGAATTGGTTGCATTGGCAAGTTCTGTCGGATCCATTTTTTATTATTTTCTTTCAAATTTTTAAACTTCCATTGTTTAGCCAGTGCTGAAAAATAATGAGCTTGAGAAACAGGCGGCCATCAAACATGTTCCTTCTCATTCTAATTGTAAATAAGCAGGTAAATGAGTTTTGTTATTTGCATGCCTTTGTTTGTCTAAGTGCCCTGTGCCTCTGTCCCCAACACACCGTAGCTCTCACTGTGAATCATGGAACTGAATTCATACCTAACCATCAACCAATTCACTGTAGGCTCCTTCTTATTTTCGAGACAAAATGATGAAAATTCTGCAGCTGTTTGTGTGTGGGTGTTTCTTTAGCTAGGTGCTTTTATGTTCCAGAGATTATTTTTTTCTATTACATACTGGATATCAAGGTCACATTATAACTGTCTTGGACTGGAATATGTTGCCATATGAGATCACCAATAGACTATAAACACACACCTGACTAAAGCACTTTCAAACAAGACTGTTATAGTTGACAAAATATATAACAAAGACAAAAACTTTGTTTATTAACTAATAAAAATTAAAATAGGTATTTTTTCTTTCTTTTACATAATTTACCGAATTGACAACCTGCCCACCGCTGAATAGTGCTAAAGTAACTTATGTAAGTAGCGGAGGTGATTACAGAACTCTAAATGATTGGGTAAAAATTGTCAGTTCTCATTTTTACAAACCAATATTGATTCTTAAATCTCAAGACTCAAGTAGTCTATCCTGTTTTTAATTAATGAAGGAACAGAACATTGTAGCGCACCTCACATCCAATAAATCAGAATAATCTTTGTGCTTTATTAATTTTTAATTATGAAACAAAGCCTCAGATTTCAAATCGCATCCATTTTATTACGAAACCGTTTTGGCGCTGTTTAATGTGGCGAGACAGATCGCGGTGGCACCTCAGTTCAAGCGAAACGGCTTCACAGACCTCATGTGAACTGGTTTTTGCGAACTTTTTCTCGATTTACTGAAACCTATATGTAAAACGCATTTGCAGCTGCACAGCTAGCCCAATGAGCATCTGGCTTACTCAGGCTGTGCTGCGGCAACTGCACATCCAATGGCGCGATGTATTATTTTAGACCTGATGTTGTCTGGTCTGATGTATACATGTTAGGATTACGGCTTGCTCTGTATGCTTAGGGGTCCTGAGCTGCAGTGGCAACCAGTTACTCAGTGCGCCGGTTTGCATAGCGTTCCCACTGTGTATAGCTACTGTGGTATAGCTAGTATTGTGTAGTGATGGCACAGTGGATAAGACACATGCCTTTGGTTTGAGATGCCATTGGTACAACTGACTCCCATGTATAGTTTACAGCATTAGGTCAGAGATTTGTTTTTCCCTTGAGAAAATTTGCACATTGTTGTATCTAAAATAATCAATATTGAATCGAATGGAAAGCTAATCGTATTGCATGCTTGTGAATCGAATTCTAATCCAATAATGAAATTTGTGTCAATACCCAGCCCTATAAATTACGCCATGTCTAACATGACACCACTGCGCAGACCTGAGATGTATTCGAGTCATCTCCTACCCCTACAGTACCTTACTATAGGTGTCTGGTCATTTTGCCAATCTCTCTATTTCTCAAACTCGATTTCACACATACAACTTCTCGCTCACACACGTACACTTTCACTTCCACCCTTGCTTTCGCACTTGGAGACACATTCACCACATTAATTATCACTTTGCCTTCCTGCAGACAACTGTAAAATAAAGGGTTGCCGCATTTGACTCAGACAGATATGCCCCTTCTGAGATCCAGCCAGAAAAAGACACTCCATTACAGTGTCTTAAATTACTGTTTTAGCCGCCTCCCTCCATCACACACATGTCTCCGTGCCAACTGGTGCCTGGGTTGATGAATGCCTGGGGAGAAGGGTGCTGTATTGACCCAGGCATCCAGGAACCCTGACGGACCTCCATTAGTGATGAATGGGCAAGTCCAGATGCAGAATACTTGAGCTGTTCTTCTCCAATATAATCCACTGCGTTGAATATATGCAGGTGCCGCCTGTAAAAGTAAGATGCATGGACCTGTCACAATCCGCCATCTACCGTGGCAAAAAAAAGAGGAACACAGACAGATGCTGCGTAGTGATGAAAAACATACACTTCACTCTAACCCCTCTGCCTTTCTGTCATAGCGCTATGTAGGCAAAATATGAAGACGACTACTGTTTAAGACCTATTTCCATGCAACTAACGTCTTAGGCACTTTTGGCACTTTTAAAAGTAAACCTATAAAATTTAGTAAACTATATTTTACTGAATATTTCTTTGCAAATTTGGGTAGTCCATACCACGAGCGTTCTGGAGGTATCAAGAACATTATGTGAAAGTCAAAGGAATATACAATGATATTTAAAATGCATAATGAAGGTATTTCTACTTCTCCTTATGCTATGATAAAACCATAGTTATTCCAATGTGATATGGAGAAACAAACACACATAAAACACATTGAATATATTTGGTTAAATGTCTTTAAACAAAAGAAGTGTCTTTTTTAGGTCAGGAAGGTTGCTTGTAATGGGACACTTTCTCTTTGCCCAGCGAGCCGGCTTTGTGTGTTGTGTTGTAGAACCTGTTGTATTAATTATAATGTTTCAAATATATCCTATAGAACTTTTGCAAGCAATGTCACATCTGAAACTATCTTGACGTGGGTGTACATATTAGAGCCAGACCGATATATCGGCAGGCCGATATTATCAGCCGATATTAGGCATTTTCCAAACTATCGGTATCGGCAGTTACAATGGCCGATAAATGATTTCAAAAATAAAAAAACGGACGGAACACGCTTGAACCATGTCATGAGTGTTGGAGTTGTATAGTTTGTCCACCAGAGGGCACTCTACACAGTCCCTGTTGGCAACACTCATTGAGTTGGTCCCGAGACATACATTGCTTGAATAACAATTAAAAGAAGATCCCCGTCAGTTCTCTTAACTAGATGTACAATGTCTCTAGATGTCTCTTAATTAGCATGACAAAATTTGTGACTACCATGTGCAGTTTTGCTGCTGTTAAATAAGCCGAGAGTGAAGTGGAATTAGCTAGTAATAGTTACATTACGTTGTTACAGTGTAAAAGAAAATATCAATAAAAAAAATATCGGCCGATATATCGGAATATCGGATTTTAAAACCAAAAAATATTTTTATCGGTATCGGCCTTGAAAATCCTATATCGGTCGGGCTCTAGTACATATAGCTGGGAGCTTGATAGTTTGGAAAGGCCGACCTTCAGACTGACAGCAGAAGGTCTATACTCCATTGCAGCTTTCATTGGCCAAGAAGTGACCAAAGCTGATGAAGCTCTCAATTACTCCCTGATACTTCAAACCGAGGGTAAATGTAAATGAACCGGCAATTTGTTTTTGTCCAATTTGTTTTCGAAATCTCAGATGGCGGCACATATTCAAAAAAGGTTTATCCATAACCTGTGATTACTAACGTTCCCTCTACGCTCACGGTCACACAACATCACATCCGTTCTACGGCACCCGTTACAAACGGTCCTGAGTGTAGAATCACTCCGACAGGTAGCTCTCATTACGCCACACTCGTTTTGTCATGGCTCTCTTTGAAAATGTTCAGCCCTTGAGTCCTTTTGACAGGTTCAACAGTTTGAACCCGGCCATCTTGGCTCGAAAATGTCTCTGCACTGCTGCGGTTACCCAGCTTTGTTGACTGGAAGCATCAAAAGAAAATGACTGTAACACAACAGCTCTGGTTATTCTCCCAACGCTCCGCTGCTCAAGCTCAAGGCGTCTGTTTTCGATGATAATTAACCTCACCGCACAGAGACAGTTTGAGACATTATTCAGCTCTGCCAAAATTACTGTGAATAATGAACACACAGTCCAGCCCCTGAAACACTCTTGCACACTGGGTACACTGATGCCCAACACAATGCCCCTTCCATCTATCTCAGCAAATGTGCGAGATTTTCTATCAAACGCCACAATCAATGTCCTTTTCTCACTTGTTAATATGCAAACGTAACTAGGAGCATGTGCTTTGAACATTAACTACAAATTAATGGGGTCAGAAAGTATAAATTGCCATTATTATAAGCCATTTGCATTTGATTTTGATCATAACCATGAAAAGCTTTGTCTGTCTTGTAATTTTTGTTTCAAACCTGCTGCATAGGTGTCTACCCTCTACATAGGCAGCTATTGTATTGTAAATAAAAAAGTATCTTAAAAAACTGAATTTAAAAACTCAGCATATTATTGTGATTAGTATGTAAGTATTTTCTAGGAACTCGTAATCTTGGCAGCTCTACTAGTTGACCTACATAAATGCTAAGTGGTGACAAGTTTTGAGACTTCAATATATGTTTGTGAAGTGTGATGTTTAGCCAGTATGTAGAAAGCCTCAGTCATAGTCAGCAACAGGAGGCAAACAGGAGCAGGGTGCCAAACACATCATCAGCCAACCGCCTGACAGATGGAGCAGTTAGTCCTCTCATTCTGCTGACCTTTGACCTAATCCTATCTCCCTTTCTTCCCCTCTCCCTGCTGCCCCCAAGACCGCTCAAGAGGACATCTGAAGGTTAGCAGGCTTGTCGACCCTGCTCCTTTGAAATTGAATTATGTAAACAAACAAAAATAAAACCCCAGCCTCTCCGTCTGCCTGCTTCACATTATAAAGCCTTTTGGAGGAAGAGATAATCTCATTTAAAACAAGTTGAAACTGCATTACAGTAATAAACAAACATATGAGAAAAGACACATTTTGTCCCTGCAGTGTAGGAGAAGCGAAGAGACATTGAAGTCATCTATAATATTACAAAAGATTTCTGTTTCAAATAAATGCTTTCCGTTAATCGAATAACCCTGAAAAAAAAAATGTATCACAGTTCCTGCAATCATTTTAACCCTGAAACCGTATTCTGGACAAATGTGGGCAAAATAGTTTTGATTTATTTTTTAAAAAAAATGAAAATCTGAATGGTACAACACTTTTTTTTTTTTACTCAATTCTACAATGTTAAGTGGGTGAAAAAAAACTCTTTAAAGCCGCACTGTGTGATGGACTGTGTCAAGCAGTGAAAAGGTATATGACCACCCAGTGAATATTAGTTTCTGTTCCTCTCAATTCCGATTTCGTTTTAACTCCTACGGTGGCCAATGTAGTCCAAGATTAACATGGCTTTCAGTTCGACCTCGTCCATGAGTGTTAACTCAAACGTAAACGCGAAATGCGAAGCTTGAATTAACGGGTATGTCCCTCTTTGGCTAATGTACTTTCAAGATGGAGGGGCAACATGGCGACCGACATTAGAACCCCTTACCCGTAAGTATTTTCAATGGCATATTATACACTCACGAGAATACTTTATTACTTGAACGAAGTAAATCTACATTAATGAGCACATATATTTTTGAAAGAACTAAGTGGTTTTAGCTAAGAATAAACTAAAAGAGTTACACAGTGTAACTTTAATCTTGTATTTGGGTCAAAAATGTGAATGAACCCATAGAAATGAATGGGAAAACTGTAATTTAGAGCATTCTAAAATAAGCCAAAATAAGACACCAGGTGAAGTCACTTCATCTTTATGTTTTAGCTCTAAGAACTTATTGGAATGATATTTTAATGTACTTGATAAAATTTTAAATAAAACATAAAAATAAACATAATTTACATAGAAAATATGGTACTTTTTGAAGTAAATAAATTAAAAAATACCGCCAAAATAAAAAAAACCCCACCAGAAATTGATAGACAAAACTTTATCGAAGACAGTGATATAACATTTATAATAAATATAAATTAGGATCACACCTGAGTCCTCTGTGCCCACATTTGTCCACATTTACAGGATTAAGGGCTATAAAGTGAATACGGATTCAGGGCTACGCAGTACAAGTGTTTTCAACACTGATAACAGTAAGATATGTTTTTATGCAAATCAGAAAATTATATGATGAATATATGAATATATATGTATATGAATATATATGTATATGTATGTGTGTGTGTATATATATATATATATATATATACATATAGCCCTCACTTATAAAGGATCAGGTGAGAGTGAAGTAATGATGTTGTCACCTGATCATTTAGCTTTGCCATCACTGAAATAAATGACATTTTAAGTTGTTGTTTTTTTAGCATAAAAACATCTGTCAAAACTTTTAAAAAATATTTTTGACCCCAAAATTTTGAATGGTAGAGTGTAAATGAATAAAGGGAGTGTTCACTTGGTGCGCAATACAATGTGACAAACCATCAACGTAGCTTTACACCAATACAAAATGAGGGTTTTGGTTTGTTCGTTGTCCCTCATAGCTGTTGTACCTGGTATTTTGATTACCACAATCAGTGTTATTATCAGTTTTCAGTCAGAGTCTGATCATTGGTGTCACTCACCATCCAAACGCATCGGACGTCACAGACCAAATAATGGCAACGTCTGTAATAACAAAAGATAATATCTGGTCTGAATGCTGTTGACAGAGGATATGAGAGAGTGGATATTAATCTGCTCGCAATATCACATGAACTGTTATCACACTTTTCTGTCTTTATGTGAGTCTCGTGGTTTGTTTGGGAGGGACATTAAATCATACGGTACGGCTCAGTAAAGTTTCTCTTTCATGCAATATTCAGTTCAAATTATTGTCTTCACCACTTGCCAACCACAACAAACAAAAATCCTAATAATCCTAGTCACGACTATCTAATTAAAGGGATAGTTCATTTTGAAATTAATTTTTGGTATGTTTTAGTCCAAGTCCAAATTAAACGTGATTTAATGACTCGTAAATGTAAGTACACATTGATGGCCTAAGACACGAAACGAGCGGTTTGTGTGAAAAAACAAACAGTGTTAACATCGTTTTTACCTCTTGTTACCACTGCCACAAAGCGCCAGCACCTTCAGATCACTTGGACGTGGCTGTGGTTACAAGAGGTAAAAACAATTACAGCTATAACCGCTGTATGCAAGATAGCCAGATCGGTAACATTTCTGTAGTTCGAGTGAGACATAAGAAAACTACAAATTTGACTTGCTTTAAGGCAAGCGTTACAATAGCTATGTTTGTTTTTCTTCGTTTCTGATGTCACAATGCATCATACTTTCATAAAATCATGCAACATACTCTACTCTACCTATATGGACATTCATTCCAAAGCTGGTGCTGGATAAAAACGTGCGACAACAGGCTGTGGACGATAGGCTAAATTATTCACGGGGCGACCGCAGAGGAAGAGGAAGGGTAGTTTATTGTTGCTTTGATGCAGAGATATTTGGAAGTGCAACAGGGTTGTCTTTCTCTCATGCTGTATAACATGCTCTAGTACCAGGGTTAATTGACCAATGGCGTGCTGTCAAAACACATTAGTTTGGGTTGCCAGTGTGTGCTGTATTACACCGATGGATCATTTTTCCTCCGCTTGGCCCTGTGCACTCACTAGCGCTCACAATCCTGACGCACTCTCAATCAAATCACGCCTGTTACGACATCGAGTTTCTCATTCCGATTTGGCGTGTTAACAAGTGTAAGAGTGGGTAACTCGCCCCACAGCATGCCCCCTGGGGATATATCATGTTACTGTTAGCTTCGCGTTAACAGGCAACACAACCTCGCTGGTCAGAGATGCTCACATTATATTCTGATCAGACAAACAGCGGGAGAATGAGCCCTGGGCTGCCCAAAGAGAATCCTAGCACGGTGCCACTACTGCTGATGACCAGTTTACTTTTAGGGTTGTTATTCAGAGCTGGACTAAGTATTAATGCAATGTTTTTGTTGCTAAGAGGATGAATGTCATGAAATCATGTCTGCCCTACATTTTACACTAGTCAAAAAGGGGGAAAAGTGGAGAAAATAATATATATATAACTAGTCCTTTTTAAGACTATTTAGTTTGTTTGTTTTTTCAGGTCAAATATGAAATGGAAATGTTCTTGGGAGGTTTCATGATACTCCCCCTGTAGCTTTGCATAAGGACTATTTAGTGGGGTTTTTTTGGTAACACTTTACAATAAGATTTGTTAGTTAACATTGGTTAACTACATTAGTTAACAATAACATCAACTAATAATGAACTGCACGGATACAACATTTATTAATCTTCGTTAATGTTCATTTCAACATTTATTAATACTTTTTTAAAATCTTGTTAACATTAGTTAATGCACTGTGAACTATATGGAAGCTTTTTTCCACCACTGATCTCACAATTGTGTGTTATAAAGTCAGAATTGCGAGATATAAAGTCAGAATCGCCTGATATAAAGTCAGAATTGCGAGATATAAAGTCAGTCAAAATTGCGAGATATAAAGTCAGAATTGCGAGATATGAAGTCAGAATTGCGAGATATAAAGTCAGAATTGCGTGATATGAAGTCAAAATTGCGAGATATAAAGTCAGAATTGCGTGATATAAAGTCGCAATTCTGAGAAAAAAGACAGAAGTGCAACTTTTTTTCACACAATTACGAGATTACATCTCGCAATTCTGACTATAACACATAATTGCGAGTTTATATGTCAAAATTCTGACCTCTTTTCTCAGAATTGTGAGATATAAACTCGCAATTGCGAGTTATCAGGCTAATTCTAAGGGGGAAAAAGACTTTTTTCCCCTCAGAATAGTTTAAATCTCACAATTCTGACTATATCTCGCAATTCTGACTTTATTTCACGCAATTGTGACTTTATATCACGCAATTCTGACTTAATAACACGCAATTGCGACTTTATATCACGCAATTCTGACTTTATATCTTGCAATTCTGACTTTATTTCACGCAATTCTGACTTTATATCACGCAATTCTGACTTTATAACATGCAATTGCGACTTTATATCAAGCAATTCTGACTTTATAACATACAATTCTGACTTTATATCTCGCAATTCTGACTTAATATCTCGCAATTCTGACTTTATATCTCACAGTTCTGACTTTATATCTCGCAATTGCGACTTTATATCATGCAATTCAATTCTGACTTTATATCTTACAATTCTGACTTTACATCTCGCAATTCTGAGAAATAAAGTCAGAATTGCGAGATGTAAACTCGAAATTGTGAGAAAAAAAGTCAGAATTGTGAGATAAAAAGTCGCAATTACCCTTTTTATTTTTCATTCTATGGTTGGAAACAGCTGTATATTTATTAACTAAGGTTAACAAAGATTAACAAATATAGTATCAAATGGATTGATCATGGTTAGTACATTAGTTAAAGGGGTGGTTGATTATGATTTCACTTTTCTAACTTTGGTTAGGTTGTAATGTTGCTTTTTGAGCATAAACAACATCTGCAAAGTTACAACGCTTAAAGTTACTTCAAAGCAAAGGGAACATTGGGGGCAATATACCACCCCTTTAATATTTTAACTAATGTTAACTAATGAACCTATTGTAAAGTGTTACCTTTGTTGTTGTTGTTGTTGTTGTTGTTTTCAGGTCAAATATAAAATTAAAATGTCCTTGAGAGGTTTTGTGAGATTCACCCTGTAGCTGTGCATAAGTAATGTCTTATTTTATGTGGGTGTTGTGAAAATTAATTTGCATATTAAAAAAAATGTAATATCCCTAGCTGCAGACTAGATGCTTCAGGCAGTACCTACCTAGATACTTGAATAAAAACTTGAACATTTAAAATAATTATGTTTATTAAAAAATGTAGGCAGGTGACTAAACTCGTGGTGAGAATTTTGTCAAGTACATGCATAGTTCTGATGTTTTCATGTGCCATAGTTATAATGCAGTATACCATCTGCACTGCAAAAATGCGATAAGATTCTTCTGTAAATCTAAGATGCCAATCTCAGAGTTGTTATTGTGTGGACTCCCTGGCATGGCTTCCTAAAAGCAGCTTGGTGATATTTTTGTGCGAGTCCACTTTAATAAGTCTGATTCTGTATTCTTTTGTCACGGAAAAGGTGGAGAGCCAATGAGTGCACTCAAGATCTTATTCACATACCCATTTGGATGAGGTTGGGCCAGAAGGACTCTTCACGTCCTTGAATGCAGTAGCGAGATGGCAGACTTTCTTTGGCATCCACCTCTTGTCGTGTCATTGTTCTAAGCTGTATTTGGCTTCGCATTGTGCACCACAGCGGTGCCGAATTGGACAAAATGTTCCTCTCTGATTGGCTGTGCAGTCACAGAGTCCAGCTACGAAACCTCATTTTATGCTTCATGTTGAGAGTTTGTGTGTGCATGTGCACGGCGGAACGAAAGATAGCTGCTGGAAGTTGAAGAGCACATGCTTGCTCTGCAATCCCAAAGGACAATAGACACTTACACAATTGAGTTAATTAGAAAATGTTTCTATTGCTTTCTGGGTCTCAAGTTCTTTTAATTAAGAAACACAAAAGTGTCTTTCAGAATAGGACATTTGCTTGATGAAGAAGATAAGCACTCTGGTTTATTGCATTGGACGGCGAAACATTAGACTTATTTGCATCTATTAGTGCTCAACGATGCAATTTTGCTTCTAAACAACTAGGCTTGATATGAGAAGTATTTTTTTTTTCTCTTCCGTGATAAAAGTAATCTAATTGCTACAGCAGACTGTGTGATTAAAAATACAGCTAATGTACTCATAGCAGTCAATTTACTCGGACTCAAGCTGTGCGTGTTGTATTAAACATATTTTTTTTCATAAGCTTTCATTATAAAAGTGTCAGAATTGCTCAGCGTCTGCTATAGCACTAAATGGTTCTCATCATCGACCTTTACAGACCTGTATGTGCTTGCCGCTGTCATGCGAGATTCTGTCTCTTTGCAGTATCCTGTGGCACTTGGAACCAAGAGGTTTTTAATCCTATTTTCATAGGATCTTCTAGATATCTTTCAATATGAATCGTGTTTAATTGTATGATTTATAGCATGAGTATGAAATATTTTGGTAACACGGGTGCACTAATATGCATTAATTCATGCTTAACTAATGGACAGATAATCATGAGTTAATATATGACTCATGAAGAACTAAACCATTAATTAATGTCAGCTACTAATAAAGAGTCTATATGATTAATAGATTAAGTAATACATGAATTGCTATTAATTCAATGTGTAAATGTATTAATTCCCTAATAACATATTTTATTAACTAATAGTGTAAATTAATGTGTTAAGTACCACAATTAGTCAAAGGTATGCACCTCAACGTTCAGTTGTCAGCTTTAATTAATCATTAGCTAATGATTTGCAAAGGTATCATTATGTTATGACTTTACTTGCTGGGGCACATCATTATTAACTAGTCATTTAGTAATCTTAGTAATTTGCACATGAATTTGCACTAATAGTGAAGTAATTAATCATGTATTAATGCACATTAGTGTACCTGTCATATTATCTGGAAGTTGAAATACAAGGCTTTGGCTCATTCTGGTAATTAACATATTAATTTGTACTATTAGTTAAAAAATGAGTTATTATGGAATTAATCCATAATTAAATATTTAGTTACTAACTATTAATGTATGAACTAATACATTAACCCTACAAACTCTTAATTAGTTCCTAATGTGGCAATCATTAATGAATAGCATAAATAATCATTAGTTACACAATTAATTCATTAAGCATGAATTGATGCTTATTAGTGCACCCGTATTGTAAAGTGTTACCAATATTTTTACTGTATCCACCATATTTTTTAACATAAGAGCAGAATTAGCCATTTGTAAATTGAAAGGCTTCCAATGTCATCCACTTCTAGTTATTCTAGCTTTGCAAATTAGCTCAATATGCTTTTTGATACTGCAAACTTGTACTGTATTTCTTATATTATCATTTTACTTTATAATCATATTCTTGTTTGTAGTGCAAATATGTATGAGACGCAGATATGGGGCATGAAGGCGCCTCCTATTGGTCTAACCCTAACCCTACCCCAGACCTAAACCTACCATAACCAAAGCGTTATATTGACGCTAAAGGGTGCCATGTGTGTTGGATGTATACGCATTGGCAAAAGCGTCAGTATATGACGTCTTGGGATGAGAATGCCTTGATATAATTCAGCAATATTGTCATATACATAGTTAAAAGTACACAAAATAATTTCTAATCAGACATGAGGAGTTCGATTCAGCTGCAAGTAGGAATGTCACATTTTTTGTGTACATTCTTCAGTGAATAGAATCTGTTTGAGGGAACTTCACATTTATTTGACTAAATACATATAAATTTCAGTAGTGTAAGGCTGGAAGCTTACGCTGCTATTTTGATCCAATAATCCTAACAAAAAGGCCACATTTAATTCATATATAAAAGGATTTCTGAAGTACATAGGCAGTAAAGAGTTCAACCCATATTGCTAAGCCCTATAGTAGCTTAAAAGTGAAAGTTTGTTTAATTGTGTATATCTCGACATTGTTGTGTTACATCATGCACAATTATCTTGGCAAAATCTGTGACTTGTGGACTGACAGATTTCCCAAATTGAAAGTCTAGTTTCACATTCAACAGGACACTGAATGAAACGCAGCAATATAACCTTCCATGAGACCGCTGTCGAGACACGTCCAATAATGATAGTACTCCAAGAGAACTGATGAGCACTGGCTGGTCTGAACTCAGGACGGCTCAATGCTTTGTGTAGCTTGAGTCCCATGCGGCAGGCGTTGTGCTAGAGAAGGCATAGTAATGAAAGGGGCTCTTTATTCCCCTAGTGGGCTGATCTTCAGGCTAGTGGTGGAGAAAAGAGTGTGGGCCGGAGAGCAGGTTATAACAGGTATGAATCAGGGGTCCGATGCTAGACAAGCATGGGTCTGAAGCTAGACAGGATCAATTATGGTGTAAGCCATAAGCTTTTAAAGAAAATGGGGCAACTGACCAAAAAGTGTCCTTTAAGATGGCTGACACATTCTCCTCAGTTTGAAAAGGATTGAAATGACAGGTGACAGGGCTTTGGAAAAAGCTTTTTGAAAGCCTGGTGAGAGGGTTTTTTGTGTGTGCGTGTGTTTCCCCCCCCCCCCCCCCCCCCCCCCCCTCTTTATATGATCTTTCTTTATGAAGTTTCACATTTCACACCATGCCAAATATTACGTTAAATGAGCAAAACACATTTAGTCAGCTGTTCGAGATATTGAACCAATCAATGCTTTTAAAGTAGTAATATTTTGGTGCATCTGAAATAAGTGTACTAAAGCATTTGAGAGAAACACACTTGGGATCCCAGTTATTTGCTCTTAATTTTGAGTTAACCATCTGGGGAGGTACCAGATGTCGGTCCATAAGCTAAAACCAATTTGTCTTTTGTTTTGTTTTCTTAAATGAATATACTGAAGAAGTCCAGTGAAGGGTGTTACGCTCGGAAGGAAAGACAAAGGAAAAAAGTGGAGGATTGTCACCTCCATTACCCCACAGCGAAGTCGAGGCCGTGGGCTGATGATCCCAAAGTTACTTTAGACTATCACTCACTGTTTTTCCTCAGAGGAGAGTGCTTATCGATTTTGTCAACAGCCAATTGATTTTCTTTTCTCTCTCTCTCTCTCTCTCTCTCTCTCTCTCTCTCTCTCTCTCTCTCTCTCTCTCTCTCTCTCTCTCTCTCTCTCTCTCTCTCTCTCTCTCTCTCTCTCTCCTGTGGTAGCAAGTCTAACCCTCTAGGAGAAGGAATGCAGCCTTCATTTTAATGTTTCTCTACTGCCAAATCAAAGATAAAGTCTTCACGATAAGAGAAACAAAAGATGTTTCAAATTGAGGATGTTTAAGAAAAAAAAAAAAGCTGTCCGGATATTGGACATGTTCTAAATGCCAACTTCTCTGGCTGGAATTTCATTTGAAATATAAAATGGATGAATCATATGGAAAACAGATCTCATTGTATCCAGTATTACAAAGAAATGTGTCAAATCAATTAAGTTATATCTCTTATTAAATTAATGATAAATGATATTATATGATGCTATAAATTATATTATGTGATATTGTAGATATCCACTATGATTTGATTGTGACATTAATTTTAGGGCAGTTAAGCACATCCAACCCCAAAATTTCTATGAGAGTAGATAATATTTTTTTAAGTAATTCTCTTACTGTAAGTAAGAGAAGAGTACTTTTTAAAGTATTTTTGAGGTGAAATATGACCTTGATTTCTTGAGATGTACAAGTGCCATATCATGTTTGAGTGCTTGCATGTTTCCCAAATCATGCATACAAGATGTCTTTTGATCACTGGAGCCTAGCATTATTTATACAGTCCTTGACTCTACATTGTCCCAGAGTAAATCAAGCACATTCAAATCCGGAGTGCCAAAATCTGAAGAAATCTGCTTCCCTAAAAGTCGCCATTTGGTTGCCAGGTGTTTGTTGTGTTGCGCGCAGAAGACGTAATTACTGTACGGGCCTCTGAATGCAGGATTCTTCCACCACATCTGTCTACCAATTATTCCCAGCAAATGTGGGTTTGTGGAGGAAGCTTCTATTGAGTCTAGGAAACTGACATTCTTGTATCTGGTGCTCGTGCTCTGTTGACGCATGCAGTTTTAGCCCTGCTGTATAGAGGCGTCGCTCTTTCTCTTGGCAGGAGGCTGTTAATCTTGTCGAAAAGCTGAGAAGCTCGATTGTCCTCCCCTGACAGCGCTCGCTGGAGTTCGGAGCTGTGTTTATAAAGTCATGACCAGAAGAGGAAATACTATTTTAGGTTACAACATCTCCATCATTATGCTGTATGGATGTAAATTGGCCTCAATTTTTTTTTTAATAGCAACTTGGCCAGTGGGTATACATTTTTGTTTAGTCCAAATCTTATTAAACGTCATACTTTTTAGAGTATTTTCGCTCCGTTTATTTAGTTCCATGCTGTCCTTGACAATCAAATAAATCCTGTGCTCAGGGTGATTGCTTTAAGAATGTCAAGCTCAAAATGTCTTCCAAGAGTGATCAAATGGCAAGTTGTGAATGTCAACAGCTCCTGTTTTCAGCTAAATTGGCTGATTACTCTCACCAGAGTGTTGCAACATCTCTGTCTGAGTGAAGATCGTTAATCCCGTGCGACCGGCAGACATGAAGGTCTCTGGCAATTGATCAAAGAGTGTCAACCAACACACTGAAACTTTTCCCTTCCAGCCTGTTCCGTTTCTTTGTTGCTTTGGCAAGATATTGAACTGTAAAACATGGCTATTTGGAACGGCCATTGTTTCAGTATCGCTAGTGCAGCTTTTATCTACATAAATGGGGAAATTTTAAAGGGTTAGTTCACCCAAAAATGAAAATTCTGTCAGTATTTACTCACCCTCATGTTGTTCCAACCCCGTAAGACCTTCGTTCATCTTTGGAACACAAATTAAGATATTTTTGATGAAATCTGAGAGCTGGATCACTCCTCCATACTAGTCCTTGAGGGATTGAAACTTGCCAGCCTCGAAAAGTTATTAAAGACATCGTTAAAATAGTCCAAGTGACTACAGTGGCTCAATCTTAACTTTATCAAGCGACGAGAATACTTTTGTGCGCAAAAATACAACAAAATTAACGACTTTATTTCAACTATTCATTTACTTCTCTCTCTGTCTCGAGTCAGGTTACTAGTTTAATAGCGTAAGCTTCTGTTATTGTACGTCACACGCATCACACACATGACCAGCGTCGGCCAATAGTGAGCCTACGTGTGACGTAGCTCTACGCTATCACACTACGTTAACTGACTAGAGGCGCATAGAGAAGGAAATGAATAGTTGAAATAAAGTCTTTATTTTTGTTTGTTTTTGCACACAAAATGTAATCTCGTCGCTTGATAAAGTTAAGATTGAGCCACTGTAATCACTTGGACTATTTTAACAATGTCTTTAGTAACTTTTCAAGGCCGGCAAGTTTCAATTCCTCAAGAAGCCTATGGACTAGTATGGAGGAGTGATCCAGCTCTCAGATTTCATCAAAAATGTCTTAATTTGTGTCCCGAAGATGAACGAAGGTCTTACGGGGTTGGAACAACATGAGGGAGAGTAAATACTGACAGAATTTTCATTTTTGGGTGAACTAACCCTTTAATAGAGAAATAGTTCACCTCAAATTTTTAAATTCTTGTCTTTAGAAACCCATATGGCTTTTCTGTGTAACAGAAAATGGGAAACTTAATAAAATATCCTGGCAGCTTTTGTCCATACAATGAATGTAATATATTAAACTCAGATTTGGATAACAACAATTTTGGTCTGTTCCTACAAAAAAAAAAAAAAAAAGCCATCATATAGCTGCCGAAGATTTGAAATGTTGTGAATGTTTTCTCTGTTTTTGTCTGCACAGTGCCATCATGGGCCATCGTCGCCATCGCATTCGTTGCTGTTGTACTAGTTGTTTCCTGCTGCTTCTGCGTCTGCAAAAAGTGGATATTCAAGAAGAAGAACAAGAAAAAGGGCAAAGACAAGGGCAAGAATGCCATCAACATGAAGGACGTCACAGACGGTGTCAAAACCGAGGTAAAAACAATTTGTTACTATTTTTGGTATTATTAGCCTTATTCTTTAGTGGTCAGCAGTTGCATGAAATAATAATTTCCTCAAGTATTATTATTTTATTAATATACAATGCTAATTAAGAATATTCATAAAACAACTCAATCTAGATCCAGTCATCTGTTGATGATGTTGTTTCACAGCTGAATTTAATTGCAGGACTGCAAACCTGGGCATGTTAACGGTTCATTAAAGTATTGAGTTTTTTTTTTGTTGTTTTTTTTTTCATTTAACTTAATTTACAGTCTTTGTAGTGCTGCATATATGGTTAACTGTGCTATGAAGTGGTATCAACCCAGAGAAATGACAGTAGATAAGGAAAAAAAATAGGAGAAAGAACATTAATGCAGCTCGCTCTTTCCCACACACCCAAATTATATGGAACACTGGCACTTTAACCCTAGTTAGCATGTTAATTGTATTAACAAGCTTGCAATAGTACACTTCTAACAGAATAATTGACAAAGTCAGCTTAATTCACGGTGTAAGGACACTGGCTTTGAGACCATGCCAAGACCACTCAGATCCCAAATTAGAGACATTGATTTTCGAGCACAAAGCACAGTGAAGAGGAACAGACACAGATAATTAACAACACTCTTTAAAAACCCAGTGTGCCATTCCAGAATGTCACAGTTTATCAGCGTCAAACCAATTGTTGGTGAAAAGCAGATATACAATAACTGCTATATGACCAACATTGTGTATTAGTACATTCAAAATGGGTGTTTCAAAAAATAACTGCAACCATTGAAATAGATGATAATAATAAAACACACCCTGCTGAATAAAACAACTTAAACCAGCCTAAGGTGGTTAGGCTTGTCTCTTTGATGGTTTTAGAGGGAGTTTGGCTCACTGGAAGACCATCTTAGACAGGATAGACAACCAGCTAAGACTAAACTAACCAGCTTAAGCTTATTTAACCTGTTGTTTTTAGCAGGGAAACACCCATATATAGTTTCTAATACCTGTGCTAATGGGCTAAATATTAAAGGTCAATGAATCTTCCCTCTTGTTTAACCAATTAGCTCAGGCATTTGAATGATACACACCAATCCAGAGCAATATGGCAGTGTAATGTCCGACACAACATACATCTTTTATTGTCAGCAGAACGAGCTTTGAGCTTCTCAGCAGTCATTTCTCACGGTGTGCCCAGAATCATGTGGTCACCTTTGTGTGTGGTTGTTTTAATTTGTGTCTCTTCCTTCCATGTCCTCCTTATCTATGTTTTGTCTGATGACTTTACGGGATTGCCACTGGCGGTAGGTTCCCAATTGCTGTTGGATCTTCTATAGCCTGCTGTAATGACTTTTACTAGCCTCTTGATAACAGGTTTACTCTAGTAGAGTAACATATATGTAACTATGCACACAGTACATGTATATCTACAATATATATGTGTGTAAGTCTACGTATACACATATATATGAAGAGAAAAAAAAATGCACTTGGGTACACTTCAGCAAGGTTGAATAACATTGATTTCTCATTTTTAACATGCTTCTCATTCAATGTCCAAAAAAGCAAGTGGAAATTGCTCGAGTGAAGTTACCAATTTAGAAAAGGAAAAAAAAAAGGTTAAATGGCTGAGAGAACTGTCAAAGTACGGATCGCTAGCTGGTAGTGATGCGTTCGGCTTGTTTGACTGCCCTTGGCCAAATTATCTGGTCCACTTGAACCTAAAAATGTCCTGAAGGAGAACAGCACCCACCTCATTAGCAGGACAAATTTGTTCAAGAAGCAATTTTCAGACACGATGACCAGACTGATCTTTAATTGGCTGACATGTTTTTGAAACATCATCTTTGCCAGTCAGATGGAAAGGGACACTCACAGCTGCAAAATACCAACTAGTGTTAATCATTAATAATGGGATGAAATATTTCTTCATTTACTTACCTTCATGTTGTTCAAAAGCTGTCTGACTTCCTTTTTAGCCTGGAACTTAAAAGGAGATGTTGAGCAGAACGTCCTAGCTGTTGTTTTCCCTACAATAAAAGTGAATGGTGACCACTTAATACGTCAAGAAAGATTTCTTTTGTTGTTTTTTTTTGTTTGTTTTTTTTTTGGCTAACTAGCCTTTAATCCCTATCTGCTTTAATTATACGGAAAAGAACACATGTTCTGCTAAACTTCTCCTTTTGTGTTCTGCTTTCATATGGGTTTGGAGCAACAAATGAGGGAGAATAAATGATTTCCGAATGAGCTATGCCTTTAAATTTAACAAGCACCTCGAAACGCTTGTTGAATTGAAGTGCACAAGTGCTTGTGAGACTAGTCTGGTCCTCAGAAGGAGATAAGACCGTGAAGAAATCAATTTTGTTCAGCCTTCTGCTTTCACACTTGTAACCCAACAACTAATAAAAAAGGCCCTGTACACAATATGATCCCTCCCACCAACACCTTCTGCTGGCATGATGCTTACAGCTTCCATGAGCGTGGTGGTTATCACCAATAACTAAGGGTCATGACAACGCCACTGTGTGTGTTGAAGATCACGTCACAGAGAATGAGGGTCACCATAAGAGCACTCTTCTTGAGAACGTGAATGCCCTGCATGCTTTACAGATGAGCAAAAGTGCCCTTTCAGAAGGCAACTGTTTCACAGTGAATGAACTGAGAGCTGAGTTTGCCTCAACAATCGCATGCTTTCCAGCAACAACAAAACTCACTCGACTTTCCCTTAACACAGCGTCTTAGACTCAGGCTAGCTAGGGAGCTACTGCCACACCATCCACAACATTTCCCCACTGATTTGTTGATGCCAGAGATTGTTCTGCCTGAAATAGCATAAAGGTCAATGTATTGTACGATGTATTTCTTAAGAACATCTGTCTACTCATCTTGCTTAGGGTTGGGCGGTATGACTGAGTAATTTTGTATCAAAGTATCGGTACACGATAAACATTTTTTCGATCAATGTTTTTCAATAATTGTATTTCTTTATTATGGATGCACAAAAAAATTCATTATTAAGAAAATTGCGATTAATTAGAAGATTAAATATATATATAAGATTATTTTTAACAAATTAAATAGTAGTCTGGAATCAATGCAGAAACAACTTTTCATAATCTATCAAGTGATATAATATACACAAACTCAGTATTATACGTCTCAATATACATACAAATTCACAATTCACAAAATACACAATATACTAAAATTATCATAACATTATAATCCTCTTTATGGACTAAATCTTTCATGTTAAAGGGACCAATGCCCTCCAGTCTTCCATGAAGAGTCTGAAGGGTAAAACGTCATAAACATGATTAGATGAACCAAGTTCGAAGCCATTGTAAAATAGCGATATACAGTACCATATGCGTTGTCGATGTATTTTCATACCCCCCAGCCCTAGCCTTGCCCCTCCCACCAACCTAAACTGCTTGCACTCATTCATCTTTTTGCAACTCTTTCCACGACTTTCCATAGGAGAGAAAGGGGTTCATAGCCCAAGTCTAGTGCATCACTGAGCATGTCATGGTCTTAATTGCTGTGGTGTTTTAGTGCTTGCTCCCCCCTAATAGAGGTGCGGTTGAAGAGCAGGCTGGTCCAGGGCTGGCCCGGCGCTCTGGCGAGGGCAATCGGGCTGCGCCAGCGTTGGGCCGACAGGACTGACTGTTAGTGGGTGTCTCCTTCAGGCCTTGAAGGATGAGGATGATGCGGAAACAGGGCTGACGGATACAGAGAAAGAGGCAGAGCCTAAGGAAGAAGAGAAACTTGGCAAATTACAGTACTCCATGGATTACAATTTCACAGAGAATACGGTAAGGAGCCGTCTCCGAATCATCGTCACTGTGTGTGGTGTTTAGTGAGGTCTTCTTCGTAAGTACAGCGTGTTTGTCCGTCAAACTGTAACTGGCTCCATTCAAATAATGGCCATTCCTCTAAGGTTATTCAGTGCGTCACTCTAACATAATTGAATACTCACTATAAGGTCTGTGTTTAAAAAAAAACACTCTGAAAACACAAAGATAGAGTGAAACTTTGACAATATGAATCATTTTTATAGCTGCGCTCTATTATTAAGTGCTATCTCTGAAAGCCAGAGGAATTCAAGACTTAGCACTTAAGAAATAATGCCCATCATCCTGTAAACTCACCAAATGCTGGAAATGTCAAGGGCACATCACAGCAGTTAGATTTGTGTTTGAATCGGCTTTCTTCCACACAGACTGAACGAGAGTGCTGGCTTGTCTTCAACTCTGAGGCTAAGCCGAAATTCACTGGGCGCCTCTTACAGGCTGTTGAGCTTGAAAGCTAAGTGACTTCCAAAATGAATGCGCTTCCTTTTGTCAGATCCTGGCTGACAGATAATTGAAGCTGTGCATATAATCTTACACAGAGGCCTGAAAGAGCAAGATTATCCACCATCACATACTCGCAAATTACAGCTTTTTATTGGATGGTGTCAATGTAGTGGTGTAATGACAAAATGACTTGTAATGCATTAATTGAATGGCATAACAGTTTTAAGAACAAGAATGACATGTTTAAAGTGATACTCCACTTTTTTTTTTTAAATAGGCTCATTTTACCACTCCCCCAGAGTTAAACAGTTGGGTTTTACCGTTTTCGAATGTATTCAGCCGATTTTCTGATATTTAGAAGAATATCAGTAACCAGACAGTTTCTGGTCTCATTAACTTCCATAGTTCAATGAGACCAGAAACTGTCTGGTTAATGATATTCTTCTAAATATCAGAAAATCGGCTGAATACATTCGAAAACGGTAAAACCCAACTGTTTAACTCTGGGGGAGTGGTAAAATGAGCCTATTTCCAAAAAAAAGTGGAGTATCCCTTTAAGATACTGTATTTGTTCTATTCTTTTGGCATGTGACAAAAATGTTACAAATAGCTGGTGAATCCACATCAACGTGACCCAGATTCAACCCATAGACCCACACAGTCCTCTAGACAGACGCACTTGCACGTCTCTCCACCCTCCATGCCAGCAGGAAATCTGCGTGCTTCTTTCCTGTCTGACTTTAAATCAAGCCGAGTATCGCTTCAGGCGGAGGAGATTTGGTCTGGGAGGTCTGGGAGATTTTTTTTCCAACTCTTGCCCTTTCCAAAGGGGAAAGGTTCCAGGGAGCTCAACTAAACTCTGGGTTTTGTTTAAATGTAATCTGAACCTTTAGCCAGAGAGTAAAAATAAAAATGACAAAACATGGCAGTCACGAAAGCCACACAACACAATATCTCAGAATTCAGGGCGGCTCCTTGGAGAGACGGAGAGACAGGGTGCAGATAAGGGCGATGTTATTAATAAGGATAGAAAGCGAGAAGTGGGAAAACATACACGTTCACTGAGGTGAATCATTGCCATCATGGCCTGATTTCTAATGAATCACAGGTATTTCAAGGACAGAAACCCCTCACTGTTTATGCCAAATAACAAACACCCCTGAAAAAACTGTTTTCTCTGAAAACCATTGCAGTACTTATTTAAGATGACAGCTCAAAAGCCTTCAGATGAGAGATTGTGAGTACTGAACCCACTGAGGTGAAGTCATGCGGTTGAACCTTCCTCCAGCATGTCTGCATCAATCTGATTCTTAAAACTGCGTGAGGTTTTCATAGCCTGCAGACTAGAGCGATTGAAGGTTAATATGGCAAAGTCTATATTCCTTCAAAATTTGAATTGAAATTTTAATTTTCCAGTCCTGGTCATATTTCAGCATGACCAAAAATAGCGAAATATTGGTAAAATTGTTGGAGTTGGGAGCAATGGACATTATTTGTGGAGCATTTTCTACCTTGCAACCATTGTGTCTGTGTTCGAACTGTTTGTGGAGGGTGTTTCTTTCTTGAAGTCAGAACATGTCCTTTTTTTTCCCTCCAAGATGACAATATGAAGCAATAAAACTGTCCAGACCTAAAACCCATCACCATTTAATAGCAAAATTCCAACAGTACTACAGCCTGACAGGATATTAAAATCTTTATAGCTCCTTTGTCAAAAGAACAATCACAGGGTTCTCTGATGGCCACCATCTAAACCAGAAACACTGGCAATGCTTGTCTCTAGCTACAGTCTTTTCTGTGGCAGCACAAGCGGAGTTTGAGGGAGAGAGAGAGAGAGAAATCTTTGTAGACATAGAGATGGGGTGTTTTATGGGAAGCTGATGGGAACTTGATTGACTGACTCTAGGACCCATGAGGGTATGCAGGGGATATGGTGACTGGCAGGTCAATCAGGACCTCAGCCCAGCCAGCCAGCCTATCAATTATTAGAGCTGATGGGGAGATAGGATCAGGAGGCCCACGCTTGACATGGCCTGACCCCATCGCATCCTTAATACTGGGACTGTTTAAATAGTAATGCAGGCCAGGCCGAAGTACACACCTCAGCATCATAGCTATAACTTACCTCTCAGTGGCGTTTCATATTATTAAGCAGATATTCCCATGGCTAATCCCATATTCCCAGAGCAACAATTGTCTTTATATGAATCTGACCATTACAACATTTACAATGAACACCAGTACTTTTACGTGACATACCAGAGGTATCTACAGAATGGTGGTGGGATGATGGTTCAGACAAAGACCACACTCCTCTTCAATGTCTTAATCATGTTCTCCTAATCTTTGACTTTTGACCCCTCGTAGCTCATAGTGGGGATTATCCAAGCAGCAGAATTGCCTGCCATGGATATGGGTGGTACTTCCGACCCCTACGTGAAGGTCTACCTTCTTCCAGACAAGAAGAAGAAATTTGAGACCAAGGTCCACCGGAAGACGCTGAATCCTGTTTTCAATGAGCAATTCACATTTAAGGTAGGTCACAAACACCTTAATCAGACGTTGTTGAATGCTCACATAACAAGCAATGGTAATGCTTCCTTTTACAGTACAGTACTTACAGTGTACTTACAGTGTACTTACCTAGAAAGTATTGGCTAATATAAGGTAAGTACATGGAACAGGGGTAGGTTTAGGGGTAGGTTCAGGGTTAGCACTAGTTATTACCCAGTAATTGTAGTTACTAAAATAAGTACATAGTATTTACATGGGTAACTGGACTGTAAAAGGAAGCGTTACCCAAGCAATTTGCCATTGGATGTGTTCACATTCTACTCATACAGTAGATTAAGTTATTTCTGATTACTTTATCTGGTCTATTAACAAGACACGAGGCATTGGAGTAATTACACGCAAATGTGAGGATGGACTCCTGCAGGTGTCTGTCATCCAGAAAGGAGCATAATTTCTATTTTGAATGTTCAGCAGAGCTTTCCGATTCGTTTTTATGAGACGACATGCAGCTAGAAAATCATTTTTGTCTAATTACCGCAGTCAGACCTCTAAATTTCTAATAAATTGCTAAGTGAAGTGGTGAATTCTTTAAAAAAAAAATGTTAATATAACTGAGCCAACCAAAGGGGTAGAGGACTGTTTACCTGCTTTTTTCTCGTTTAGTCTAGCACAATTTCAACTGGCATGGTACCTTGAGAATGAGAAATGAACCACACGCCAACATCAAGAGACATGTAATCACAAGTGCCTTCATTATTGAAATGAAGACACTGGAGAGCTGGTGTGTGTGATAGCGTCAAGGACAAAATAGCAACCCTTGGGTCTTATCTCTTTCCCGGCCAATCAAGCAGTTTGTCGCCATGTTGGAACAAGTCCTTCGGGATAATGAGTTTTGTCTGAAAAACAGCTCAATTGGAGGCAATCAGGAATCAAATCTCTCCCTCTCTCTCTCACACACACACACTCTCTTTCTCTCTTTGTCTTTGTCTTGCACACCTGCAATTGTCTTATAGTTTCATCCCAATATCTTGGTGGTAGATAAGTCCTGTAAGTGGAATTTAGAGAGATTAGACTGGTAGGTATATAAGCAATTATTTTCCCTGTTTACATCCTACAGGTTCCCTACACTGAGCTTGGAGGTAAAACCCTGATGATGACAGTATATGACTTTGACCGCTTCTCCAAGCACGACGCCATTGGAGACGTGAAGGTGCCCATGAATAAAGTCGACTTTAGTCATGTGACTGAGGAGTGGAGGGACCTCGTGAGCGCTGAGAAAGAAGAGGTAACACACATGGGTGGAAATAACCTGGCTGTTCCCTGGTAATGGGATTAAATATTATGTTATGAGTGAATATATCATTTTTATTGCCTGACCTTAAGCGTAGAAATTTGGCCAATTCAGTTGTTCACTACTAGTGATTTTTCCCAGTTTCCCATTCACACAAAATATCAAGTCATAACAATGTAAACTTAACAAGTTTTTTTTTTACAGTGTAAACTTAACTATTGTTAAGTGTAAAAAAATATTGTTGGTTTAACTTAAACCTGGTTGCCTTAAAATTTTAAGTTGATTGAAAAGTTAGTTAATACAATGAAGGAGATTGATTTAATCAACAAAAACTTAAAATAATAAGTTATCTGAACTAAATAAATTATTTAAGTTGATTTGACAAAATGAAAAAATGTTGTGATAACAAATCTTAAAAATATTTTTTTTTTTTACTGTTTACCACTTGGTTGCAACTAAGTGACTGTCAACACCGTTTTGTTTTTCTTGGCATGTGATCTCAACATGGCATCCCCCATTATTTGTATCCCTTAAATCATGAATTAAATCATTACTTAAAGTATTCAGAGATTTTATATGTAGGAATATAAATTAAATATATTATATATTTTTTTAAAAAAATCAAGATTTGGTAAAAAGACTGAAACTTTTGTGCTTTTCTTTAAGTTTGAAATGTTCCCAAATGTTAACTCGTAAATTTGAAAGGTTGCACACAACAAGAGTAAATATAATTTAGCTGGAGCGGCATGGAAATTCACTTAGTGTAAAAGTGCAAGTCTTGAGGGCTATCTATCTTCAATGGAAATGTCAGTTAATCAGCTGGCCTGTGCCATTGTTTTATTAATAAAAAAAGTGTGACTTTCCAAGCAGTGGTTGGGGAGATTCAATTTTCATGGTAAATGTCATGGAATATAGCATTTAAGCTGTGGTTTCTATGGAAACTTTGTTTGTGTGTCACGGTTCCTTGATGTAAAGGTTAATTATGATGCTGTCAAAAGCCTGCTGAGGGCAGAGAGTTGAAGGCTATCTACATACGTTGAAGGTTGCTCTTTGAGTTTGTGCTGCTGTAACACTCCATGTCCGATGAGCTAGCGAAGCACTTCAAGCATCGCTTGAGAAAGAGCGTATTGACTTTTACCAAAGGATCTCTGGAGTGTTGTCCTGAGGATGGCACTTTAAGTGTCAGCAAAATACAAAATGAAAGTGAACTGCAAAAGGCCGTAGCTTTCAGTTCAGTCCTTATGCTCTTTTTTTTCCCCTACACAATTGTTCTCTGTAAATAATTTGATGTTTCAGTCAAACAGCAGTCGATTCAACATATTTACCTTGTAGGATTCATTTAATTAAGCAGTCAAATATTTCGTTTTGTTCTGATGACCTTTTAATTGACAGGAAATTGATTGTGTGGAAAATGGCATCCGCCAGTCGAAAGTAAAGTGATGTAACCTTTTACCCCTTCCTGTTGTTTTCTATATGTCACATATGTTTGCGCCCATGTTTATGAGAATGGCTCCTGAAATATTAATGGAATGTGTGTACATGTAAATGTATTTTCAATGTGTTTACCCCTGCAACTACACTTGTGGAAAATGAATGAGACCGAAAGACTTCAAACGCTGTGCTCCTCATTTCAATTTCTCTTATCAATCATGTTGAGAGAGAGAGAGACAATCTAAAAGTGTTTGTGTAAAGAGGAATATGTCACACTTCTTGTGTGCTAGCTAAATTATTTTAGTTGAAAATGTTTGGTTCTTGGCTTTTCTTCTTAAGCACAATTTTTTTTGTTGGAGAATTCAATCAGTGAATAAATTTGACCTGGTTTTCAGGTTCAGTTTTTCTATTTACCTTGACAATGATGTCCCTGATTGAACTTTTCTCTACCACTCGCAGCAAGAGAAGCTGGGTGACATCTGTTTCTCTCTGCGGTATGTGCCCACTGCTGGCAAACTGACCGTGGTCGTTCTGGAGGCCAAAAACCTGAAGAAGATGGATGTCGGTGGCCTGTCAGGTGAGTCCAGTTACTGGCTTGTGCCATTACGTGACAGTTTAGGACTGTCTCTCTTGTTGCCAGCTGTCACGATAAACCATACACTGTGAAATCAAAATGGATCCTGTTTGTAAAGCCTGACATATGAAATAATAGTCAGAAATTTAATTTACTTTAACCAAAGATGGAAAAAAATTGTTGAGTATCATATTGGATGCATCAGGCTTGCATATAGGATGCATATAGTATTATATAGAGGCCTTTGACATTTATGTAACAAATGACACAGTGAGCTTTTCAAGGTAAATACATACTGCTGATTTATAGTGCACATTATCATAAAAACATAACATGTTTTTCTTAAAGGAGTAGTTCACTTTAAAAAAAAAAAAACTTTGCTGATAATTTACTCACCCCCATGTCATCCAAGATGTCCATGTCTTTCTTTCTTCAGTCGAAAAGAAATTAAGGTTTTTGATGAAAACATTCCAGCATTTTTCTCCATATAATGGACTTCATCAGGAACCAAATGGTTCAAGGTCCAAAAGACAGTTTCAGTGCAAACTGCAAACTGTTCAAAGGGCTTTAAACGATTCCAGACGATGAATAAGGGTCTTATCAAGCGAAACGATCGCTCATTTAAAAAAAAAATAACAAAGTTTTATAAAAATTTTATAAGCTCAAATTGTCGCCTTGCTCTATTCTGTGACACGTTTGTGACTCTCCTGTTCGAACTCGTTTATCAAAAAGAACGAATCTTTTTTCGTGTCATTTGGTTCATGCAACGAATGAAATGAACGAGTTGACTCTGGAAAAGATTCGTTCATTTTGATAAACGAGTTCGAATAGGAGAGTCACGAACGCGCATCACAGAACAGAGCAAGGGAGACCATTTTTGCTTTTATTTATTAAATGAGCGATCGTTTCGCTTGATAAGACACTTATTCATTGTCTGGAATCGTTTAAAGCCCTTTGAACAGTTTTTTTTTTTTTTAAAAAAAGAGAACTACTCCTTTAATTGTTCTTTAAAATATAATCACTTTATTCTTATTAGACCATGCAGAAAAATATTAAAATATTATTACAATAATAGCCTAACATCTTTGCATCTAATCAGATTCCTGCTTTACATAATATCCGGCTGAATACACTAAGAAAGACGCATTATGGAAGTTAAATGCATCGTTCCTTTCATGTTGTCCTTAACACGGTTTCATTTTCTCATAGCTGTCTGTATGTAAATGTGAAGTCACTTTTAGTATATCTTTCCCTTTTAAAATCGTGTAATGCATACGCAGTCATTCACAGCTACAAATCCCAAGGGCGTCGAAACGCGGCTTGAAATGATCCGACACTTCTCAAACCTGCGGCAGTACGGAGGGCTGCGCTTTATCAGTTGAAGTAATATTCGGCTCTGGTGAATACATGAATACATTTCCTCCGAGTAAATTTAGAGCTCGGCATTCAGAAATCAGCCCTCATCTGTGCTGTAACCACTTATGGAGAACGACCTCTGCCTCGTCCATCTATCCTTCCCCACCCTCTCGCCTGCAGTCGCAGGCCATCAGCTCCAGACCCACTGCTGGGAGCCAAGAGACCCGACATTTACTTCTCGTCGCTCAGCTATTAGCAGCGGAGCTGAGAACAAACTTTCTCACTCTTCCCGGTCCATAAGCAATCCAGATTAAAGCCGGCTATAAACTGTCAGTCACGTTTCATGAGGTACTCCAGAGCTCTGATGAAATTAACACTGCTAACATTTCTATTTATGGGGTTGTGTTTGGAGGACTATTGGTTTCACAATGTGTTAAACCTCCTATCGCGTTACATCGCCGTGCTTGTTGAATTGGCCGCTCGCCAGATCGATCAAATCCCGTGCGAATATTGTGCAATTAAGGGTGCTTTCACTGTCAATTTCTGGGATTTTGCCAGACTCTGACGGTTTGCATTTGAAATAAACATTTTTGACAAAGCGCTCTGTGTTCCCACTGATTGTACTAGAAAAACATTTCTGTCCCTGCATTCTCTCTCTCTCTGTTTTTCTTCTCGTTCCAAGTTCGTGAAAATGGCTCAGATTTAATTGTTGTTATGGGGGAGTCGTTCTCCCAAAGGAATCACTGGAGAGCATGTCCAAAGAGCCGTCACATGATTAGAAACAATAGGCCCGCATGGATCATGCCAATAATTAGTGACTGTTTCCATTGTGATTCAGCTACAGGGAGGACGACTCATCAGAACACTATAATTTATCCTTTTCTCCTTTCAAATCCTGTTTACTCTCCCTAATCACACAAGACGTGGTTGTTGCAGCTAAAATAAATGTAATTTGAATTAATTCACAAGAGCACTGCTTACCAATCTCTGTACTTTTTGGTCGATATTTGTGGTTTAGATTATGAATTGTATTTGCATATATGTATAAATTTACATTTATTTTCAGTGCGTTTGGGAGATGCTTGCATTACGTTCAGGTTATACAGTTTATTGGTTATTGCACTCTTGACTTTGATGTTGCTGGTACCATGTTATATTGCTCCAGGTACATTTTCAAAGTCTCCGAAAGCATATGGACACTTAAACCCACCTTAAAAATATCGGAATGTCCATATCAAGTGACATTTATTTTGAAGAAACTCATCCATTCCTAAACGCACATGTGTAAGTTTAAGGGGAACCGACTTTTTTATCTAACATGCTGTGTATTATAACTAGTAGTCTAGTAACATTATTATTATTATTTACTATACTGTCATTTTTATTATATATATACTGTATAATGTCTTTCAAAAAAAGAAAGAAAAAAAATACTGACCCCAAACTTTTAAAGAGTAGTGTATATTGTGACAAAATATTTGTATTTTAAATAAGTGTTGTTCTTTTAAATAAATACCTTGAAGACGGGAGTAATGGCTGATAAAAATTCAGCTTTGCATCACAGAAATAAATCATATTTTTAAGTATATTGAATTAAAAAATCATTATTTTAAATTGTAATAATATTTCACAATATTACTATTTTTTGATCAAATAAATGTTGGCTTGATGACCATCTTTTAAAAACAATAAAAATAGTAATGTTCGCAAACTTTTGACCTTTATTTTTGTTTTAGCTTTATTAATTTTAGCATTATTATTTAGTCACTTAACGTTTTATTTATTTTATTTCAGCTAAGGTAACTTTTCAATTTTTAATTAATTAATTAATTAATAAATTTTTAATGTTTTTAATCTAAAAAAAACATTTTATTTTAGCTGAATTTAAAAAAAAATGATTTTAATAGTTTTAAATAAGAACACTTCTAATAGAATATGTATACATATTAAGTGTGGCTTAAGTTTCCAGTTACTTTTTTCGTAGACTATTAATAGTCATGTTTATTATGTATTAGAGCAAATCACCACCAAATTGGCTATTACGTAATAGCATTTCTATAGTTGTGGGTCATTGCAGTACATGCTGTCCACCACTAGGAGACACCTATGAGTCTGTAGTCCATACGGGACTGCATGCCTACAGTGTGTACCCGAGCCAATGAAAACATACCACATCAGAAACGAGGCCCAGGTTTATTTTCAGTTGGATTTCCCGTGTCCTATTTAGATACTTGGTTGACTATATGAACCATTAACAGAAGTCAGCACTGCCAACTCCTTGAACCACAAACTTCTAGCTTGGCTTCTGTGTGAGTGTAGACTACCACAGATTTCCCAAACAACCACAAACCTCAGGCACTCTGTTGCCAAGCAACCGGGAAAAAGCACCACCGTTAATAGTGTTATAGGTCCGGAGAAGTGCTGTTTAAGTTCAACATCATAAATAGACATGCTACGTGTTTTCACCATTTTAAAAGTGGATGGAGCGAGCAGCCAGAGCTCTTCAGATCATGCAGTGTTAGTGTAAGTTCAACAGGAGGTGCTGTGCTGCTCTATAATGAGAAATATATCGTTTCATCTCACAAAATCTGAATTAAATCCATCAGTGTTCAATCCGAATGTGATCTGACGGTCAGAGTGCGAAGCCTAATGGATGAATCAGGGAAATATGAAAGCATACTTTTTCATTGTATGTGAAAGACCTTTTTTGTGGGTAATACCATAGAAATCCATTTAAAAGAGATTTTGTGCCATATAGAGGCATAACTGCCATACAAAAGCTCATTAACAACATTTGCAACCTATGCAATCACCTCATATCAATTAATTATTAACACAGTTTGCAGTCACAAAAACAGTATTTGCATTATATTAGTCCTCCTTAATATGCAAGAATTTTGAGAAAAAATGAATAAAGCACATGATTAGTTCAACTCTTGCCATGGCAGAAAACATGAATAATAAATATCTTAATCCATATTACAACATAGTACATGGATGAACAGGTTCATGTTAGTGCTACCATAATTCCATACATTTAAAATCTTGATTTAAAAATATATTGTACACTACCGTAATGAGCTTTTAGTACGATTTTTCCATGTTGCTCACTTTTTTATGATCACCAAATCTGTATTTATTGGATAGAAAATATTTAAAAAACTAGTAATATTCTGCGTTATTATTAAAGTTAAAATTAATTTATATTTTATTATATTTTAAAATGTAATTTATTCCTGTGAATTTTTAGCACTCATTACTCCAGTCTTCACTCTTCAGTGTCACATAATCCTTCAGAAATCAGTATAATATGCCAATATATAATATTCTTTATTATTATTGATGTAAAATTATTGTGCAGCTTCATATTTAGTGACAGGTTTTAGGATTCTTTGATGAATAGAAATTTTAAATATATTTTTTTTAATGATGTTAAAGTCTTTTGTATCAATTCAATGTATCCATGCCAAATAAAAGTATTTATTTATTTATTTATTTTAGAAAATTTTACTGACCTCAAACTTTTGAATGGTATAAAATATTGTATGAAAAATGTGACGTGCATGATGTACATAAGTTAAAATGACAATGACAACATTATAAAGAGTAAAGGAGATAGGGAGAGTATTTCACTGTTAAAACATCTTCTAATATACTAGAATACTTGTGATTCACATGTAGCTTAAAATGTATTTCGATTAACAATTTATCTTTTACAGTCCTAATATTATATACAGTATGGTCATCCTTATACACCCGCACCTTATGAGATGTAAGATCTACACTTCCAAAAAACGCATGCCACAGATTTTGTGCTGCCTTGCTCCTAATATGGTATGGGTATGCCTCTCTCTCTCTCTCTCTGTATGGAATGTGCTACTCTATTTTTTTTTTCACAGAGATAGAGTATTTGGATTAGTTGAAAAATGGGATTTGAAATGCCAGAGATGTTTTGAAATTCCTGTCATACAAGAGTGTCAGGGAGAGAAGAGGTGAAATGAAATTACATTTTGGACAAAAGGTAATTCTGAAACATAGTTAAATCTGTCAAGTTCAACCATTACTCACCTTAATATCCCCTGCTATATCCTTTTTTATTGTAAGGCTCAGGAAGGCATAAAATACACACATTTGCTCCCCTTTTTCAAAATGGAAGGTGTATAGGCGTGAAATCAGATATTTTGTTGAGATTTCATCCTTAACTTTTTTGTTGAGGTTTCAATCAAAAAGCGATTGTAAGAAAGGTGAGTATGAATCAGTGAGGTAAACAGATGAAGAGAGATGCATGATGGGGACAGAATATAGATGCTGGAAATGATAGTGCTTTGAGGCACAGGCAGAGATTGATGTGCCTGAATGGCAGTAATGTCACACAGCTGCCGTGTGTAAATAAAAGCTTGGACTATCCTAACACGTACCACTAGAGATCTGCTCTGTGGTGAGGCTTCAGTAGAGGCTGCAGATGTCGTGTTCCAGCGTGCACAGAAACAATGGTGATTTTAGTTTATTTATCTATTTGGAAGGGGATCATGTGCAATATTTACCACAAAAGTTTCCATTTAAAGGGATTCTCCACTTTTTTGGAAATAGGCTCATTTTACCACTCCCCCAGAGTTTAACCGTCGAGTTTTACCGTTTTTGAATCCATTCAGCCGATTTTCTGATATTTAGAATAATATCAGTAACCAGACAGTTTCTGGTCTCATTGACTTCCATAATAGGGAAAAAATATACTTTGGAAGTCAATGAGACCAGAAACTGTCTGGTTACTGACATTCTTCTAAATATCAAAAAAAAAAAAAAAAAAAAAAAATCGTCTGAATGGATTCAAAAATGGTAAACCTGACTGTTTGACTCTGGGGGAGTTGTAAAATGAGTCTATTTCCAAAAAAAAGTGGAGTATCCCTTTAATGCACTGTGCCAGATTTAGCCTATGGCTAGTTTTCAATATACAAACCTCACAATAATTAGACGATTTTTCTTTAATATGATACATGCAATACATTGTGCACAAACACATTTTTTATCTCTTTCTTTGACAAGATACGAGTGTATATTATAAAAGCAGTTACATAACAAACATTTTTATGTTTGGTTTTAAAAAGATCAATAGACGGACACCTCTTAATATCATCTTGTGGAGTATTCAGGTGGGAAGTAGCTTGACAGTCCAAAAGCAAAATGATGAAAGGGAAAAAAAAAAATAAGAATATATAGAATAAAAGATAAATAAATATTTACAGAAACTAGGAGTGGCAATAAATTAAAGTAAATTTTATATTTCATTCCAAAAACTGAATGTTCTTTATGGTTTTCAGATATGGTTCAGATTTTCTTTATGGTTTTTTATGACCAGATGTAGAAATCACACTTTTAAAATTCCCTCATAGATCCAGATTTTCCAAGAACTTGGAAACCTTTATCCTTAATAAGTTGGGGGTTCTCATGCTCATGTTCCTGTGTGTTTTCAGATCCCTACGTCAAGATCCACCTGATGCAGAACGGCAAGCGGCTGAAGAAAAAGAAGACGACAATCAAAAAGAACACCCTTAACCCTTACTACAACGAGTCTTTCAGTTTCGAAGTGCCATTCGAACAAATCCAGGTAATGAAATTTGTCTTTGTTACTTTGTCACTGAAAGCGAGCTTGCATGTGGCGACGGCAAATCTGACGCAAATTCACAGTTTAATCGTTGTCGAACGCTGTGTCGAAAACACAGCCGAAAAGAAACTTGTGAAATGCGATAAGGCTCGGCGTGAGGCTTTTAAAAAAATGTAGTTGCTAATTAGTTTGAGAATAAAATGGGTACGACGCCTGCTAGTGCAACAAGAGTAAATTTGCTTCAAAGTGATTCAGCATTTCACAGTTTAGAGGATACATTTTATGCTTTGAGCTGCTTTGAATTCAAAGTGTGTTTGGGGGTGTGTTAACCAGAGAGGCCCCATTCTCACCAAACAGCAGACGTTTCTAAAAGCTGCTACCCCGAAATAACAGTTCCTCGCTCATTGTACATCCCTCAATATTTCATTATATGGCAAATTAGCTCTGGTTCCGAGAACAATAGCCCCAGGCCTGTTCTCATCGGTCGGTGAAATCCAAGCGGAGAGGTGGATCGAAGGATAATCAGGGCTCTGAAGACACTAATTCATATCGTCTGCTCGCATTTTGTGCGCGGGCGGATCAGGCTTCTTGTAAGCAAGCTATGAGCGAGCCATTGACCCCGAACTCACACCGTTCAGTTGTGTGCTCGCAGTCAATTTACCGAGTTGTCCGGACCTCTTTGGTAGCACCCGCTGGCCTTTCTTTGCTATCTGCCACCATGCTCTTCAAAGACTCGCTCTGCTGCAGAGTAACAGGCCCTTGAATAGACTGCCACACTGAGATAATTGTGGTGGAATTCAATGGCGTCAACTATTGCACCACTATGTGTATTTTCAGTCATTGTGAAACAACGTTTCTGAAGTCCAGCGACAGTAATGTTTTCTTTGTTTTTTAAAGAATGAATACTTTTATTCTGCTGGGGTGCATTAAATGAATCAAAAGTGAGAGTAAAACCTATAATGTTACAGAAGTTTAAAGGAGAACTCCGGTCAATTTTAACGTTGAGCTCATTTTTTTGTACATTTGAAGTGCTGTCAGTACTGACAAAAACGACAAAAATCGGTGTTGCCTACACCGTGTTATCGTCTTTTTAAAATTAGCACCCTGTTGACTTCAATGGGGCATGTTCTAAACCTGCTTTTAGCCTCTTAACAACCTTGATTTGTCATTACGAGTGCACAGGCATGTGAGTGGTGTTATTAAAAGTGACCACGGTCAATCTGACTGCAGCAGATGTGAAAGATATGAATAAAACTAATCTCGACTACTGAGGACTTCGATCGAAAACAGGAAGTAAATAGAGGTATGTGAGCTGGCTGAATTAACATCATTTTTATTATTATCTTTCACATCTACTGCAGTCAGATTGACCATGGTCACTTTTAATAACACCACTCACATGGCTGTGCACTTGTAATGACAAATCAAGGATGTTAAGAGGCTAAAAGCAGGTTTAGAACATGCCACATTGAAGTCAACAGGGTGCGAATTTTAAAAAGAGGATAACACGGTGTAGGCAACACCGATTTTTGTCGTTTTTATCTGTACTGACAGCACTTCAAATGTACAAAAAAATGACTATAAAAATAAATATATACAGCAACACAACCGTTTCCAACATCACAGGAATAAATAATATATACTGCATGCCATTTAAATAAACTCCTTGCCTCCCTTTCTTTTGAAATGAGTGACAAAAGTCAGAATTTGATTCAAAGATATTTTTGATCAGAAGTAGTAATAATTGATCAAGTGCTGGCGTGTTCAAACAAAGTGAAAGTCTTGCGTTACGTCTATAATTGTGTCTCTAATTTCTATTACAGAAAGTTCAAGTTGTTATAACTGTTCTGGACTATGACAAGATTGGCAAGAACGATGCCATCGGCAAAGTGTTTGTGGGCTTGAACAGCTCGGGCACCGAGCTCCGTCACTGGTCAGATATGCTGGCCAACCCGAGGAGACCCATCGCGCAGTGGCACGTGCTCAAGCCGGAAGAGGAAGTGGATGCCCAGCTGGCGGCTCAGAAAAAATAGTGCAGCCCAAGCCCCGCCCCCTTCCCCACAACCCCACCCGTGTAGTGCTCTTTACCCAGTGCGTGTAGATACCTCAGTGATATAAGGATCCATGCACCCTCACTTCTAATTTTGTGTCTTCTCGGACCACCCCCTTGAGATGTTGTGTTGTCGCGTCAGTTTCGAGCCCCTTCCTTCCTTCCCTCCTTCCGTCGATAAACTTTTCTCTGTCCTTTATTGTTTCACCTCCATCCACGACCTTAAAGTCCCCGACCAAATGCCCCCTTCTTTTAAGCAATATGATCTGTATAGATAGCGCATGACTGGAGGAATTTATTATACCACAGGTGTATATATCAGTATGCAGATGAAAATGATTTCTAGTTTATGTGTTTGTATGTTGTTACCCGTTTCCTAATCTGTGTATATCTTGATGTTTTTAATAAGATGTTCTATTTTAAATGATGTAAATGCAGACATAGAAGAGCCAATATTATATATAAGGGGATTTAAGAATTTTACCTTATCGCATTCCACTAAAATATACGATATATCTCTATAGAAATATTTACGAGCTAAAGAATTCCAACCTGCAAGATGCTAGTGGAGGTACACTCACTTCGTAAAGGACGGTTTGCGCTTCATGTTTACTTCAAAAAAAAAAAAAAGCATCCAGATGTACACGTTAAAGACACACAGAACACCACGGCCATTAACTAATATGGTTTCATGGTATAAATGTAATATGCTGCTGGCAATTATACAAGCACATGATTGCGTAAGAACTTTTTGTACTAATTTATCAAACTGAGGACCTGTACGCTTTGCTTAAACCTCTGTGACGGAAGGGATTCTTCTTACTTGACGAAAACCAATCAGCCTTTTCTTTTGATTTCTAATACGGTGATGCTGTTACCTTTTAGTAGAGCGGGTCCCCCGTTTGCTTCTTTCTTGTTTTCGGTCCTTAGATTCTCGGATCTGATTCGGCACCTTCACGAAAACTGGAAATTGACAATTGATGGGACAGTCTCAAGCTGTAGCCATTGTTTCCTTGAAGCTTGATTTTGTGAATCACTTGCTTTCTTGTCGTTGGACTCGTTTCGTTGACGAATTTGTGGTTCAGCCTCAACAAAATGAAACCAAGAGTTTTGACTCTAGCTTTAAGACAACTATTTTTTAGATTAAGTCAGCGTCTGAATATTTTTGGTAACTGCATGATTTTTTTTACGATCTTTGCTAAAGGCCGGGTTACGGGGGGATTTATTTACACCGGGGCGTCTGTTTCAAGAGACTCCCTTGCCTTCAATCAAAAGGTAATCAAACGTTGAGGGACGGCAACTTTCAAAGCGGTCGGTCCCGACCAGTCGGTGAGGAGGAGGAGGAGAGACGAGCTTTTAAACACTGCCATTGTTTTTGGGGAGGTAGGAGGCGTACGCGACTCCTCCCTCCACGCACACTCTGCTCGGATAGTGGTCGCAGCTTCGGTCCATCGGGGGAACAATGTATTTTGGCCGCGACAGTGCCCTGAACAGCAGTTTTTGCTTTCTGTTGCCTTCTGACAGTGACAATAGAGTTAGCCATGCTTAACTGCCAATCCCTTCCCCCCGTGGCTACTGTTTTGCACTGTACCGTCTCTGAACGGACAAGCGCTCGCTGGGAGACAGGGACGACATTGCGGCTCAGCTCGCGCGGTCCGTCCATTTAGAACCATGAGCATTAGCGAATCCTTAACAATAACCGTAAAAGTTAATGGTCTGTACAGGTGATAACATTACATTCTAATTGTCCTTTACTACGGGTCTAACAAGAGGACGAGTAGACGTTTAGTCCATTAAAACCATGAGTTATCTTGGAGGAACCTCTCACGTACACTAGACGCTAGCTTCAGGAGGAGTTTCTAAGTGTTTGCAATGTTATTGTGTAGGTGACTATTACTTAAAAATAAAAGGAGGAAAAAAAGCTGTTTGTCATTCCATAGGAGTCTCTCGGGACTGAGTTGTGTATCACTGTGACTGCGATGTGTGCTTAGCGTTGTAGTTTTCGGTAGGTAGCGGCCATCTTGTACTGTAGTGATGTTGTGCTACCATCCCCCTTTTACACGACGAGAGCGCGAAAGAGGGTGCGCCGGCCGGCGAGAAACCGTCAGTTTCTAATAACCGTTGCGGCTCGAGCGCGCAAGCTGGTCAGTTCACACAGCATTTTGTTGAGCACTGTGCAATACTTGTATGTTCATTCCCTTAGTCTTTAAATGGGCGGTATCACTCGATAGGGGTTAAAAAAAGACAAAAAAGAAACAACCCTATTCAGTGGGGCGACGCATCCATCGACCGTAGTCTGGTTAGGTCACAGCACACGTGTGTAGTTCGGAACATCTGTAAACTTGTTAAGGATTCCTCCGCTTTTCCTGTTGAGTTTTCCTGCACACAGATTTAACCATCCAAACATTTGGGTAAACGTATATATATATAGGATGTACCCCCAAATATGAGATTATCTATCTATCTATATCTATTTGTCTCTCTCTATATATATAAATAAATATATATATATATAGTCTATATATATATATATATATAAAACCCTTCCCTTTCAGAATAGGTGTATATATTTTTATATTTGTCCTGATATCATTTCCTCATTATTGAGATCACCTGGATATAAGAGAATTGTATCAATCTTGTTATCTGTTGTACTATTAATATGATTGGCTGTACCATTTTGTTATCGCTGTTATGATTACACTCATGACTATTACCTGGTTATCGTTCCTTTAGTGCCCTATCGAAGACCATTTTATATTTATTATGGAACTCAGAATGTACAGTATGGACTGTGTGTTTTGTTTCTACTTTTTATCGTGGGACCAAGTATAGTTGGCACTTTCATTTCAATGTCGCAATAAATATTGATTCACGTGGTTTAATCATAGCTGAATATGATTTCTTACCCTGTCGGAGAGATCAAACCTATAGAGAAGATCTCCTGAACGTGTAATTGCAACTATAAGTATAGGCCTATGTTAACTGATGTACTCTCGTTATCTGCGATATCTTAATACAACAGGCTTGTTTATGAAACAAGCACAAAACGCCGTTTTTAGAGTCATGAATTGAATATACTTGGCGAAAGGGTGTCATCGCACTATCGGCATGTTAGGTGTAGAGCCGGACGTACGGTAGAAGACAGCATTGCTCGTTGCACCTCAGAGGTTTGTAAAGTAGTCTGAAAAAGCCATTTCTAGTCCTGCAAAGCAACGCTATCTTTTACCACAGCCTACCAAAGCACGCAAACAGCTCCGACGACTTGAAAAACGAAAAAAACGAAGCCCTTATCGCTTGGCCTACAACGTACAGCACATGCATACAACCCTCCGATACTCTGCTACACCGAAAAGCCACCTTTCAAGAAAAAGCTGTGTAAAGAATTAGAATCTGATGCTGTAGGGAGATCCTAGTTGCCTTTGTGTATATCAACTGCCTGCTTGAGTATTTTTGTGTGTGGAAATTTTCTCTGTAATCTTGTAGAACTGTTCGGGGTGTTTTTTCCTGCCATACTGCTCGTCCCAGCGGCGAGCCGACAGTTATATTGCTGTGTATACCTTCATTTTTGATGAGGTGTTTTACAATTTCGTTTCACTTTGTGTAGTGATTCACTCTGTGGAGTTTCTGACTGTTGTTATATAACTTCATATACACAAATGTTCAATAAAACTGTTTTATTTCCTGTTGATAAAGAACCTTCGCAGGAGTTCGTTCTTTTTCTTTGTTTGTAAACAACCTTCGTTTGAATCGGATGAAATTTATGTTCCACCAAAACAGTATCATTTTGTTGTTCTTTGTACATGAAGCAAATGAAGCAAAACAATCTAGTTCCACAACGAGCCCATGCATGTAACGGATGCGGACAGGGTATGAAGACCGACAACTCTAGCTTTATAAGACAATATCACATTAATTGGCTTCTGGTCTGGTTTCCTTCTATCTGCACCTCTGCTCCTAAACATTAACAGAAATTTACACACTCAACATGGACTGCAGAACCTCCGTTATTTATATTGCACAGAAACAGGCCGAAAAGACAAAAACAAAGTATTGTTAACTTATATTTAACCGTAAACGGCACAAAACAGCTAGTTTATATTATATTTACTTTGGGGCAATAAATATTAAAGGGTCACAACACAATTTCCAAAGAAAACAAGCAGCATTTTACACGCAACCTCCCTTGTGAGGAGGAGACGGAAATAGGTGAAATTAAACATAAATTGGAAATTAGAATGAATAACGTGCATTTTAACTCTGTTACTAATGTGTAATATCAGGGTTCCCAGTCATGGAAATTATTATATTGAGCAATTATATTGAATGTTCAGCTCTAAAACATTGCCTAAAGAAATTGCTTTACGTACGCGTGGTTTCTATCAAATTAATTATTTAAAAAAAAAAAAAAAATCCTCATCCACCAATTGTGAATCACTTGCAAATCATAGTTATTGTAGTATTGTCTGCAGCTGAGAACTAAATGGTGTTACATTTTATAAATGCCCCATGGCCTTCTCGGTAAGGTCAACTTTTCTGGCCCTGGTGGTCAGAAATGGAAAAGTAGATTTGGTTTCTGTGCATATAATGTATACATTATATATTCTCCGTAAATAGCATTCTTTTTGGATTTGACGGATACACCAGTAGGCAATATATGAATTGTAACCCCTATTGAAATGTCCTATTGCAAAATCTTGAGGGTCAAGTGTAAAATATCCAAGGTAAAACAACTTTTCTGTGTCTTTAGTTAAATATGATCTTCCATTTGAGGCTTACTGAGTGCGAAGCCCACAGAGATATCCTCTGAGCAGATTGGGGCTCAGGAGTGAGCGCACGGAAGCGCCGATAATGAAATATGGGCCCCTTGAAGAACAAGATAAGAGCGAGGCTGAGCGGGGGTCTCAGGACTATCAGCGCTACACGATCAAATGCATTTCGGTATACATGACTTTGACCACCTCGCACCATTACGTACACATTACTCAGCTGCCGGGCGTTTCATCTGTGAGTAGATCTTCAAGGTCTGCTTAAGAGCAATGAATACGAGATGAGACCGGTGTAGGTGCAGTCAAACTCAAGCATGAGTGCAGAATTTAGCATGATCTGAGGTTACAAATCCTTCCAGAGAAAAGCCTCATGTTCCTTTCCTGAATCTGTTGCTTAGCTGAGATACAATACAAAAACATTTATGAAGTATTGAGAAAACCTAATGTGGTTTATGCAATTGCTACAATAACATTTGTGTCAAGTTTATTATCAGGTCCTTAAAAACAAAAATGAAGTAGCATGACAAGAACATGGTTGTGACTCCATAAAAATAAAACAGTTCCCGTGTTCATTTCAGAGGCAGTTGTGTTTGTTTTTACTTGTATGTTCAGCCCACAACGTAAAATAATAACACGTCAGAGATGTCAAATCTCAAATCCGACCTCGTCCGGGCTACTTATTAGCCTGTCGTGCGTCTGTTTCAGCCAGCCAACAGAGGGCGCTGCTCGCAAATTGCAGCTTCAACTCGTATTATTCGTCTTCCTCTATTCATTAAGCTCATTACGTGAGAACGAAAGCGAGTCTGCCATCATCGTGTCATCAGCTTCAAATTAAGACACACAATAACATATAAAGTCCCAAATGCATAAACTTACACAAACTGCAGGCTGCTTTTCGTCGGTTTCCACACAGGAGAACTGAGAAAGCGCGCGCACGTTAATACGTCACACGTATCTGTATGTTTAGCAAGTTCACAATTACACTGTAGCCTATTTGCGCTAAGATTGTGCACGTCTATAATCACAGCCCTTCTCGAGCCCCATGTGTTCTGTTTCATCCCGTTTTTGAACGCACAGTCTGTATGTGCACCTTTTTGTGAAATGAGGCCATAGTGCGAGGTGTGAACAGTCTGATGTGGCTTATCCCTTAGAAGTCATTTAGCCTAATATATGGTTCATAAAGAAATATGCCCTCATCATAAACGGCCTTTTTAAATGTTCCTTTCTAGAAGATCTAGCATACAGTAGCCAGGTATAAACATATTCAGGATTGTTAATAGGTTTTTTAGGAAGTGATGATTGCAATGACGTATTTAAGAATTCATTTGGCAATTTATGTTCAAGTTCTGGGCACTTTTAAACCGATGCTGTGGATTAATATGTTTGTTATTTCGTTATTTTTCCAGAGGACTGAGGGTTTGAAATATACAGCACATTGATTGTTTGAGATTTGACTAACAGTCAGTCGGTCAGTCTGTGAGTGAGTCTGAGTGGTGTGAGGGCCAAATATCTTCACTGATGTAGTAAAATATAACGATAATAACCAACATCTAAAGAGATTTGCCAGATGTTTATATGTTAATGTAATAATGTGCATGTTTCGTGTCTGGCTAAGACAAAGAAAACATTATTAACCTGATATATGAAATATCCTTACTAATGTAGTCAGTAAAGTGTGTGTGTGGCTGGGGAAATGATGGTTATGGACATGATGCGTGCAAACATGACTACAGAGACGATAGCTATCCGGTTGTTAAATGTGTTGTTACGCTTCACAGTTCCCAGTCCTTAATTCCCCGAAAGCAAACAACAAATAATGTTATGTAAATGTACGGTGAGATACAGTACTACTTAAAAGTCTTGCAACTAGGGTGGCCATTTCCATAACACTGAAAAGGAGGACGGCGGGGTGGGGGGGTGGGGGGGTGGGGGGGGGGGGGTAATATGAATATATATATATATATATATATATATATACATTATATAATAATATATATATATATATATATTATTAACTGTTGGCAAACTAAGATTGTTTGTAGAATAGGCTCTATGCACGATCGCTTCCATATTTGTCTCAGCACGCCCACTCACTTCCGGTGCTGCGTCAGTCTATGGTCATAAGCCGGTTTTGCGTTAGGTGGAGATAGTGTCAAATTACACTCTCTGTAATTTGAGAGTGTTCTCTGTAATATGAATATATATATATATATATATATATATATATATATATATATATATATATATATATATATATATATATATATATATATATATATATTACATTATATAATAATATATATATATATATATATATATATATATATATATATTATTAACTGTTGGCGAACTAAGATTGTTTGTAGAATAGGATCTATGCACGATCGCTTCCATATTTGTCTCAGCACGCCCACTCACTTCCGGTGCTGCGTCAGTCTATGGTCATAAGCCGATTTTGCGTTAGGTGGAGATAGTGTCAAATTACACTCGCTGTTTATAAAAACGTCCTCCGGTTAACGTGAATGATGTTAACAACACTGTGAGGCAGTTAGCTGTCACGCAAGAGTAAAAAAGAGAAGTTATTTAAATTATATATTTCGAGCCAAATCAACAACTTTGAGTGTTAGTATTCTCTCATATCGTACGAAATTCGACTAGCGAATCAGCGTTTCTAAAATCGTTGTCTCCGTTTCTGAGAAAACGGATTTTATTACAGTTTTGCCGCCTATACACTTGGCCTGCAGAACGCGGTTCCGGAAGTAAAGACGCTGACTGAGATTCGTTCGAACACACGTCAGCAGGGTTCGTGCATAGAGCCTATTTGGCAAATTCTTATTTTTACCTGGGTGCGCTTTCCCATACTATTTCCTTGTATAAGCAGCTGGAACATTTATTAAACATGTAGAATACTTTCCAGAGCAGTATTATAAATTCAGACGTTTGTGATATATAAAAAATGAAAACATAAGATTATCTTTTTTTAAATTAGATTGAACAAGGAGCAGTTTTTTTCCTGTGAGTGAGACTGGAAAACCCGTAGTGGATTTGAGCGGAGTGATAACAGAACGCTTAGAGTGCAGAGAGGAACGGGCTTTTGCTCCAGTCCTGGCTTTGCGTCCGCGCCGTTAGGAGCTAAGCTCTAGATTAGTGTATTTTTAACTAATTTGCGGTAAAACTGTTCGATCACGAGTGGCTCATCAGGTAGATCTATAGATAAACTCATCTTTCAGGGATTTGACCGGCTGGGTTCACACTTCAGCGTGAGAAATCGGGGCGTGGCGTGAGAGCGTGAGAATTGGCTCAATTTTGCGTGAAACTCACGCTCAATGCGTGAGAGTTGGCAACCCTGATTCAATCATTTGTTTGACTAGAGATCTTACGGCATTAGACGCTATATGCTGCTGCTGCGTCTCAATAAAGATTCTAGAGCGTTTTTTTTTTTTGGCCGATTCAGATCAACTCCAAAAAGGAGGACAAATGAGTGTCCGGCTTGAGGCTGCGCCGGACGCCGGACATGGAGCTTAAAATCCGAACTGTCCGGCCAAAATCCGGACGCATGGCCACCCTACTTGCAACCCGGTATCACGACAAGACGTGAAATAATCACGTTGGTCCACTTTGGAAAACGTGTTGATGTCACGGTTTAACCCCCTCAAATGTGAAACTTACACTTAAAATGAAACTTTAACTTACCATAACGACCTATTGGTTTTCATTAAACCGAGAAAAATGGAATTTTGTTTTATTGACGATCACTGAGAAATGTTCTATTATTTAAAATGCAAAAAACATTTATTATGTTCAAGGTGAAAAGGATTCATTTGCCTTGCTCCACGCCGAAGAAAACGTCTAAATGTCACGTATTTAATGAAGCAGCCTAATGAGTAAAATGTCTATTTTTCCGGCGTCCCCCAGCTCCTCGTTTAAGCAAAAGGTTATGGCGCTTGAACCGTGCCAAAATCAAACATTCGACCGACCGACCGACCATCTATCCGAACGTCTGTCTGAACGTGTTGTACTTTTGAGCGTCTGACTGAGCGGGTTGACCCACGTGACGACCTGACGTGACGTCAGCGTCTTGAAATTAGCTGTTTTTTAGCCATGCAAGTAACCAAGCTTAAGTGTACAGATTATAAATGGACATGAAAGGCACTAAATGTAAATATTGTACCCCTAAAACATCAGTTAAACATTTCTCCTGAATCCTGTATATGTGTTTTACTTTCAAAGAGCAGAAATTCTGTAGGCTAGCCTATATAAAGACATTCAAGTCTTAATTTGACCAATATCATTTTAAGTATTTTTATTGCCCAATGCACAATCTTCTCACAGTCCATTAAAACACTCAAAGTTAATAAATGTAGCTTATTATATTATTTTTTTTTTTTAGATTTTGCAATAATCTTTAAAAAAAGATCCAGGTTTTCATGAATATAAACATATATACATATGTGTGTGTGTGTGTGTGTGTGTGTGTGTGGGTGTGTGTGTGTGTGTGTGTGTGTGTGTGTGTGTGGTTGTGTGTGTGTGTGTGTTTTCATATATTTCAGCTAAACACATTTATATTTTAAGCTGTTGAGACCTGTGAATCTAGTTTAAAATATTTTCAGAACTTAAAAAACCTACTACAATTTATTGTAATAATATTGTTACTGAAAGTATAATAGGCCTATAGCATAATTAAAATAGTTTATTTATTTTTCATCAAATTTTTCAAGTCCAAAAAAGTCTACTCTGTCATGCTGCTCTTCGGACACTTTTGACCAAACAATTACATTTTTTAATCCATAATAATCCACAAACAACTGGTGGGCTGCAGCATCACTGAGTCAGGGGACTGAAATAAGAGATTGACATGAGATCAGATCCAGGTGGATTGAGCTGTGATAAAAGATTTGCTGTATATTTTAATGTTACATGTAATAAAATTCATTTTCGCTTTCCCTTCATTCAGGTTTAGTAACAATAATGCAAAAATGTGTACACTTCAAATAAAAAAAAATTAATAAACCTTGTCAAAAAGTAGAATACATTAAAATCCACAGTTTAAAAGTAAGTAATTGTGTCAAAAACTACTAGAGAATTCACAAGTCTCTCCAGAGAGCTTTAAAGGCATAAAGCACCATGACATTACATATTTTATTTTATTTTCTCTCAGCAGATGGCACTAATCTGATTCAAATAATCTCTATATTAATCTGTAATACTGGATTAAGTGTCAATAGTTTACAATTACATTTTTTACCTAGACCCACACATTTTGTGAATATTCAAATTATCCTGTTAAAATACTTTATTGGTTCAGTCTGAACAATTTGAACAATGATTATTAAATTAAACAATATTGTTTATGATAAATTAAAAAGTTTTTTTTCCAAAACGCTATAAATCTATTCCATTTTTTTTTCAAAAATGTATGGGATGTCTTTTAAAGAACAGAAAGGAAAAAAAACAAGAGATTATGCAACATATAATCAAGGGTTCATACTATAAATTAATAGAAATTAAGTTTAATAATACAACCTGAAAAAAGTAATGATAGTAATGTTAGGCTATGTAAAGTTATTTATTAATAGCCTACATTCTTTACTTATATTACTTTACTTTACTTTACTTTTTCTTTACTTTACTTATATTTATTAATATTCCTACAGTCTTTTTTAGTAAAGTGTCAAACCTGTAATAAATAGTAGGCCTACCAATTTGTTCACTACATATGCATGAAAAAAAAATATTAAAAATTATAAATAATGATATTCAAATGTAGGGATGGGCACCCCTCCAGCACATGCACACACACATGCATGTATAGCATGTGAGCAAAGTGGAGTGGCAGGATATAACTTTTAAAAAAACAACATAAAACAAACGTTCACATTTATGTTTAATAATATTATGTTACTTCATTTTTATTATTTCATCTATGTTGAGTAGGCTAGCCTATATAAAAAGTGAACCGCATGAGATGAGTAAGAGAGGATCAAAAGCTACCCAATAGGCTTATATCGGAAAACATTTGGAATGGGTCAGACATGATTTCAACCATTTATTAAGTTTTGTTTTGTAGAAAGCCTGTCTTTAAAGTGAATTCGTTTCGTATAAATTGTATCTTCGTTTTAATAAATGTTTTATCAACAAATTAATACATTATAAGCATAGGCTATATCAGACAATATAATCAGGACACAGAGGCGGATCGCGTCTCATGAACCGAAACACCGCAATACTTGTCACAGACCTGAGAACCATAGAAAGTTTTAAATGTCTACTTTAAAAAAAACAATAAATAAATTGGCTCTCTGCGTATGTAGGCTAATTCGATGTGTGCGTTTTCATAGTCAGCTCTGGATACTGTGTTAATTAAGGTTAAACACATTCAGTTCAGAAGCCAAGCTGATTTTGGTGAATTAAATAAAGAACTTCAATTTTGTTTGCATTTAATTATTATTTTATTCTATTTTTATTTAGGCATATAGGCTAACAAAGCAGACAGAGTTGCAGTTTTAGCTGCTTTTATGTGAGTAGCCTATCTCCATGAATTATGAGACATTGTCTGTTGCTGAAACTTCCGGGAGATGTATTGCAATAATCAAATATGGACTAGTTAGAGGATACAATAGAAGAATGTGAAGTTAAACTAAGAACGTGTTACAACGTGTCTTTACACGTAAACAACACGTTGGGAAGACGATCGGTAACTCGCACTTTGGCCGGTCGCCATGGGAACGCGTTAACAACACGATTTTATGAAAATGATCAATAATTTCGTTTTGGCTCGTTGTTTATACGTGGCAGGCGTGAAAATCAACGAACATCAATTACAAAGTAAAGTATTCCGCTGATTATGTCTAAATGGCTAGCCTACTTAGTATGTTTTAATAACCTTTTCATTTTAACATTTATGTTTATTTGTGAAAGATTATGATAATTGAGTAATTTTATTAAGATTGATTCAGTATTGTCATCTCTAAGTACTTGAAATAAAAGATCGTGCTTGATTAGATTCACCTTTTATTAGCTTGTTACACAACATTAAACACAAATTCCAATTTTCTAACTAAACTCACAAAACCATTGACTCTTCTCAAAGTCAAACAATTGCAAACAATGCCTTTAGATCACACAAGTTTTAATAAAAAAATAAATAATAATAATAGCCGTTGGAGCCATTGTTTTGAAGTGCATTTTTTGTTTGTATAAGTGTGGTGGTAATGAGTAACGGGTGCGCTGATGGAAGGTCAAAAAACTTTTTGACCGTGATGTGCTACAGTATGTGAGTTGGATTGTGCTCATACCTAACAGTATGTTTGAATCAGAAATTTTGGTTTAGTGTTTTATTTTCGTTTATTTTGTTTTTTGCAATGCCAAATGGACAATAAAAGAATTTGGCTGATCTGAAATTGATTCTGAAGGTATGGACATTTATTTATTTGATTCAAAACAGACAAAAAGAAACCATCTGCATCACTACAATAGCATTTGAAGTGTTCACGTTTTTGCATTATTATCATCAGTACAGTCAAACCTGACTACAGTCATGAGACTTAGACCTGAGTGCAAAAATGGAGGCTCTAGACCCTTCCAGAGCTGAGATATCGAAACTCAAAATTTCAACCAGAAAAAAAACGACAGTGTTACCCCTTACGTTTTTTGTTTGTTTTTTTTGGCCGAAAAATTAATTTTCCCGTATCTTCTCAAAACTCTGGATTCTGATAGAGGGCCACAAGACTTAGACCTGAGTGCAAAAATGGAGGCTCTAGACCCTTCCAGAGCTGAGATATGGAAACTCAAAATTTTGACCAAAAAAAACCCGACAGTGTTACCCCTTATGTTTTTTTTTTTTTGGGCGAAAAATGAAGTATCCCCAATCTTCTCGAAACTCTGGATTCTGATAGTGGGCCGCGACCCTTAGACCTGGGTGCAAAAATGGAGGCTCTAGACCCTTCCAGAGCCGAGATATGGAAACTCAAACTTTTGACCAGAAAAAAAAATGACAGTGTTACCCCTTATGTTTTTTTTTTTGGGCGAAAAATGAAGTATCCCCAATCTTCTCGAAACTCTGGATTCTGATAGTGGGCCGCGAGACTTAGACCTGGGTGCAAAAATGGAGGCTCTAGACCCTTCCAGAGCCGAGATATGGAAACTCAAACTTTTGACCAGAAAAAAAAAGACAGTGTTACCCCTTATGTTTTTTTTTTTGGGCGAAAAATTAAGTATCCCCAATCTTCTCAAAACTCTGGATTCTGGTAGAGGGCCGCGACACTTAGACCTGGGTGCAAAAATGGAGGCTCTAGACCCTTCCAGAGCCGAGATATGGAAACTCAAACTTTTGACCAGAAAAAAAAAACGACAGTGTTACCCCTTATGTTTTTTTTTTGGGCGAAAAATTAAGTATCCCCAATCTTCTCGAAACTGTGGATTCTGATAGTGGGCCGCGACACTTAGACCTGGGTGCAAAAATGGAGGGTCTAGACCCTTCCAGAGCCGAGATATGGAAACTCAAACTTTTGACCAGAAAAAAAAACGACAGTGTTACCCCTTATGTTTTTTTTGGGGGCGAAAAATTAAGTATCCCCAATCTTCTCGAAACTCTGGATTTTGATAGAGGGCCGCGACACTTAGACCTGGGTGCAAAAATGGAGGCTCTAGACCCTTCCAGAGCCGAGATATGGAAACTCAAACTTTTGACCAGAAAAAAAAAAAACGACAGTGTTACCCCTTATGTTTTTTTTTTGGGCGAAAAATTAAGTATCCCCAATCTTCTCAAAACTCTGGATTCTGATAGAGGGCCGCGACACTTAGGCCTGGGTGCAAAAATGGAGGCTCTAGACCCTTCCAGAGCCGAGATATGGAAACTCAAACTTTTGACCAGAAAAAAAAACGACAGTGTTACCCCTTATGTTTTTTTTTTGGGCGAAAAATTAAGTATCCCCAATCTTCTCGAAACTGTGGATTCTGATAGTGGGCCGCGACACTTAGACCTGGGTGCAAAAATGGAGGGTCTAGACCCTTCCAGAGCCGAGATATGGAAACTCAAACTTTTGACCAGAAAAAAAAAACGACAGTGTTACCCCTTATGTTTTTTTTTTGGGGCGAAAAATTAAGTATCCCCAATCTTCTCGAAACTCTGGATTTTGATAGAGGGCCGCGACACTTAGACCTGGGTGCAAAAATGGAGGCTCTAGACCCTTCCAGAGCCGAGATATGGAAACTCAAACTTTTGACCAGAAAAAAAAAACGACAGTGTTACCCCTTATGGTTTTTTTTGGGCGAAAAATGAAGTATCCCCAATCTTCTCAAAACTCTGGATTCTGATAGAGGGCCGCGACACTTAGACCTGGGTGCAAAAATGGAGGCTCTAGACCCTTCCAGAGCTGAGATATGGGAACTTAAACTTTTGACCAGAAAAAAAAATGACAGTGTTACCCCTTATGTTTTTTTTTTTGGGTGAAAAATAAAGTATCCCCAATCTTCTCAAAACTCTGGATTCTGATAGAGGGCCGCGACACTTAGACCTGGGTGCAAAAATGGAGGCTCTAGACCCTTCCAGAGCCGAGATATGAAAACTCAAACTTTTGACCAGAAAAAAAAAAAACGACAGTGTTACCCCTTATGTTTTTTTTTTTGGGCGAAAAATGAAGTATCCCCAATCTTCTCGAAACTCTGGATTCTGATAGAGGGCCGCGACACTTAGACCTGGGTGCAAAAATGGAGGCTCTAGACCCTTCCAGAGCCGAGATATGGAAACTCAAACTTTTGACCAGAAAAAAAAATGACAGTGTTACCCCTTGTTTTTTTTTTTTGGGCGAAAAATGAAGTATCCCCAATCTTCTCGAAACTCTGGATTCTGATAGAGGGCCGCGACACTTAGACCTGGGTGCAAAAATGGAGGCTCTAGACCCTCCCAGAGCCGAGATATGGGAACTCAAACTTTTGACCAGAAAAAAAAATGACAGTGTTACCCCTTATGTTTTTTTTTTTGGGCGAAAAATGAAGTATCCCCAATCTTCTCGAAACTCTGGATTCTGATAGAGGGCCGCGAGACTTAGACCTGGGTGCAAAAATGGAGGCTCTAGACCCTCCCAGAGCCGAGATATGGGAACTCAAACTTTTGAACAGAAAAAAAAAACACAGTGTTACCCCTTATGTTTTTTTTTTTTTGGGCGAAAAATGAAGTATCCCCAATCTTCTCGAAACTCTGGATTCTGATAGAGGGCCGCGAGACTTAGACCTGGGTGCAAAAATGGAGGCTCTAGACCCTCCCAGAGCCGAGATATGGGAACTCAAACTTTTGACCAGAAAAAAAAAAAATGACAGTGTTACCCCTTATGTTTTTTTTTTGGGCGAAAAATGAAGTATCCCCAATCTTCTCGAAACTCTGGATTCTGATAGAGGGCCGCGACACTTAGACCTGGGTGCAAAAATGGAGGCTCTAGACCCTTCCAGAGCCGAGATATGGAAACTCAAACTTTTGACCAGAAAAAAAAATGACAGTGTTACCCCTTATGTTTTTTTTTTGGGTGAAAAATGAAGTATCCCCAATCTTCTCGAAACTCTGGATTCTGATAGAGGGCCGCAAGACTTAGACCTGGGTGCAAAAATGGAGGCTCTAGACCCTCCCAGAGCCGAGATATGGAAACTCAAACTTTTGACCAGAAAAAAAAAATGACAGTGTTACCCCTTATGTTTTTTTTTGGGCGAAAAATAAAGTATCCCCAATCTTCTCGAAACTCTGGATTCTGATAGAGGGCCGCGACACTTAGACCTGGGTGCAAAAATGGAGGCTCTAGACCCTCCCAGAGCCGAGATATGGCCACTTAAACTTTTGACCAGAAAAAAAACACAGTGTTACCCCTTATGATTTTTTTTTTGGGTGAAAAATGAAGTATCCCCAATCTTCTCGAAACTCTGGATTCTGATAGAGGGCCACGACACTTAGACCTGGGTGCAAAAATGGAGGCTCTAGACCCTTCCAGAGCCGAGATATGGAAACTCAAACTTTTGACCAGAAAAAAAAATGACAGTGTTACCCCTTATGTTTTTTTTTTGGGCGAAAAATGAAGTATCCCCAATCTTCTCGAAACTCTGGATTCTGATAGAGGGCCGCGACACTTAGACCTGGGTGCAAAAATGGAGGCTCTAGACCCTCCCAGAGCCGAGATATGGAAACTCAAACTTTTGACCAGAAAAAAAAATGACAGTGTTACCCCTTATGTTTTTTTTTGGGTGAAAAATAAAGTATCCCCAATCTTCTCGAAACTCTGGATTCTGATAGAGGGCCGCAAGACTTAGACCTGGGTGCAAAAATGGAGGCTCTAGACCCTCCCAGAGCCGAGATATGGCAACTTAAACTTTTGACCAGAAAAAAAAACACAGTGTTACCCCTTATGATTTTTTTTTTTTTGGTGAAAAATGAAGTATCCCCAATCTTCTCGAAACTCTGGATTCTGATAGAGGGCCACGACACTTAGACCTGGGTGCAAAAATGGAGGCTCTAGACCCTTCCAGAGCCGAGATATGGAAACTCAAACTTTTGACCAGAAGAAAAAAAATGACAGTGTTACCCCTTATGTTTTTTTGGGGTGAAAAATAAAGTATCCCCAATCTTCTCGAAACTCTGGATTCTGATAGAGGGCCGCAAGACTTAGACCTGGGTGCAAAAATGGAGGCTCTAGACCCTCCCAGAGCCGAGATATGGCAACTTAAACTTTTGACCAGAAAAAAAAACACAGTGTTACCCCTTATGATTTTTTTTTTTGGGTGAAAAATGAAGTATCCCCAATCTTCTCGAAACTCTGGATTCTGATAGAGGGCCACGACACTTAGACCTGGGTGCAAAAATGGAGGCTCTAGACCCTTCCAGAGCCGAGATATGGAAACTCAAACTTTTGACCAGAAGAAAAAAAATGACAGTGTTACCCCTTATGTTTTTTTTTTTGGGCGAAAAATAAAGTATCCCCAATCTTCTCGAAACTCTGGATTCTGATAGAGGGCCGCGACACTTAGACCTGGGTGCAAAAATGGAGGGTCTAGACCCTTCCAGAGCCGAGATATGGAAACTCAAACTTTTGACCAGAAAAAAAAAACGACAGTGTTACCCCTTATGTTTTTTTTGGGGGCGAAAAATTAAGTATCCCCAATCTTCTCGAAACTCTGGATTTTGATAGAGGGCCGCGACACTTAGACCTGGGTGCAAAAATGGAGGCTCTAGACCCTTCCAGAGCCGAGATATGGAAACTCAAACTTTTGACCAGAAAAAAAAAACGACAGTGTTACCCCTTATGTTTTTTTTGGGCGAAAAATGAAGTATCCCCAATCTTCTCGAAACTCTGGATTCTGATAGTGGGCCGCGAGACTTAGACCTGGGTGCAAAAATGGAGGCTCTAGACCCTTCCAGAGCCGAGATATGGAAACTCAAACTTTTGACCAGAAAAAAAAACGACAGTGTTACCCCTTATGTTTTTTTTTTGGGCGAAAAATTAAGTATCCCCAATCTTCTCGAAACTGTGGATTCTGATAGTGGGCCTCGACACTTAGACCTGGGTGCAAAAATAGAGGGTCTAGACCCTTCCAGAGCCGAGATATGGAAACTCAAACTTTTGACCAGAAAAAAAAAACGACAGTGTTACCCCTTATGTTTTTTTTTGGGGCGAAAAATTAAGTATCCCCAATCTTCTCGAAACTCTGGATTTTGATAGAGGGCCGCGACACTTAGACCTGGGTGCAAAAATGGAGGCTCTAGACCCTTCCAGAGCCGAGATATGGAAACTCAAACTTTTGACCAGAAAAAAAAAAACGACAGTGTTACCCCTTATGTTTTTTTTTTTGGGCGAAAAATGAAGTATCCCCAATCTTCTCAAAACTCTGGATTCTGATAGAGGGCCGCGACACTTAGACCTGGGTGCAAAAATTGAGGCTCTAGACCCTTCCAGAGCCGAGATATGGAAACTTAAACTTTTGACCAGAAAAAAAAATGACAGTGTTACCCCTTATGTTTTTTTTTTTGGGTGAAAAATAAAGTATCCCCAATCTTCTCAAAACTCTGGATTCTGATAGAGGGCCGCGACACTTAGACCTGGGTGCAAAAATGGAGGCTCTAGACCCTTCCAGAGCCGAGATATGGAAACTCAAACTTTTGACCAGAAAAAAAAACGACAGTGTTACCCCTTATGTTTTTTTTTTTTGGGGCGAAAAATGAAGTATCCCCAATCTTCTCGAAACTCTGGATTCTGATAGAGGGCCGCGACACTTAGACCTGGGTGCAAAAATGGAGGCTCTAGACCCTTCCAGAGCCGAGATATGGAAACTCAAACTTTTGACCAGAAAAAAAGAAAACAGTGTTACCCCTTATGTTTTTTTTTGGGCGAAAAATGAAGTATCCCCAATCTTCTCGAAACTCTGGATTCTGATAGAGGGCCGCGACACTTAGACCTGGGAGCAAAAATGGAGGCTCTAGACCCTTCCAGAGCCGAGATATGGAAACTCAAACTTTTGACCAGAAAAAAAAAAACGACTGTGTTACCCCTTATGTTTTTTTTTTGGGCAAAAAATGAAGTATCCCCAATCTTCTCGAAACTCTGGATTCTGATAGAGGGCCGCGACACTTAGACCTGGGTGCAAAAATGGAGGCTCTAGACCCTTCCAGAGCCGAGATATGGAAACTCAAACTTTTGACCAGAAAAAAACGACAGTGTTACCCCTTATGTTTTTTTTTTTTGGGGCGAAAAATGAAGTATCCCCAATCTTCTCGAAACTCTGGATTCTGATAGAGGGCCGCAACACTTAGACCTGGGTGCAAAAATGGAGGCTCTAGACCCTTCCAGAGCCGAGATATGGAAACTCAAACTTTTGACCAGAAAAAAAACGACAGTGTTACCCCTTATGTTTTTTTTTTTTGGGCGAAAAATGAAGTATCCCCAATCTTCTCGAAACTCTGGATTCTGATAGAGGGCCGCGAGACTTAGACCTGGGTGCAAAAATGGAGGCTCTAGACCCTTCCAGAGCCGAGATATGGAAACTCAAACTTTTGACCAGAAAAAAAAAAACGACAGTGTTACCCCTTATGTTTTTTTTTTTTGGGCGAAAAATGAAGTATCCCCAATCTTCTCGAAACTCTGGATTCTGATAGAGGGCCGCGACACTTAGACCTGGGTGCAAAAATGGAGGCTCTAGACCCTCCCAGAGCCGAGATATGGGAACTCAAACTTTTGACCAGAAAAAAAAAATGACAGTGTTACCCCTTATGTTTTTTTTTTTTTGGGCGAAAAATGAAGTATCCCCAATCTTCTCGAAACTCTGGATTCTGATAGAGGGCCGCGAGACTTAGACCTGGGTGCAAATATGGAGGCTCTAGACCCTCCCAGAGCCGAGATATGGGAACTCAAACTTTTGAACAGAAAAAAAAACACAGTGTTACCCCTTATGTTTTTTTTTTTTTGGGCGAAAAATGAAGTATCCCCAATCTTCTCGAAACTCTGGATTCTGATAGAGGGCCGCGAGACTTAGACCTGGGTGCAAAAATGGAGGCTCTAGACCCTCCCAGATCCGAGATATGGGAACTCAAACTTTTGACCAGAAAAAAAAAAATGACAGTGTTACCCCTTATGTTTTTTTTTTGGGCGAAAAATGAAGTATCCCCAATCTTCTCGAAACTCTGGATTCTGATAGAGGGCCGCGACACTTAGACCTGGGTGCAAAAATGGAGGCTCTAGACCCTCCCAGAGCCGAGATATGGGAACTCAAACTTTTGACCAGAAAAAAAAAATGACAGTGTTACCCCTTATGTTTTTTTTTTGGGGGCGAAAAATGAAGTATCCCCAATCTTCTCGAAACTCTGGATTCTGATAGAGAGCCGCGAGACTTAGACCTGGGTGCAAAAATGGAGGCTCTAGACCCTCCCAGAGCCGAGATATGGGAACTCAAACTTTTGACCAGAAAAAAAAATGACAGTGTTACCCCTTATGTTTTTTTTTTTGGGCGAAAAATGAAGTATCCCCAATCTTCTCGAAACTCTGGATTCTGATAGAGGGCCGCGACACTTAGACCTGGGTGCAAAAATGGAGGCTCTAGACCCTCCCAGAGCCGAGATATGGGAACTCAAACTTTTGACCAGAAAAAAAAAATGACAGTGTTACCCCTTATGTTTTTTTTTTGGGCGAAAAATGAAGTATCCCCAATCTTCTCGAAACTCTGGATTCTGATAGAGGGCCGCAAGACTTAGACCTGGGTGCAAAAATGGAGGCTCTAGACCCTCCCAGAGCCGAGATATGGAAACTCAAACTTTTGACCAGAAAAAAAAATGACAGTGTTACCCCTTATGTTTTTTTTTTTTTGGGCGAAAAATAAAGTATCCCCAATCTTCTCGAAACTCTGGATTCTGATAGAGGGCCGCGACACTCAGACCTGGGTGCAAAAATGGAGGCTCTAGACCCTTCCAGAGCCGAGATATGGAAACTCAAACTTTTGACCAGAAGAAAAAAAATGACAGTGTTACCCCTTATGTTTTTTTTTGGGCGAAAAATAAAGTATCCCCAATCTTCTCGAAACTCTGGATTCTGAAAGAGGGCCGCGACACTTAGACCTGGGTGCAAAAATGGAGGCTCTAGACCCTTCCAGAGCCGAGATATGGAAACTCAAACTTTTGACCAGAAAAAAAAATGACAGTGTTACCCCTTATGTTTTTTTTTTGGGGCGAAAAATAAAGTATCCCCAATCTTCTCGAAACTCTGGATTCTGATAGAGGGCCGCGACACTTAGACCTGGGTGCAAAAATGGAGGCTCTAGACCCTTCCAGAGCCGAGATATGGAAACTCAAACTTTTGACCAGAAAAAAAAAATGACAGTGTTACCCCTTATGTTTTTTTTTTTGGGTGAAAAATGAAGTATCCCCAATCTTCTCGAAACTCTGGATTCTGATAGAGGGCCGCGACACTTAGACCTGGGTGCAAAAATGGAGGCTCTAGACCCTTCCAGAGCCGAGATATGGAAACTCAAACTTTTGACCAGAAAAAAAAAATGACAGTGTTACCCCTTATGTTTTTTTTTTTTGGGCGAAAAATAAAGTATCCCCAATCTTCTCGAAACTCTGGATTCTGATAGAGGGCCGCGACACTTAGACCTGGGTGCAAAAATGGAGGCTCTAGACCCTTCCAGAGCCGAGATATGGAAACTCAAACTTTTGACCAGAAGAAAAAAAATGACAGTGTTACCCCTTATGTTTTTTTTTTTTGGGCGAAAAATAAAGTATCCCCAATCTTCTCGAAACTCTGGATTCTGATAGAGGGCCGCGACACTTAGACCTGGGTGCAAAAATGGAGGCTCTAGACCCTTCCAGAGCCGAGATATGGAAACTCAAACTTTTGACCAGAAAAAAAAATGACAGTGTTACCCCTTGTTTTTTTTTTTTGGGCGAAAAATGAAGTATCCCCAATCTTCTCGAAACTCTGGATTCTGATAGAGGGCCGCGACACTTAGACCTGGGTGCAAAAATGGAGGCTCTAGACCCTCCCAGAGCCGAGATATGGAAACTCAAACTTTTGACCAGAAAAAAAAAATGACAGTGTTACCCCTTATGTTTTTTTTTTGGGTGAAAAATAAAGTATCCCCAATCTTCTCGAAACTCTGGATTCTGATAGAGGGCCGCAAGACTTAGACCTGGGTGCAAAAATGGAGGCTCTAGACCCTCCCATAGCCGAGATATGGCAACTTAAACTTTTGACCAGAAAAAAAAACACAGTGTTACCCCTTATGATTTTTTTTTTTGGGTGAAAAATGAAGTATCCCCAATCTTCTCGAAACTCTGGATTCTGATAGAGGGCCACGACACTTAGACCTGGGTGCAAAAATGGAGGCTCTAGACCCTTCCAGAGCCGAGATATGGAAACTCAAACTTTTGACCAGAAGAAAAAAAATGACAGTGTTACCCCTTATGTTTTTTTTTTTTTGGGCGAAAAATAAAGTATCCCCAATCTTCTCGAAACTCTGGATTCTGATAGAGGGCCGCGACACTTAGACCTGGGTGCAAAAATGGAGGCTCTAGACCCTCCCAGAGCCGAGATATGGAAACTCAAACTTTTGACCAGAAAAAAAAATGACAGTGTTACCCCTTATGTTTTTTTTTGGGGTGAAAAATAAAGTATCCCCAATCTTCTCGAAACTCAGGATTCTGATAGAGGGCCGCAAGACTTAGACCTGGGTGCAAAAATGGAGGCTCTAGACCCTCCCAGAGCCGAGATATGGCAACTTAAACTTTTGACCAGAAAAAAAAAAACAGTGTTACCCCTTATGATTTTTTTTTTTGGGTGAAAAATGAAGTATCCCCAATCTTCTCGAAACTCTGGATTCTGATAGAGGGCCACGACACTTAGACCTGGGTGCAAAAATGGAGGCTCTAGACCCTTCCAGAGCCGAGATATGGAAACTCAAACTTTTGACCAGAAGAAAAAAAATGACAGTGTTACCCCTTATGTTTTTTTTTTGGGGCGAAAAATAAAGTATCCCCAATCTTCTCGAAACTCTGGATTCTGATAGAGGGCCGCGACACTTAGACCTGGGTGCAAAAATGGAGGCTCTAGACCCTTCCAGAGCCGAGATATGGAAACTCAAACTTTTGACCAGAAAAAAAAATGACAGTGTTACCCCTTATGTTTTTTTTTTTTTGGGTGAAAAATGAAGTATCCCCAATCTTCTCGAAACTCTGGATTCTGATAGAGGGCCGCGACACTTAGACCTGGGTGCAAAAATGGAGGCTCTAGACCCTTACAGAGCCGAGATATGGAAACTCAAACTTTTGACCAGAAAAAAAAAATGACAGTGTTACCCCTTATGTTTTTTTTTTTTGGTGAAAAATAAAGTATCCCCAATCTTCTCGAAACTCTGGATTCTGATAGAGGGCCGCAAGACTTAGACCTGGGTGCAAAAATGGAGGCTCTAGACCCTCCCAGAGCCGAGATATGGCAACTTAAACTTTTGACCAGAAAAAAAAACACAGTGTTACCCCTTATGATTTTTTTTTTTTGGGTGAAAAATGAAGTATCCCCAATCTTCTCGAAACTCTGGATTCTGATAGAGGGCCACGACACTTAGACCTGGGTGCAAAAATGGAGGCTCTAGACCCTTCCAGAGCCGAGATATGGAAACTCAAACTTTTGACCAGAAGAAAAAAAATGACAGTGTTACCCCTTATATTTTTTTTTTGGGCGAAAAATAAAGTATCCCCAATCTTCTCGAAACTCTGGATTCTGATAGAGGGCCGCGACACTTAGACCTGGGTGCAAAAATGGAGGCTCTAGACCCTCCCAGAGCCGAGATATGGAAACTCAAACTTTTGACCAGAAAAAAAAAATGACAGTGTTACCCCTTATGTTTTTTTTTTTGGGTGAAAAATAAAGTATCCCCAATCTTCTCGAAACTCTGGATTCTGATAGACGGCCGCAAAACTTAGACCTGGGTGCAAAAATGGAGGCTCTAGACCCTCCCAGAGCCGAGATATGGCCACTTAAACTTTTGACCAGAAAAAAAAACAGTGTTACCCCTTATGATTTTTTTTTTTTGGGTGAAAAATGAAGTATCCCCAATCTTCTCGAAACTCTGGATTCTGATAGAGGGCCACGACACTTAGACCTGGGTGCAAAAATGGAGGCTCTAGACCCTTCCAGAGCCAAGATATGGAAACTCAAACTTTTGACCAGAAGAAAAAAAATGACAGTGTTACCCCTTATGTTTTTTTTTTTGGGCGAAAAATAAAGTATCCCCAATCTTCTCGAAATTCTGGATTCTGATAGAGGGCCGCGACACTTAGACCTGGGTGCAAAAATGGAGGCTCTAGACCCTTCCAGAGCCGAGATATGGGAACTCAAACTTTTGACCAGAAAAAAAAAATGACAGTGTTACCCCTTATGTTTTTTTTTTGGGCGAAAAATGAAGTATCCCCAATCTTCTCGAAACTCTGGATTCTGATAGAGGGCCGCGACACTTAGACCTGGGTGCAAAAATGGAGGCTCTAGACCCTCCCAGAGCCGAGATATGGAAACTCAAACTTTTGACCAGAAAAAAAAATGACAGTGTTACCCCTTATGTTTTTTTTTTGGGGCGAAAAATGAAGTATCCCCAATCTTCTCGAAACTCTGGATTCTGATAGAGGGCCGCGACACTTAGACCTGGGTGCAAAAATGGAGGCTCTAGACCCTTCCAGAGCCGAGATATGGAAACTCAAACTTTTCACCAGAAAAAAAAATGACAGTGTTACCCCTTATGTTTTTTTTTTTTTGGGCGAAAAATAAAGTATCCCCAATCTTCTCGAAACTCTGGATTCTGATAGAGGGCCGCGACACTTAGACCTGGGTGCAAAAATGGAGGCTCTAGACCCTTCCAGAGCCGAGATATGGAAACTCAAACTTTTGACCAGAAGAAAAAAAATGACAGTGTTACCCCTTATGTTTTTTTTTTTTTGGGCGAAAAATAAAGTATCCCCAATCTTCTCGAAACTCTGGATTCTGATAGAGGGCCGCGACACTTAGACCTGGGTGCAAAAATGGAGGCTCTAGACCCTCCCAGAGCCGAGATATGGAAACTCAAACTTTTGACCAGAAAAAAAATGACAGTGTTACCCCTTATGTTTTTTTTTGGGGGTGAAAAATAAAGTATCCCCAATCTTCTCGAAACTCAGGATTCTGATAGAGGGCCGCAAGACTTAGACCTGGGTGCAAAAATGGAGGCTCTAGACCCTCCCAGAGCCGAGATATGGCAACTTAAACTTTTGACCAGAAAAAAAAAAACACAGTGTTACCCCTTATGATTTTTTTTTTTTGGGTGAAAAATGAAGTATCCCCAATCTTCTCGAAACTCTGGATTCTGATAGAGGGCCACGACACTTAGACCTGGGTGCAAAAATGGAGGCTCTAGACCCTTCCAGAGCCGAGATATGGAAACTCAAACTTTTGACCAGAAGAAAAAAAATGACAGTGTTACCCCTTATGTTTTTTTTTTTTGGGGCGAAAAATAAAGTATCCCCAATCTTCTCGAAACTCTGGATTCTGATAGAGGGCCGCGACACTTAGACCTGGGTGCAAAAATGGAGGCTCTAGACCCTTCCAGAGCCGAGATATGGAAACTCAAACTTTTGACCAGAAAAAAAAATGACAGTGTTACCCCTTATGTTTTTTTTTTTTTTGGGTGAAAAATGAAGTATCCCCAATCTTCTCGAAACTCTGGATTCTGATAGAGGGCCGCGACACTTAGACCTGGGTGCAAAAATGGAGGCTCTAGACCCTTCCAGAGCCGAGATATGGAAACTCAAACTTTTGACCAGAAAAAAAAATGACAGTGTTACCCCTTATGTTTTTTTTTTTTTTGGGTGAAAAATGAAGTATCCCCAATCTTCTCGAAACTCTGGATTCTGATAGAGGGCCGCGACACTTAGACCTGGGTGCAAAAATGGAGGCTCTAGACCCTTACAGAGCCGAGATATGGAAACTCAAACTTTTGACCAGAAAAAAAAAATGACAGTGTTACCCCTTATGTTTTTTTTTGGGTGAAAAATAAAGTATCCCCAATCTTCTCGAAACTCTGGATTCTGATAGAGGGCCGCAAGACTTAGACCTGGGTGCAAAAATGGAGGCTCTAGACCCTCCCAGAGCCGAGATATGGCAACTTAAACTTTTAACCAGAAAAAAAAGACACAGTGTTACCCCTTATGATTTTTTTTTTTTTGGGTGAAAAATGAAGTATCCCCAATCTTCTCGAAACTCTGGATTCTGATAGAGGGCCACGACACTTAGACCTGGGTGCAAAAATGGAGGCTCTAGACCCTTCCAGAGCCGAGATATGGAAACTCAAACTTTTGACCAGAAGAAAAAAAATGACAGTGTTACCCCTTATGTTTTTTTTTTGGGCGAAAAATAAAGTATCCCCAATCTTCTCGAAACTCTGGATTCTGATAGAGGGCCGCGACACTTAGACCTGGGTGCAAAAATGGAGGCTCTAGACCCTCCCAGAGCCGAGATATGGAAACTCAAACTTTTGACCAGAAAAAAAAAATGACAGTGTTACCCCTTATGTTTTTTTTTTGGGTGAAAAATAAAGTATCCCCAATCTTCTCGAAACTCTGGATTCTGATAGAGGGCCGCAAGACTTAGACCTGGGTGCAAAAATGGAGGCTCTAGACCCTCCCAGAGCCGAGATATGGCCACTTAAACTTTTGACCAGAAAAAAAAACGACAGTGTTACCCCTTATGATTTTTTTTTTTGGGTGAAAAATGAAGTATCCCCAATCTTCTCGAAACTCTGGATTCTGATAGAGGGCCACGACACTTAGACCTGGGTGCAAAAATGGAGGCTCTAGACCCTTCCAGAGCCAAGATATGGAAACTCAAACTTTTGACCAGAAGAAAAAAAATGACAGTGTTACCCCTTATGTTTTTTTTTTTTGGGCGAAAAATAAAGTATCCCCAATCTTCTCGAAATTCTGGATTCTGATAGAGGGCCGCGACACTTAGACCTGGGTGCAAAAATGGAGGCTCTAGACCCTTCCAGAGCCGAGATATGGGAACTCAAACTTTTGACCAGAAAAAAAAAATGACAGTGTTACCCCTTATGTTTTTTTTTTGGGGCGAAAAATGAAGTATCCCCAATCTTCTCGAAACTCTGGATTCTGATAGAGGGCCGCGACACTTAGACCTGGGTGCAAAAATGGAGGCTCTAGACCCTCCCAGAGCCGAGATATGGAAACTCAAACGTTTGACCAGAAAAAAAAATGACAGTGTTACCTCTTATGTTTTTTTTTTTGGGGCGAAAAATGAAGTATCCCCAATCTTCTCGAAACTCTGGATTCTGATAGAGGGCCGCGACACTTAGACCTGGGTGCAAAAATGGAGGCTCTAGACCCTTCCAGAGCCGAGATATGGAAACTCAAACTTTTGACCAGAAAAAAAAAACGACAGTGTTACCCCTTATGTTTTTTTTTTTTGGGCGAAAAATAAAGTATCCCCAAGCTTCTCGAAACTCTGGATTCTGATAGAGGGCCGCGAGACTTAGACCTGGGTGAAAAAATGGAGGCTCTTGACCCTCCCAGAGCCGAGATATGGAAACTCAAACTTTTGACCAGAAAAAAAAAACGACAGTGTTACCCCTTATGTTTTTTTTTGGGGGGCGAAAAATGAAGTATCCCCAATCTTCTCGAAACTCTGGATTCTGATAGAGGGCATTGAGACTTAGACCTGAGTGCACCTGAAGTGTCCGCGAGAGGCTGGATACAAACTGGAACCGAAGAGTGCTATTTACCTCAGGAGGACTAGGGTCCTGAGATAACAGCAGAAAGGCAGATGGGAAATAATTAGCATAGCCGCTGTTTATAAGGTAAGCATTATTTGAATGCTTGGATAAAGAGATCCGTCTTTAATTTTATATATCGGGAAGGCTATTTCAGAGTTTAGGAGCTAAATACGAGAACGCCCTCCCTCCTTGAGTGTACTTAGATGTTTGACCAGAAGCCTCGAATGTAGTGATCTTAAAGATGGATTGTAGGGTGATGGAAGGTCCATTAAATATACAGGAGCTAAACCATTTAGGGCTTTATAGGTCAGTAGTTGTACTTTGTAATTGATACAGATCTTAATAGGTAACCAATCAATGCAGAGATGATAAATTGGTGTTATATGATCATATTTTGTTGACCTAGTAAAAACTGTAATTATAGCTTGTTTATTGAGGATGCAGGACAACCGGGTAATAAAGCATTACTGTAATGTAGTGTCGAGGTCATGAATGCATGAACTAACTTTTCTGCATCAGAGACAGATATGCATAATATAAGCATGTTACGTAGCTTAGCAATGTTTCCAAGGTGGAAAAAGGCTGTTGTTGTAATATATGAAATATGATGTTTGAAAGACAAGTTTAGGTCAAGTAGGCCTATAACAGCCAGGTGTTTTACTGTAGTGAGCAAAAGTAAACACTGAAGTAATCCAAGTGTTTGAACGATCCTAAGTTTACTTGCATGATGCAGTGAATTTAGCTTGAGCTTCCATCATTTTTTCCATCATTCTAAAGTACCGGAGGAATGTTAAAAGTTCAGTAACGGATGTGTTTGCGTCTCCACTCTTCCCAGAAGAATCCACATGGCTCTTTCTCCATAAAAATGCTAATCCAGGCGCACGTCTGTCCTGGAGCAGCAAAGTGGGGGAGATGAAGCAATTACTAAAGCATTAGCGCGATAGCAGACGTTCCTCTTGGGGTGAGGGCTCTAATGACCACAGTGGCGTCGCTTTATTAATATGCAGGAGTCCCTGCATCCTCCAGATAGCAAAGCCTTCTGCTCGGTAGCCTCTGATTGGTTTTATGGACGCCTCACGATTTCCCGCTGCGCCAATCTGGGCCTGGACTGGAATCACACAGTGGGAAACGCTGGGTGAATGCTGTAAAAAGTGTCATGATCAAAGGTGAGGCAAAAATCCAGATAAAAGCAGTTGAACGTGCAGTAAACGAAACAAAAACTTGTTGCCATTTAAAAAGGATAGTTGACCCAAAACTGCAAATTTGTATTTAAATGTGACTTTGAATATATTTAGAATAATGTTTGTTTCTTGTGTATGTTTTTGTCCTTCAGATTCTTCAAAATATCTAAGAAAGTAAGGGTGCGTTCAGGACTTGTAATCAAATTCACGCTGTCAATTTTTTTTAAGACTTAACCTAAAGGAATTGTGATGGGTAAATTGTCAATGTAAATCCCACGACTAGAAAAGCTTGAGCAATGTGTCTTTTTAGGATGGCTTCTTGTGACTCGTCCTGTTCTTGGTTTGTTTCAATGTGTTTGGTCCACTTTTGCGTTCATATTGCAGTCGAACAGCACTCGAGTCCTTTCGGAAGCAGACCAAGACCCACCTTTTTAAAGGGTTCGGACTAGGGCCGGGTAAAAAACAAATATCGATTTCTCGATATTAATCGATTCTCATTTATAATAACCGATATGGATTCTTAAAACCGAAGAATAGATCAGTCATCCTGTTTTCATTTGATGAATGAATGGAACATTGTAGCGCAATGGAATCGAATTGCAAGCTGGTGAAAATTGGAAAAAAAAAATGGCGTGAAAGATTTTTCTGCAAACTTTTATTTAATCTTCTGTACATGCATTACGTAAAGCAATGGGAAACAGATATCTTTCAACCCCATAGTAAAAAAAAGCAAACAAAAGATAGCCCCTTAAATCACTTTGCACAATACATGTCATTAGCACTGTAAATGAGCTCAATGTAGATAAGAACCCCAAAATGGTGAGCAAACAATAACAGTTTATAAATGTCACATCGCGGCCTTTATGGGTTACGAGAGGCCGCACGAGCGCGCTCGACGTCTCCAAATGGGTGTGATTAATTGAAAATGTCCAGCAACAGCCTAGGCTACGAGTCACGCTAACTGTACATGCTGAAAAGCTATAGCTATTGATAGCACGAGTTTAAACCACACGTAAACATTTGAACAGCGTGTAAAATGATCAGACAATAACGGATAATATTCGTTACAGCATTCGCGAGCTTCAGGCCAGAGGCCTATTCACAGCGGGAAGGTGGGAGTCGCGCCAAGTACCGGCAACCGCCAGGCGGGATCGGTAACCTAGTTTAAAACGAGGCCACGAGGTGAGATGCGGGCTACTGTCTTAACGGGCACTTTTGAATTGAAAAAGAAAAGGAATTTGGTGCCACACCACGTACATTCAGACGCATGTCCTCTTTTTGTCGTCTTGCACGAGCCTTAAAAGGACAGTCAGAGTAGCCTATGTACAGGCAAATTTACATTAGATAGAGGGCAAGTTCTTTCGGCAGAAGAGGGAGGCCTCGACTAACACGGCGGCGTCGGTGGCTCCACATCCGGAGGTCCAGGTTCTCAAAGCCTCCCCACGACGGACAGACACGTAAGACCAGAGCAGAACACATAAAGGACAGAGGCGGCGGCGTGGGGTTTCTCAACCAATCCAAACGGAGACGCAGGCTCCATTTCTAGCCGTCCTCGGGTCGCCGGGTTCTACCTCGTGAGTTGGCCGACCACTTTGAGCAAGGTCTTATTTTCCTGTTTGAGCTGCTCGTTCTCGTCTTCGATGTCATCCAGATCCTGAAAAAGTGAGACATGTAGAGAGAGGATTACCTGACTTGAAATTGTTATAGGGTGTGATAAACAATAATACGTGATCCAATTGTGAAAGTAGAAGCCTTTACAATAGTCTGATCACGGTTAGGTGTACGTTTACATTTTGGTTGTTGTGATGGCAAAACGGACTGGATCCTTCTAAATCCTCAAAACTAGGCATTGTAACGGCGAGCTTGCGTAATTGACCGTCGATACGGTTTATCGATTGAATAATCAAGAACTTTTGAAACGATTCATTCTCAGCATGGTTTACATGAAGTAATCATTATCTCTGTTTCCATCCAACCAGTGTTGGCAAGTGTGTGGTTTTCCCATGGAATATGGCTAATTTGACACGTTTACTTGTAGTCCATGCGGGATGGAAAGTGTACTTTACTGTGGGAAGTGGAGCAATCAAATAAAGCATCCGGTGGTCCAAACCATTATAGCTGTCAAATGCAAATAATAACATGGTCGCGTGTTGATTTGAAGTATTTCCTCTGTCGTCGTGAATGCTATTATGGCAGAGACACGGAGTAGAGCGGTCAGTTCCATGTAAGCGTTTAAGATTTGAGCATGGGGAAATAGTAGCATGCGTGTAATGGAGGTGTAGTGTTTTGGGTGTTTGTTCAGTCGTGTGGCGGGACAGAAATGAACGGTAGTGTGATGAAGGAAGGTGCATGGCAAGGCTGGACGAAGCTGAGCTACAATTGCATTGTCCAGGGCTGTTTTAGGAGAGAACAAGTGTCTTGGTGTGTTGAATTTGTCTTTTTAAGTGTGACCTTTTCACATCTGTTCCTGGAAGTTTTGTTCACTGTGTATGTGTTTGTTGACATTTATTGATATTGAATCTCGTCAGCATGTGCAGTACCTTCCAGTAAAGGGACAAGACAAACACACCAGGCAAGCCTTCGAGCGGTGTAGCGACGACACAACAGACTGTATTTGTCGGCGCTGATGGTGTCGGAATGAAACGAGAGAACAGACTGAAATCTAAGACAAAGACAACAGGTCTGATTCCCCGCAGTAAGAGTGGAGCGGTTTTCTAACGCCGAGCTGGCCCGTCATGGAGAGGTAAGGATATTGAAGTGGACTGCTGGATGAGTGGAATTGTTGAAAAGTGTGGGAACAGTCATGAGAACGACCGAGTAACGTGGATAAAGTCAAAAAGAAATGTTATTGGTGCAATGAACAAGATGAAATTCATGGTAAAGATAGCATGCCTGCTGGGCATATAATGAACATGATTGCTTGATGCACATGATGCACGTGATGTTGTATATTGTTAACGGTCGCCGAACCACAAAACGGCGTAAACCGTTATCGATCAAAGATGTATCGCAAGAGAAATGGACGAATTAGTCATAAAAAAAGTGATTGTGTACGAAAAGCTTGAAAAGCTTCTGTTTAGGCCTGTTAAATATAATAGATGGCCAGTAACATCTATAACTTAATGGTTGCCCTTATCATTTTTCTGAAGCTGCACTTAAGGTAACACCACTGCTGACAACAAAGGTAAATCATATCTAATTTGGAGATATAGTATACTGTGCTAAGCAACACGTCGACCGTAAGAGAGAACCAAACGATAAACCAATGGCCCGAGACAAGTTACTCGTGTCGTGTGTTTTAAAATGCGTTTACTGACAAAACAGTGTTTCGATTGCGATTGCTTTATGATATTAACAGATCCTGTTATTTTTTGTTTCTTCTACAGCTACATTCATCATGGGGAAGAGAGGCCAAGGGAGACCATTGGGGCCCAAGGTACACTGGTTTGGCTGTGGTGGACTTGGAGGGCACTGACTCCTTCCTCTCTTTTACCGGTGTCTTAGAGGAGGAAGAGCAGCCCCGGACGTCCCGCCGATTCACCGCGGCGACGAAGCGGGATCTGAACATCTCCACTGTGTCGTCCGACGTCTCCCAGAGATGTCGCCGGAGATCGGGACATCCGGGGAAAGTCGACGAGTCCCGTAAATGGGTGAACGGTGTCACGGCTGCCATTGTCTTGGGAGTGCAGGGGGGCATCGTGCGTCACCCTCAAATTGTATTTAACAAGCCTCAAATGCTTCTTAGGGACGAAGTTATAATAAAAGAATAATTTAGCTGAAGGCTTGAGAGGCTTAATCCAGTAGGGGTGATGCTGGATTAAACCTCTCAACATGTTTGAAACACGAAACGGTTGAAGATTGTTTGACGAAAGCCTTTTGTCTTTAGTTTAAGACATTGTCACAGTTCGTACTGATACATATTGAAAAGTCAGTGGGCTACACAGTGGATGTTGATAAGGGAGGTGTGAAGACACCTATAGAGTGAATTAGATATGATTTATCTTTATTGTGAATGTGCAGAGTCCAAGTACAGAGGACCATTCAATGCTTTGACCATTCAATTCAATATGTGAAGTGTGTTAACAGTAGCATTATGATGGAAACACATGGGTAAGCAGTATGAACAATGTAGACAGATATGTACTGCATGTGTAGATATGTGCAGTTTAATAACAGTAACATTTAAAGAGTAGCGTGTGTGGGTGGGTGGGTGGTTGGGGTTGCCACTGTCAAAGCAGCTCCATGGACGTGATTCGTGCAGCTCAGGAGGCACAGGCAAGGTGACGGCTGATAATTGAAATGATTGAAACGATTGAGATATGGGCAGGTACGCACACATACATGCAGACATATACACACACACACATTTCCATTTGCCCCCCTTCTTTTTCGATGCCTTGTACATTAAACGGAATAATAAGCCGTCTAAAAAGACTTATTAGTGTAAGGTAAGCCCAGGGACCATACTATAAACTATAAGGGTCCCCTCCATTCAATATTACATGTGACCATGTAATATTCAAATACATAAATAATTGTGAGCTAGGTGTTTAATGGTGCAGTTTGGGCTAACAAGTAATGGTGGAAAACAGTGTAATGTGAGCTTACGAGCTTAAGAAAGTTCATCCTTGTGGCATCCTTTGATAAAAGACGGTGCCGGTCTTGATTTAACGTTGTTATGCAGAAATATGAGGCACTATTTAGTTGATTTTATGCTGACCAATAAGAAGCCAGTATTGGACTATTCCTTTATGGCTCTTCTAAATGTATGTGGAGCAGGTTTAGGCTAGAACACGATTTTATACTTGCCATTGTAAAGGCAGGTTCACAGAAGGAACTGTCTAAATAAACAGTTCTGTATCGATAAAAGAATTTGGTTCACGCAGTGTGCAAAAGCATTGTGTATTGTGCTGTACCACTTGAAATGTTTCTAAAAGTAGCATTCGTTGATAGGACCGCGTGTTATTGACTACGTTTACATGCAGCCAATTTTCGGGTTATGGTAGGGTTAAGGTCACTTTTCGGGTTTCTGAAACATTAGGGATAACCCGTTTACATGCGTGAGCCGAGAGAGTTTCTCCTGTATACATGGTATTGCAATATCCCGATGTAAACGGCGACGCGCGGTTAGCGTCTAGACGTACGGACAACCTTAAGACGCCAAATGCGTCATTTCCGATTCTTCTTCCTGTATCCAAAGACAACAACAACAACAACAATATGCGGATAATGAATAGTTAGGTGCAGATAGCGATCGCCTTTGTTTGCCCTTAGATGCTGGTAACGTTACTGAGCTCGTTCCAAAAGTATGCTGTGCTGCGTCTCGCCTGGTCTCGCCATGTTTACTTCCGGAATACTGCACGCGGATTTTTGTATGCGCCGAGAAGTTTCTCTACTCAAAAGACCAAGATTCCTTGCGAATATAACATGCGCAGAACACAAATCCCTATGGGGATATGCCGATACGCGTTTACATGACCAAAAATTCGAGTTAGAAAAGGGGTACCCCAGGTATAATATCCCGGTTTTTAAAATCCGGGATATGAGCATTTTTCGGGTTTTTGCCGGTGTTTACATGGACGTTCGCGACCGGGTTATTGCTAATATCCCGGTTTTGAACGGGTTATTGGCTGCATGTAAACGCAGTGACTGTTAGACGCTGACTTGTCACATAATTAGCTGCACCTGCTTGTTAACTCTGATCTAATTATCCAATCACAGAGCAGCATCTTGATGCATTCAGGCTTTTAAATGGCTTGCAGTCAGAGGAGAAGGGCCAGACAGGTTGGAGCTGAGAGAGAGGCAACACAACAGTCACTCGACAGTCTCCTTGTCACAAGTGAGGTACGTAGAAAAGGGACCCAAGACACGTGGGTTTGTCATTGAATGTTGTAATTTGATTGAAATGTATGGTTTCATCCTGTTTGTTTGTTTGTGGTCTGTTTTTGTGAAGGTCCAAGATTTGAAGTGCCTGTTGGAAACGGTCTAGATGAGGATAAAGCCCTGGAAGTTGTTTCTTTGTATGTCAATGGAAAAGTCCGTTTGCTTCTCCAAAGACGGGAGTGAGATCGCCTCTTGTGGGGTTATCAAGATGTTGCGGGTGAGTATCTTTTCGTGTGCTGACGCTGTGCTGTTTATGTGACTGTTTTATGTGACGGTGTAAATTTCCTCATTAGGTGTTTAAAACGGTGTCTGGAGAGAAACTTCAGGCTCACGACGAATCTGGCCTCTTTTGTATCCGGCAGCTGTTACGGCCAAGCTAAAGGTAAAGCTCTAATTCGATGTTGTCTTTCAGTACTCGGGCCGTCAGAAAAGATGAATGTACTGTGTTGGGTGATTTGCTTCTGCTTGTCTCGTGCTCATGACTTGATTTGTTTGTCGTCTGTCGTAGGCGTTTGACGTCGAGACATCAGACTTGCCGCCGGAGCACAATTCAGTATTGCCACGCTTGTCCCAATAGCAGCCTGCCGGCCGTCGTGCTCTGTCATTACACTGTGGAGGTACGCTGCAACACAGTGGTGAAATGCGCAGATTGAGTGCAAGCATTTCCGAACCTAACTGTTGTCTTCCTACTCTGGGTTTTCAGCTGTGGAACTTTGAGAGCAGTAAGAAGGTAGCCGAACGCAACGGTCACCTGAGCTGGGTTCATTGTGTCCGGTTTGCACCCGACGGCTCACTGCTGATGATCAGACAGATTAAGCTAGCCTTGGTCCCTCTCTTCCTTTAGTGTTTGTTTTGCTGTAATTATTTTCCATGTGCATGGTCTGAAGTCTTCATAAGTTTTAGTTGTGTTAGTTAAAGATTGGAGAAATGTTGAAGCACAAGTAACGAAATGCAATTGCAATTTGGTTTAACCAAATTGCAATTGCATTTCATTAATTGTGCTTAATTACATATTTAATTTAACACGTTTAAGTAATTCAATTTTCTGACGTTCTCTGAAGGTGTTTGAGGTTCTATCTGGAAAAAGGGTGACGCTCTCGGGTCACACTAGGACTGTTCGCTGCTGTCAGTTCACCGACTGTGAAACTCTCATCGCATCCGTGAAGACGCTTCTGTCCGGGTAATTGCAGTGATTTGTGATATTTGAGATTGTGGAAGGACAGTACTCTTGAAAAAAAAAAAAAAAAACGACGCATGCAACATCAGACTTTGTTCCAAATGGCACAATTGTGGACTTACAATGGCCACTGCATGTGGTGTTTCTTAATGTGTTCTTTACTATGATGATCTGTGTTTGAGTGCAACTACTGTGAAGCAGAAAAAGATGTGAATGCTTGTTCGTGGCCCAGTGCGGGATTTGATCTGAGCCCATGTGTTTGATCCGATGCCTTAACGTGTCTATGTGTGAAAATAAAGTTTTGTGGCTGTGTTTGTATGCATTTTGTATCATTTGTGTATGTTTCTTGGTGCAAGTGTTGACAAATGTAATGTGGAATGTTTTGAATATAAAGTGAATGATCTCGAAGGCAAAGTAGTCTGTCTGTTATTGCTGAAAGTGAATGTATTGTGTGTAAATGGTAAGTGGAAACGGTTGTGGCTCATCGAATGGAGAGGGAAGAGGACTCTGACGCACAGGAGTGCACAGCAGTGGTCGAGCACCGTCCGCTTCCGACACGTCTGTTGGCAACTGCTGGGTGAGTACAGATACTCGTGTGAATGCTGGAGCTGAAACTGTTTGTTTGGAGGCTGTAGAAATGTTTGTCCGTGATTGCGTGTAGCTCGAGTGGTTTTTGTGTTGCAGCAGGATTTCGCCTGAGCGTCGAGAGGAAGCGAAGCCAGGTGAGTGTGACTTTGGTGAGTTTTTTTTTTTGTGCTCCCGGTCGAGACCGAGCAGCCTAAAGCAAATTGTTCAAGTAGTTTTCTGTCCATTGGGATGGCTTTTTTTTTTTGTGACGATAGGCGTTATTGATCTGAGTTTTCGTAAGTTCAGATCAGTAACGTGTATTAGTCAGTTGGTAAAAGAAATGGAAAAGCTGTCGTAATGGAAAGAAGCTATTTTGTTGGTTTGGGTTTGATTTAGGAAGGCTGTGAATTTTTGACCGGGAACACAAGTGGTTGAGTGCTTCCAATGTTTGATCCCCAAGTTGGTACAATAGCACCAACACAAAGGAAGATCTTTGGAACAATGTTTGTATCCAACACATTGACTACTACCAATGGGGTGTAAATATTGGAAGCACTGGCAAAAAGATTATTGTAGAAGTCGTTCCGGAGCCACAGCACAAAAAAAGAAATGCTTACAACAAAGCATCCCAAGTAGGCTAGTAGACGTTTTGGAGTTTTCATTGAAATCTGCAGTGTGGACTGGGATTTTAATGAGATGTCCAAAATGTGTATTGGTTTGGGATGGTTTGTTTGAGAGTTTTGATGCATTTTTTTGTGTGGTGTGTCTGTGGAGTGACTTGTCCAATAATCTTTTTTGGTACCTCTAGTGCAGTGGTTCTCAACTGCAGTCCTTGCGAGTCACTGCTCTGCGTGTCGTGCAAGTGTCCCTTTAACACCCGATTCAGAAATGAGCTGAGTATCTGAATGGGCCGTGTTAATAAGGGAGACGTGCACGATATGCAGAGCAGTGGCTTGTGAGGACTGGAGTTGAGAACCCCTGCACTACAGGTAGCAAAAAGATTGTTGCGTAAGTAATTCCTGAGTCACACCAGAAAGAAAAGGCCTCCAGCAAACCATCCGAACTGTTACACGTGTCATTGAAATGTCCAGTTTGTGCTGGGATTTCAATGAGATGTTCGAAACGTGTAGTGGTTGAGATGGTCTGTTTGAGGTTTTTTTTTGGTGTTTTTGAGGAACGACTTGTGCGACAATCTTTTTGTTACCTGTAGTGCAGTGGTTCTTAACTCTAGTCTGCATGTGTGCCTTATTGTACAAGACTGATTCAGATCCTCAGCTCATTTCTGAATCAGTTGCGTTCAATGAGGTACACATCTGCAGGTGTCTGTTATTGTACACATGTGATTCAGATCCCGAGCTCACTTCTGAATCACTTGCGTTCAATAAGTTTGACACTTGCAGAAGACTAGAGTTAAGAACTTCTGCACTAGAGGTACCAAAGTTATTTCTCGAAGAAAACAGCCAAAAAAATCTGAGAGAACTTTGCTTTCCTCGTATCCCAAACACTTTACGTTTTGGACATTTCAATCAATTCTCTTAACTGAGTTTTGGTTGAAATGTTCAAAATGTAAAGTGTTTTGGGATATTAGGAAAGCGAAGTTCTTTTGGATTTTTTTGACTGTTTTCTTTGAGAAATAACTTATATATTATAATTTTTCTTAGTAAGTCATTCGACTTAGAAAAAAACGCAAATCTGCGTTACTTTTTTATTTAACTTTTTTTGCTCCTTTTCTTTTAGTCTTTTTTTCTTACTTTTATTTTATTTTTTTTATTTTTTTTAAAGTTTTTTTTTTTTTAACTTTTTTTTAAGTTCTTTTTTTCCTTTATTTTTTTTTCAACCCATTCAGTCTGGTTCATGGCCTATCACACAACATTGAAACTTCTACTGCATTAAAGACTTCTTTCACGCATCAATAAAACTTTGATTACACCATTCATGACATTTCACTTCTTTTATTCTTCATTGCTTCTATAATAAAGTGCTTATGAAATGCACTACATAAATAAACTTATAACTATGGTTATAAGTATGGTCATACTGTAAACACATAAGCTCATGTAGCAGACAACACATTCAAATCATTCCCTTATGGAACATCATCAGGCAGCTCCTAGATCAGCACCACTCACCTTCCTCCTGCCGCAGGTCCCTGTACCTACTGATGGAACCAACAACCAACCAACTAACTAACAATTGAGATTGCCATGAAAAGTAACCTTAATGAAAGTCCTCTTTTAAATAATTGATATTTTGTCACAAATGAAAATCATTTGTCACAAAATATCATTTATCCAAAACATACATTTCATTAAGGTTACTTCACTGTAGCAAACTACATCTTAATACACAGGTTTACATTCTTACCACTCATGTTCCACTGAAACACTGCTGGAAGGGAAAAAACAAACACACACTTTCTCATAACATTACAACCCATCATATCAGTCTAACCAATACAACACTGACTTTACCTTTTTCCTTTGGCCCTCTACATACAGAACAACTGATGTTTGGAATAGGCCAGGTGATGTTCTCTCCTCTCAGGATTTACTGATCATTCAACAAGCAAGCACACACATAATTTGGACAACCACACACTTCAAAGAATATATATTTTTTTTTTTTTTACCAAAGCAGCCTTTTTGGCGTGCCCACCATAACACAAAATTCTTTTTCAACACTGATTACACACAAGTCTGTGGACTGCTTTGAATGAATAGGATCAAACACATTAACACCAGGAACATCCAATCCTGCTCGTGGAGGGCAACTGTCCTGCAGAGTTCACCTCCAACACCAACTCAAGACATGCACGATAAAAGCTAGACGTGTCATCTGCGCTTCTGGCCAGCGAGGGTCGATGTCTGCACCCGGCGGCCATCTCGCTCACTCCTACCATTGTGATTTAAGGATGGATACACTTTTTCGAGAACCACAACTTGCTGAATCCTCTACACGTTCTCAAACGGTTTGGTTTGTTAGAAACGTCACACGTTTTGTTATGATACTGCATACTCAGGAATAATAAGTGTATCGACAAAATAGCTTTCACTACTATAGCCACGTGAATAGCGTTTTTAAGAAAACAAGCCCTTAAGAAATCCCTCAACGTTTCACCCAGATAAGAGTATTTGCGTTCGCACCCATCACTTGATCAGCTACCACAGAGCCCGCCAGAAAGCTCGCCTGTGACAAGGTGGCCAAAGGCAATGACGATAGAAACTCCGCTATAACACATATAGCCTTTATTATGGAAAGCTATGGATCGAGGTAAGCTGGAGCTAAACTCCACGGGGCAGTGGCAAAGAACAACGTCGGACACCCCTGCTCTACGCTTGTGTTGCTGACCGATATTACTTGACATTCAACACTGCTCATTACATCCTTCAAACATTTCATTTTACACAATCCAACTTCAAAGTTTTTTTTCCCTTTTTACTCCAACTCTTAAAGATACAATTTCAAAAGCACAAGATCAACACCCGCCATTATCAACGGACGCTTGCTCTGACTCACAGCATGTGCATCCCCTGCCTCCGCTACCCAAACCTTGGCCTGACGAGTTTCACAGTCGTTAATGACAGTTCAAGGGATAGTCCACTTTTTTTTTGGAAATACGTTAAACTGTTCAGTTTTAGCATACATCATCGAAATGCACGAGACCATTAGCATTTCTCCCACAAACAATACCAAAGTCTTTCTATATTTCTCCTACTTAAAACTTGACTCTTAGTTACGTCGTGCACTAAGACGGACAGGAAAATGTAAAGTTGCCATTCTCTAGCCTGATACGACTAGGGACTATGCTCTCGTTCCTGCGTGATAATCAGGAAACTTCACTGCGTACCATGAGTGCGGCAGGCGTAACGTTATCACGCAGCGCCTCAAAATAGTGCCCAAGCTTCCAACGTCACCGGGACCAACTTTGCGTCGTCATCGCGCCTGCCGCACTCGTGGTAGGCAGTAAAGTTACTCGATTATCACGCGGGAATGACGATAGAGTTCCCTGCATATCAGCCAAGAAAATCTAAACGCTAACGGTCCGGCGCACTTCAATGATGTATGCTAAGCCGTGTCGTCAATTCATTACAATAGAAATATCAACTTGTTATCTTTACTAATACAGAAACAGTTTTGTCTTCAATGGCCTTGTTCAGCTTTAAGACAATTCTACCGATAATGCATCAGCGTACATACAAAAAAGAGCAAGTGAGATTGATTACACGCGCGAACGCTCTTGCGACACGTAGAAAAAGAGGTCGGCGAGGAAGATCCGAACGTTGACAGATTACGTCAACTGTTAGCCGTGGTATCTGCAGAAGAGGAAACGCTGCTGGAGTTGCGTCACAACACAGAGGAGCATACAGATGTGGAGGATCTTGAAAATGAAGTTGTCCACGCTGAGGAGCGTGGACAGCGAGTCGTCAGCGCGAAGGCCCGCGTGCGGCGCGTGACGCAGAGAGTTCGAGAAAACACCGACAGCAGGCCGCGTGATGCGGTACCAGTGCGGCGCCGACAAACCGTTAAAGGAGAACTCCGGCCAACAATGAACCTTTGGTCTAATAAAACATCGGTGCCCAGTCAATCGTTCTCTGAGATTTGTTTTCACGACAATCGAATGTAAAGATTTTTATCTCTAAAAACTGTTTAGCGTATAACGCTAGTAATGGGGACATTGACTAAGTAACATGAAATCGCTAGTTTATACCACTAACAAGGCTCAAAATAGCCCCACACTAACGCAGTAACATAACGAGGCTCCATAAGTGCACAACGAAGCATTGAGGACTTTGTAAGCGTACACACCGTTTCATAAGAAGATACTTTATGAAGACGGTTCACTTCGCGTACACAGAGAGGAGTCATCTTAAAAAATCATCTCGATAAGTCGATCCCCGAACGCCGTTCACAAGTTTCAGAAGTTCGCTGAACTTCATACAGTTCAGATCACTCAGAACGACGTTCGTGGTTTGAATTATCGAGACTGTTTTTTAAGATGACTTACTCCGTTCACTTACAAAGTTCTCAATGCTTCCTTGTGCACCTATGGAGCCTCGTCATGTTACTGCGCTACTGCGGGGCTATTTTGAGCCTTGTTAGTGATGTAAACTAGCTATTTCTTTTTACTCAGTCAATGCCCCCAGGACTAGCATTAGACGCTAAACAGTTTATAGACATAAAACACTTTACGTTCCATTATACTGAAAACACATCTCTGAGAACGGTTGACTATGTACCCATGTTTTATTACACCAAAGGTTCATTGTTCGCCCGAGTGAATCATCAGCAAGTTCAGCGGTGACATTAGCTTGTGGCAAGACTTTTGGAATCGCTTTGAAACGCCTACTCGCGGAAATGACGCGCTAAGCGAAACGGACAACTTCAATTACTTAAACACATCTGTGGCCGGCACCGCTTCAAAGGCCATAGCGGGACTGATGTTGACGGACGGCAATTACCATCACGCCGTCGATCTGCCTCGGAACCGAGTTGTTCAATCTCTGCCCGGTGAACCAATCCTACGCCGTGAGCGCTTTGAGACAACTTTAGGATGAACGTGAAGTACAGATTCGTAGCTTACGATCGCTGGGTGTTGCATCAGAGGCATGTGGCAGCTTGCCATGCCCTGTCCTGCTACGGTCGACAAACGGGAACCCGTGATGAATGGAAAGTCTCAGGGGTTATGGAATTTCTGCAGAAGGACATTTTGAGCAGAGAAAGAGCAATGACACAGATTAAGTCGGGTAATTCCAAAGACAGCCAGAGCTATCACAAACCATTTAAAAGACCACAGCCATTAATTGAAATGAAGCTGAAAAAACATAACACGCCATCAGCTGCAGTGCTGCACACAAAACAGAACCGTGTACAGTAACTGAAACTGCTGCACGGAAAGCAAAATTGATGAAACTGGGACCACGCTTTGTTTGTCTTGGACAGAAGCGTACAGCAAGCTTCTGCAAAGCCAAAGTGTCCCGTACTGTGTGTGAGAAAGGAGAAACAACCACTTCAGACGTCTACCATAAAGATGATATAGTTTCTTCATTTGCTTCCCATTCTGTTAAAATGCAGTCCCATAAGCAGAACGCGGTGCTCCTTCAGACTGTTAGAGCGTGGGCGGAAGGACCTGGTGGACGTAATAGCATTCGCTGCTTACCGGATGGAGGCAGCCAGACAAGTTTCATCAGCGAGAACACAGTGAGAGCTTTAACCCTTGTGCATTGTTCAAATTCACTACCCTTTCGTTATGTTCGTGGCTGAAAAAATCCACTACTTTAAACCGCTGTAAAAATGTATCAGATAAATATTTTTTTTCTCATTTTTTACCATAAATCTATTAAAGAGTACCTATTATGTCATTTAAAATGTTCCTAATATTGTTCTGGGAGTCCCCAACAACAGTTTTACAAGCATACAATGACAAAAAACACTTTTGTTGTCTTATAATATGCATTTATTTTTACCTGAATTGCCCACCGACTCCCATATGAATCGTTTTAGCGAGTTCTTTTCCAAAACTCGCCTTTGCGTGACGCTAATCGGCGGTGATTGGTCAGATGACCTAGTCAGTTGTGATTGGTATTCTCTGTGCAGAAAAACGGAACTCCTATTACCTTAAATGGGTTCTCAACTCCGGTCCTCACGACCCAGCGCTCTGCATATGTCTCCCTCATTTAACACACCTCAGATCCTCAGCTCGTTAGGATAGAGCCGGCTCGCGAATCCATACTTTATAGCGTTTAGATTTGTGAAGTAATCATCTTCAAAATGACGCGAACACAGTTTGGGCTATACTTGTGTGGTATAGCAGTACTTTTATATATGAACTGCAGCCACTTAGTCTTCAAATACTCCTCACTTGGCAGGTTAAAAAAGTTCGCTTTTGCGTCGCACTTCAAAACACAGCGTCTCGTCGACATGATTGTTTTCCGAAGCCCAGATCTCGAAAAACGACATAGTCCAAAAAGGTGCGGTGGGTCCAAACCTCCATGCTCTCAGACCTCCCTGGCCAGCCCAGGCAGGGTGGCCCGTCCTGGGCCAGTTTCAGATTTGCCCGCCACCCCTGGAGCTCCGGTTTTCCCTGGCGTCTCCGAGCGCAATAAGTGGGCGTTTCTTATTCAAATAACTTGTCAAGTTGACGTCAACTAGACAAAGGAAAAGCATCGTTCTTCCAACGATTCATATCAGCGACTCAGAGTCGACTCTTGTTTTTGAGAGATAATAACTTTGTATACGATGAACTTTCATGTTTAAAACTTTGCAGGATGTTTTTGTTCACTTAGATCTATGTTAAACACTACATGAAGGGCAATTTTCAAAAACCCAAAATAGGTACTCTTTAATCAACCTCAGTCCTGATCAAAACTACTAAATGTTAAAAACAATTCACGGTTTTAACTCTTCATTTGCCAAATTCGTAAATGATGTCACTGGTTTGGGGAAAAAAAATACATAAAATGACTTGTTTCCAATATAAAATAAGATAGCGGACTGGATTTTTTTTTTTACCTTTTATCTCTCGGACATGTCAAAGATTAGAAACAACATTGCTTTTGATGCATTGTTAGTTTTTGTGCAGCATCACATTTGAACTTTTTCTCCCTCATTTACTGTTCGTGGCTGTTTTTGCCCCCATTGACTTCCATTTTTGATTGTTGATGGTTTTCCCTGTTGGGAAGAGGTAAAATTTGTCAGTTTTACTGTTGATAACCAGGTGGAACCATTAACCCTTTAGACAGGCCTGTGCAAAAAAAGCTTAGTTTCTGCATTATACATGGTTATATGGAGTTATATGGAGTTTTAATAGCATATTACTGTGTGTGTGAGTGAGAGAGGGAGTGAGTCTGAGAACTCACCTTGATGCATCTGAGAAAATAAAAATATACACTTCAGCTCTCAAAACTACATGGAGTAAATCAAAACAAACTAAGTGTATTTAAGAATCTGCTGCCTTTTGATGGTGAGAAATGCAGACTAAACAAAAACAAAGCAAGTGGATGTAAACACTTGTCATTTGATGGTGAGAAGAGCAGCAAGCAACATGAGAAAGGGCTTGACTTATAGTAAAATTTTAAAGATGATTATGCAGCAAGACCCCCCCCTCCAGCGAGCTGCAGGAGGTATCGTCTTCTCACTCTGACCGCAGACTCAGGAGACTCAGATCCTGGTTTGGATGTGCCACCCTCATCATCATCTCAAGCTTCCAATGAAGGCGAGGAGGATTCAGAGGATCCTGGATCTGGGTGGACTGGGAGAATCTTGAGAGGGACATGGTGGCTCTGAAAATCGCACGACCACTGCGATCATCCCACAGGCAACGTGTGGACTCCACCTCTGGATCTGTAGACGCTGGCCAAAATCAGTAGCCCCATGTAGGCACGGAGATCTGTGGAGTCCACCCCGGTCCAGTTTCTCATTGTGCGGTGCCCATGGAGGTTGGTCATGCTGACAATGAGGTCAATCATCTCCTCCGTAAAAAACAGACTGAACACAGAATCCATGTTCTGGACCCTCGCGATAGCATAGCGTGTCGGCCCTCGACTCACGCCTCTTGCGGGCTGAAGAAAAGGAGTCGTCTCCGCATTGGTGGAAAACCATTCTTCACCGTTTCTCCCAATCCACCCAGATCCAGGATCCACAGAATCCTCCTGCTTTCAGTGGAAGCTTGAGATGATGATGATGATGATGAGGGTGCCACATCCAAATTAGGATCTGACTCTCCTGAGTCTGCGGTCAGAGTGAGAAGACGATACCTCCTGCAGCTCGCTGGAGGGGGTCAAGCTGCATAATCATCTCTAAATCTTTACTACAAGTCAAGCCCTTTCTCATGTTGCTTGCTGCTCTTCTCACCATCAAATGAAATGACAAGTGTTTATTTCCACTTGCTTTGTTTTTGCTTAGTCTGCATTAAAACTCCATATAAAAGCCAGAATTTAAGCTTTTTTTTTTTGCACAGGCCTATCTAAAGGGTTAATGGTTCCACCTGGTTATCAACAGTAAAAATGACAAATTTTACCTCTTCCCAACAGGGAAAACCATCAACAATCAAAAATGCATGATTTTATGGTGTCATGGCTTTGCAAACAAAAAATGTGTTTATAATGGGGCAAAAACAGACACGAACAGTAAATGAGGGAGAACGAGTTAAAATCTGATGCTGCACAAAAACTAACAACGCATCAAAACCAGTGTTGTTTCTAATCTTTGACATGTCCAAGACTGTGATAAAAGGTAAAAAAAAATCCAGTCCACAATCATATTTTATATTGAAATAAGTCATTTTGTGTATTTTTTCCCCACCAAATCAGTGACATCATTTATGAATTTAGCAATTAAAGAGTTAAAATCCTGATTTTTTTTTTAAACATTCAAAACATTTTTTGCTCAGGACTGCTTGATCAGGTTGATTAATAGATTTATGCAAAAAAATGTCAACAAAATATTTATCTGATACATTTTTACAACAGTTTAAAGGGATACTCCACCAGGTTTTCATATTAAACTATGTTATTCCCTCAACTAAGACGAGTTGATGCACACCTCTCTCGTCTCAGTGCGTGCACAAAATGAAACGTGTTTTTCTAAGCGTTTCAAATTGCCGGCTTACCGGCTCCCGCTTCCTCTCCCCCTCCCTCTTATTTCCGTCAACCGACGTGACATGCGACAAGCGGGAGCCGGCAAGACTTTTCACGAGTGAAGGAATTATTGCGCCAAGTCCAAGTGCTTGAAAGCCCTTTTCATGGTATTCCGCCATACGATATAGTCACCAATTGTAAACGCTTAGAAAAACACGTTTTATTTTGTGTCACCAGCCTAGGTCGAGTTACACTAATCCAGTAGCTGTGTTTAAATAGGGAAAACGAGTGAGTGTTTGGTCGCTTCTCTTTTTGGCCCATATTTAATGCACTGGGCTAGTGCTAACATACTTTTGCGGCAATACAGAGCGATAGAGTGCACGCACTGAGACGAGAGAGGTATGCATCACCTCGTCTTAGTTAAGGGAATAACATAGTTTCATATGAAAACCCGGTGGAGTATCCCTTTTAAAGTAGTGGCTTTTTTTCAGGCACGAACATAACGAAAGGGTAGTGAATTTGCCCAGAGTGTACTTTTTGAAAAATTTCAAAGCATTTTCACAAAATATGTGTCAAAATAAGATTTGTCACCAAAAATCATTCCATTTGCTGAAACAAGGTAAAAGTTATGGCCAAATTACAACTACAAAATACCCCATAGTGGCTGAAAAAAGCCACAACAGCACATAAGGGTTAAAATTACCCGTGACGAAGCGAGAAACGTTCACTCTGCAAAGAAGGTAACTCGGCAAAGCATCCGGAACAAAGAGCAGAAAGTGGAAGCTCTCAAAACTCCACAAGATGTGCACTGCTGTGATGAAGATTCCAGGTGAGCGCATCCAAGCAGAAATGAAACGAAAAGGCTTGCGGCTGGCAGACTACCAAGACCCAGGCACTTGTGATACAGAGTTGTCGGTAACACTTTATTTGAAGGGGTGTGCATAAGACTGACACGACACGGTCATAAACATGACATAACACCTGTCATGAACATGAAGGAGTCTTTATGAATGTTTGTGACTGTTGTCATTAAGTGTCATTCGGTAAATTATGACACTTTTAATGCAAAGTTGACATTGTTTAAATTGTCTTTGTTATGACAACTTGACATTAACAAAGACAAAAAAATGTCTAGAATATGACAACTTGACATTAACAAAGACAGAAATGTCTTTGTCATGACAACTTGACATTAACCAAGAAATCAGAACCTGTCAACCTGACATCTTTATAACTAGTCCAACGTGTTCCACTTTACTTGAGGTAAGGGGAAATGTTAATGACACTGTTGTTTGACAGCATTTGACAGTGTAATAACCCTTAATGACAACTAGTACAATGTGTTCCACTTTACTTGAGGACAAGTCAAATATTCATGACAGAGTTATGGTGTCATGACGGCCAAAGTCAAAACCAAACACATATGATAGGGTAATGTAATGTTAACACAAAGCTAAATAACTTCTTTAAGTTTGATCATTACACCAGTCATGACATATTTGTGACAGGTTATGATTTTTTGCTTAATGTCAAGTTGTCATAACAAAGACATTTCTGTCTGTGTTAATGTCAAGTTGTCATAACAGACATTTTAAACAATGTCAACTTTGCATTAGAAGCGTCATTATTCGCCGAATGACACTTAATGACAAAAGTCATAAACATTCATAAAAACTCCTTCATGTCATGTTTATGACAGTGTCATGTCAGTCTTGTGCACACCCCTTCAAATAAAGTGTTACCGAGTTGTCTCTACTGATTGGTGCAGATTATCATTGGCATGTGGTATCAGGCCAAGTGGAAAGAATCAAACAGATGCACTGGTGGCCGTCGAGAGTATTTTGCGATGGCCAGTGCAGGGACCGGTCACAATGTCCAGTGTTTCCGACGCAGCGTGCGCGCACATCCATATCAATGAAGACACGCTGGCTTCGGAACACTTGAAGGCTCTCTGGGGAGACCGAATCGCTTGGCGTTACCGTGCAGCAGTCCAACAGCCCTGAAGAAGAGGACGCTCTTCGCGCGTCTGAAAAAACCACTCGGTACAAGAACGGGCGATATAAAGTTGAGCTGCCATGGCGACCTGACAATATGGGGCTCCCAGCAGTATGGGGCTCCCAGATAACTACCGAATCGCAAAGAAAACGTATGAAGGACTGAAAAGGAGGTTGCGGTCAGATGTGGTAATGTATCACAGCAATAATGAAGTGGTGAATGATTACCTTCAGCAGGGCACTGTCCAAGATGTCGTGGACAACGGATCATCTTCAAACGCTGTAAAGTATTACATGCCTCGTCATGCCGTTCTTCGAGAGGTAGTCGAAGTAACCACAAAGCTCAGAGTAGTATTTGATGCTTCATCACGTGACGTTGGGGTTCCATCATTAAATGACTGTCTACTTACTGCTCCTAATTGGAGTGTCCCCTAGCCCATTCCTCCTAGCGGCTACGGTGAGAAGGCATCTGAGGGAAGGTGAGCGCCAATTTCCTGAGGTAGTAAGGATCATCAGAGAATCCCCTTATTTTGATGACTTCATCTCGATTGCAAGTGATGTTGAGAATGCTTTCCACATAACTACTGGTGCAAAAGAGATTACGTCTGCAGCTGGCACGAACCTTTGCAAGTGGACAACCAACTGTGCTGCATTGAAGGAGAAATGGAAGGAGACAATGAGTGAACCTGCAGAGGAGACAGAAACGCATGGATCAGTGCTCGTTGGTATGGATCAAAATGCACGCACAGACACAATGCACATCAACTCCGTGTGTTCTGTGACATGCCTCGTTGCTTCAAAGTCCAGGGTGGCCCCGTTGAAGAAGATCTCGCTGCCCCGTCTTGAGCTGATGGGAGCGGTAATTGGAGCGACACTCAGAAACGGTCCGTTAAAGCCTCTGAATGTGGAGCTTCATCGAGTTCATATGTGGACTGATTCGATGATTGTGCTGCGGTGGATTCGCAGTCCCGCTCACAAATGGAAACGGTTTGTGGCAAACCGAGTGTCAGAAATTCAGTTTTTGTTCAATCCTGCAGACCTTCCCACCAGAGGTCTGACTGTAGCTAACCTGAAGGAAAGTGAGATTTGGTGAATCCGTTGGAAGAAAGCGAATAAGAGACGAGTGATGAAATTTTGGTTAGTGAGTTAAAGCAAAATCAGCAGACCGTAGTGCAACTCGGTAGCGGCAGTGAAAAACGACAAAAGGAACCTGTTGTGGACTTGACTAAGTACAGTAAGCTGAAGCGAGTTCTGCGAGTTACCGCTTGGATTAAGCGGTTTGTGCATGATGCCACTTCAAGCTCCAAGATGCGTGGTGAGTTGACTGCAGATGAAATGTTTGAAGCTGAGAAGTATTGGATAAAGTTGACACAAAAGAAAGAAACTTCAGTCCTGAAATCAATTCGTCGAAAGCTGGTAAGACGCTGAACGCAGATTCAAAAATCAGAGATTTAAGACCTTTTCTGGACCAAGACGAAATGCTCTGTGTTGGAGGCAGACATCAGCTACAGAGAGAAACATCCATGGATTCTGCCCAACAAATACGGATATTGTGAGTTGCTGGTCCAGTACAACCATGAATTCATCATGCATTCTGGTTTGAGAGACACAATAGTGCAAACTACAAGTAGATACTGGATTTTGAGAGCCAGACAAATTGTCAAAGGTGTTTTGTCAAAATGTACTCTGTGTGCGTGTAAAAGATTCAAGGCCAGTTCGGTGCATTTATAACTGGTCTCAAGTCAGTCGACAAAGAGTTCCTTGTCAGCGCTCAAGCGATTCGTTTCCAGAAGAGGGTTGTGTAAAGTCGTCTATTCGGACAACGCCCAAACCTTTAAGAGCGCAAACCAAGACCTTAGTGAGCTGTGGAAAGCCATCAAAGATCCACAAATCCTGGAATACTTCTCAGGGAAAGGAACAACTTGGAGTTTCATTGTAGAACGAGCTGCCTGGTGGGGTGGATTTTGGGAAAGACTTGTAAGGGTCAGTGAAACTGAGCATGAGGAAGGTGCTAGGAAAGGCATCGCTCACATTCGAAGAAACGTCTACGCTTCTTGCAGAAGCAGAAGCCATACCGAATTCCAGCCAGATGAGCCGCCGCCACTAACGCCAGCACATTTCTTAGTCGTCGAACGACTCACTTCGCTACCTCCAAAACCAATTCCAGCCGACTACCTGAGGGTGATATGACAAGAAGGTGGAGATACAGAAACCGACTCGTGACCAACCTGTGGAATCGCTGGAGGAGGGATTATCTACTGGATTTGAAATCTGCACATTCCTGCAACACGCAGAAACCTACTCGGTTGAAAATTGTTGACGACACAAACCTGGAAATTGGGAAGGATTGAAGAGCTGTTTCCAGCCAGAGATGGCAAATTTACATCCTGTGCTTTGTGTACATCCACAGGGACTGTGTTGAAGAGACCTATCCAATTGCTTTATGCATTATAGATTTAAGTTGATGAACATTTGTTCATGGGGGGTGTCAAAAATCACTCATTATACCATATTTTCACCCAATCTTGGATTCCATCTTTTTGTCAACTAGTTCTCTTTCAATTAGGACTGGTTTTATATTTCTGTTTGCATCTGATTAATCTTGGGCCTCGTTTGTCTGAGAGCAGGCATCTCATGTTTTTCAGTAAAAAATAAATAATTATTAAGTAAATTTGGAAATATGAAAATGAAAAAAAGGCTAATATTCATCACACTACTCTAATGTTTCACCTGGAATTTTGTTTTGAAACTTCTTTTTTGTAAAAAAATATGGCACATAGTCACACATGGTGTTCCCGGTCAAAAATGACCGGCCTATACAAAATAGCTTATAATTCACTCATTATACCATATTTTCACCCAATCTTGGATTCAATTCTATTTGTCAATTTGTTCTCTTTCAATTAGGACTGGTTTTATATTTCGATTTGCATCTGATAAATCCTGGGCCTCATTTATCTGAGAGTAGGCATGGGCAAAAATGGTCACAATGGGCGACCATTGAAAGTGAATGGGAGAGACTGAAAATAACAGAACAATTTAGTTTTCAGGAACATGTTCAATATTTTCATGTACACATATGAGCATGTGTGCTTGCGAACATCGAGCCCTTGGACCTGTGCATGTATCAATACATTTACACACACGCAACCCAGACACACACACACACTTTAAAACACACAAACTTTGAGTATTACACACATTCTTTTCCACAGAGACAGATTTGATCCTAACCCTAACCTGCATCTAATATACATTTATCCATCTGACATTACCACACACACACTCAAACTGGCAGTGACTGCAGTGACCAGGCTTCAAAAGAATCTTTCTTTCATGTTCTTGTTTCATCACAGATTCCAGACAAAATATTATGACATTTTGTTTTGGATCTGTGAGGTTCTCACCATAGACAGTATAAGAAATGGACAGAGCCATCTCATTGGAACCCCACTGACACAAGTGAAGCCCATTTTTAGCGATTTTTTCAGCACTTCCGTTCCTGACGCGCAGACTCAAACCGACTCAAACAGAGCTTGACGACGTAGAAGTGACGTCAGCAACCCGTCTGTCTTCTAGTGGCTGTGGCATGACAAATCTGAATCATTCCCTTCCGAAACTCACAGAGGCGGAGAGTGTGATTAGGAGCTGCCCATGAGCTAGGAGCAGGAGAAACTTTTGCTAGGTATCCTGATTAATTATTTTGTCATTTTGCCTCCACGTTTCCCCCATTGCCTGCGAGCTTCTCCTGCTGTCCGTACGATAATCTCTCTACTGTGCGACAGAGAGTCGCATGGTTATGATGCAATCGTTAGCCTATTTTACAAAAAACTGCTTCTACGGGGCCATAACATAAGCTACAAGGTAATGGAGCATTTTATACACTGTCGTGTTTCTTTTCTTTACAAATGGGGTCTTCAAACGCCTCAGATGTAAAGTTATTCGCTATCAAAGTGACGCCAAAATGAATAGGAGTCAATGGAAATGCTAACGCAAGTGAAGTTCTGCTACAAGATGGCAGCTCCCGCGTTTTCTCGCAGAACTAGACAATATTTACAAATATATACCATGTGATAGCAGAGGCATATATAAATGCCTCATAGCACCTTGCTTGTCATTCACTTGTGGCAGCACAATGGCAAAGCAGCTCTCTGCACATGATGTTATTCATCAGATTTTTGAGGATCAAATTTCGCTCTGTGGAAAAGAATGTGTAATACTCAAAAAAGTTTGTGTGTTTTAACATGTGTGTGTGTGTCTGGGTAGCGTGTGTATAAATGTATCGATACATGCACAGGTCCAAGGGCTCGATGTTTGCAATCACACATGCTCATGTGTGTACATGAAAATAATGAACATGCTCCTGAAAACTACATTGTTCTGTTATTTTCAGTCTCTCACTTTCAATGGTCGGCTATTGTGACAATTTTTGACCATGCCTACTCTCAGATAAATGAGGCCCACGATTAATCAGATGCAAACAGAAATATAAAAGCAGTCTTAATAGAAAGAGAACTAGTTGACAACAAAAAAAAAAAATGAATCCAAGATTGTGTGAAAATATGGTATAATGAGTGATTTATGAGCTTTTTTGTATAGGCTGGTTATTTTTGACCGGGAACACTACAAGTGTGACTATGTGGCATATTTTTTTACAAAACAAAAGTTTCAAAACAAAATTCCTGGTGAAAATTTTAAGTTGACTAGTGTGATCAACAATACCAATTTTCTTCAGCTTTTATTTAATATTTCCAAAATTATTCCAAAATTAAAAAAAAAAAAAAACACTCAAAAAATTAAATACCTACTCTCAAATAAACGAGGGCTATGATTATTCAGATGCAAATCAAAATATAAAACCAGTCCTAACTGAAAGAGAACTAGTTGACAAAAAGATTGAATGCAAGATTGGGTGAAAAAATGGTATAATGACTGATTTATAAGCTATTTCTTATGGGCCGGTCATTTTTGACCGGGAACACCACAGGTGTTACAGGGTTTTGAACACCACATGAGGGTTAAGAGAATTCTACCAATAATGCATCAGTGTATATAGAACAAAAGAGGAAGTGAGATGGATTACATGTGCGAACGCTGTATCTAATGATTCAAGTTCAGAAACTTCAGTAAACAGTTCAGTTTATTCAATTCAAGTCGTCAGTGGTCATTATTGCTGGTCAAGGCAGAAAATACACGACAAGCTATACTAAGGGTGTATTCACACCAGGAAAGTCCGATAGTTCACTTGCTTTGGTCTGGACCAAATAAATTATTATAATTTTTTTTGGTACGGTTCGCTTTCACACTGCTCGTTTTGCAAGTGAACCAAAAATTTTAAACAAAACCACACGTGTGCTAAGGTCGTCCATTCATTGGACAAGGATTCTCAAGGGAAATCAGGAAGTGCAAAAAAGGCTCAGCATGGAGAAATTTCGTACTGCAATATTTGTTCTTTTACCTATTTTGTGTTATTCTTTACAAACGCAACATGAAGAAACTATGAGCATCATATGATGCAATGTCATCTGTACGATGTTGTAATTCTGATTTTGAGAAGACGACGAGTGTAACGTTTGAGTGGTTCTACGCGGGGGAATACAACAACTCTCGTCTCTCGTGCATCTTTCCATTCAACCATCTACTGTTTTTTTTTTATCTCTGGCAACATCTCAACAGAAGACGGATAAGGTATAAAGTTTTCATTCATAAAGAGGAGCTATGTTCACTCATTCAAATAATGAGATTCTTATTGTGTACTGCTGACAAGTGCTGTCAATGTTAACGCTTGCGATTAAGTTTGTCCAGTATAACGTAAATTAACGCAGCATAATCCTTGTATTGTAACTATCCTTACATTAATGATAATAATAATTCATTACATTTATATAGCGCTTTTCTCGGCACTCAGCGCGCTTTACATAGAAGGGGGAATCTCGTCAACCACCACCAAAAGTTGGTGAACAGCTAATGCTTTCTTTTCTTTTTTGCATCTATGCGCGATTAGACTGGAACGCGCTGTATGTGAATGTCCTGATGCACACACTCATTCCTTTCCAATGATGTACACACAACACGCAGAAAGACGCGCAACAGTATTGTGTGGCCAGACAGCGTGACGGAATATTATCTTTCGACAGTGCTTTCTTGCAGTTGGGTCGGTTCATGTTCACACCGTAAACGAACCGTACCAGAGTTCGCTTGGAACCGTACCGAGACCACCTCTTCAGCTGGGTCTCGGTTCGGTTGTTTGGTCCGCACCAGAGTTCGATTGCTGTATTCACACCTGCCCAAAAGGTCCGCGCCAAGGGGGGAAACGAACTACAGTTCGATTCAATCGAACCAAACAAGGTAGGTGTGAATACACCCTAAAAGTGGTACCGCCAGAACCGGAGATCGGATGTATGGACTCAAAAACGGTAAAACTCAACAGTTTAACTCTGGGCGAGTTGTAAAATGAGCGTATTTCCAACAAAAAGTGGAGTATCCCTTTAAGAAAACAAACCACAAAATTATTCAATGGAAACCTTGCTGTCCACACATAGCGTTAGTCTTCCTACCGCGTGGTTCTGCGCTTGTTCGCGTAAGTGTGC